>JASVER010000114.1:201939-604498 GCA_030449065.1 Oceanodroma leucorhoa
CTCACAGTTTGGTTCATCACATTCTCCACCCAGATAAGGAATCTTTGAGACAAATGTCCTGCAATCCAGTTTCTCACAGTCTGGTTCCTTACATGTAGCTGTAAATCTAATATTTTAACATTTCCACCTTCAATAACTTCTGTAATTCTTGCTCAGCTTATATGACAAAATATTAACTGCAGACATTATTCATTTAACTTGGTGCCTGTGGTGTTAGCCAGACTCTGGGAAACCACCATGACACTTTTGAAGTTGGTGCTTTGTGCAAGATGAGCTAAAATGTTGCTCCACTGTCTTAAATATCTACTGGTAACAAAGTTTCTCAACCAGTTTTCAGAAGTTAGTTGAGCTGATGATTCATGATCAGTTATTGTATTATCTCTAGGTTTTTTGTAATAAAGAGCTAGGGTTGTTTTTTAAAAAGTATTTATAGTTTTGGAAGTAGCACAGAATGTGTTAATTTAATCAGTTCTTATTACAAATATATTTGGACTCCATCTCAGTAGTGAATTGCTCTCTTCACATAGGAAAGAATGATTTTCTGTTAATTAGTATGCCATGTTKGATGAAAATGTTTGAACATGCCCTATTCTTAAAATAATTAGTTGTGATCTTAAATGCTGAAGAGTAGGTAGGATCCCAACATTCACAGTCCACTTCAAAAAATTTGTGGGTAAAGGAGAGAAGTTTGGCTAGACAAGCTCTGTGTCTCCAAAATATGCTCAGTCCTAAGCAGTTAGAATGGGGTTTCTTTATTTTGTATAAATCAAGAGATTTAGTTCAAGAGACCTAAATAAGTTCTGGTATTTGAGCTGTTATTCAGAAAGCCAGGATGGCTCTATAGACTCAGAAAACCAAAATTTTTGTCATAAGCAAAGTAACTGCACAAAGTTGTTGCCAAAAATTAAATAGAATGCAAAACTGGTAAACCAGCCTGGGTCGATTTAGGAGGGATATTTCCTTTCTAGATTATCTATTCAGCCATAAAGACACGCATATAACAGAGTATTTCCTATGCTTTTTTTAAGACTACTGTCTACAGCGGCAGCTCAGCTGCCATTCACCCGAAATAACAAAACTAAAATTACAGCTCCTACTTTTTGGCTTCTTTACGGAAGTGATGTGCAGCCAGGCTTGCGAAGGGAGCAAGGAATTTACAGAGTTCCTCATTATTTTGTTYGGTTTGTTTTGTTGTAAATTTGTCTTTCTCTTATATAATGTGAGATSTCCTTCACCTCTGTTTCTGTATTGAAACTCAAATGGTTTGTGCCATAGAAAAATGAATGATTGACCTGTCTTTATTCAAACATGAACAAGGAGGCATTTTGAGGATGTTAAATCCCTCATATTAACACAACTGAAATTCACAGAACCACAGAATTTTTGARGTTTGGAAGTGACCTCTTGAGATCACCTAGTCCACCCCATGCCTTCCACCTCTCAAGCAGGGTGAGCTAGAGGAGGTTATCCAGCGTGTGTCCAGYCAGGCTTTGAATATCTCCAAAAGTGGAGAATCCACAACTTCTCTGGGCAAACCTGTTTTGGTCTTTGAACACCCTCATAGTAAAAATATTTTTTCTCATGTTCAGATGGTATTTCATGTTTTTTAATTTGTGCCTATTGACAAATTCTATCTTTGATGAAGTCACTTGAAGCTCAGACACAAATTAACTGCAAGGACAGAAATGTAAAGATACTTATATTCATCTGGTATTTCCTCTAGGTTGATAGGTTGTGTGGAATTTCTTTGACTTTCTTCAGTCCTTTTTTATCCAGTAGATCTGGAGRCAGGGAGAGACTGAAACCAGGACTGTTAAATCCTAGTCAATTGCATTGGAGGTGTATTCACACAACAAAATAAATCAGTGCTAAAAATACAGGTATTTCAGTATATTAACTCTCATAATAGGTACTGATGGTTTTACACATCATCCCTTAGCTGTCTTCTCTTTCATGCTCCCTGAGGGAGATGAATTCCAGAAAGATATAAAACTTCTAGTTGCAGGACAACAGTAAAACCACCTCTTCAAAATTATACACATTCTCTGAGCGCTTCTGACAAATAAAGTAGAAACCAGGTGGGTCCAATGTCTTAAACCATGATTCACAATCAGCACAAAAAGAAAAACAAAATGATTAACAAAATAAGGACAAGATAATATATTTATTTATTGTTGTGCTTATGATTCAAGTTCAACAAGAGGTCTAAACTAAGGCAATGAACATCTTTTTCTAGGCCCTTCCCCCCTGCCCTTAATCTCTATTGTCATAAATGATTGTGCCAGCCTAAAATATTGAGAGTGACTTTGGGTAGCTCTCTAGCCGTACAGCACAGATGGACAAACCTGCCTAAGAGACTTGGCAGTTAGCAGGTGTTGATTTATACCGACTTCAACAATATTGTCACAGACCTACTGCTGTAGTTATATTTTGGGTTTATTGCTGTAAAAATCTCTGCATCTCCTTTTGTGAAGGCAAGGTTTTTCAAGATCCTTGGCTGAATATGGTCTCAACTGATTTCTGAGGCTGTAAATTTGAGCCAATGCTGAGCTTTTCTAAGCACACAGACCTGCCCTGGAGATTATGTGGGATTAGCAGAACAGCTTGAAGAAAAGCCTTGGAGGCAGCAATGGTTCCATTCTCTGAAACCATACATGCTCTGTGTTTTTTCCATTCTGTGCRATGGCTTATTGGGGGCACCGTAGTGGTTCAGTAGAGCCTTGTGCTGCACAAAATTAGGGATTCAGGGCAATAAGGACTGTTCTGCCTCTCAGGTCCTGTACCTAGATGTAATGTACATCAGCTGCCTTCTCTATCATCCCTAGAAAAAAGTATGTAATGTACACTYTCCTTGGTTTGTCACTCTGAGGGGTAATGAAGCTTTTCCATCTCTGTCCCTCCACACTATTAGCATTATTGTTTTACGCTAAGGTAAATGTGAGGTCTGAAATCTCATATGGCACTTGGTAATGGGTAGGAATCCCATTTTTTGGGTGGGACTCAAGACTGGCACCTAATGTTTACTGGTGCTTGACTCCCTGTGGCAATAATAGGAACTAGACACCTAGCACATATGTAGACTCCTAACTGTAGTCATCCTAATATTGGGTGTAGTCCCATCCAAGAACTGACTCTTTGGTTATACCCATTTATATTTGTGGGTTGCATATGATGCCTGAATCTGGGCCACTTACTGCTGATGACACAAATTTCAGTATAACCTTCACATCACATATCTTGCTTAGATTTTGGCTTTCTGAGGAAAAAATATTTTAGTTTTTTYCTGTTATATTATTACATTATGTCAAAATGCACTGTCATAGTCACTTGTTCAGCTGTAATGGTAATTAATTCATAACCTGTTTTCATTACTTGGAAGAAAATAATTTGTACACAGTCTGCTCTTACTGCTTTTTTGGTCTTCTAAACATCAAGATGAGTTCAGGTCAAAAGATAGAAATGGATACTGAAGGTTCAAAATCTAGAAGGAAATGAGCCAAGACTCTTAAAAGTTGTTTCAAAACTAACAAAAATCTCGTTGTATGAAATATGTGATATAAAATGGAAAAAGACTTGAGATGTACTTTACAAATTTCATTGTGGGCTTAAAGTATAACTATTTCTGTGAGAAATGGTAACATATGTGACTGGTTTTCAGAATGCATGTTTTTAATCAAGTTATAAGCAGATGAAAACATAATTTTTTTAAAAGTTACCTTTAGATACTAAACACTTTATTAAGTAAAGACAACTTCACATAAAAAAAAACACTTCTTGGTTCACTGTGAAGTTCACAATTCATTCAAGTTTTCCACATATATAAAATGAGACACATGACAGTAAATAGCTACTTTTTAAAAACTGTTTGGAACAAAATTCCATCCAAATTTGTATAATATCCATTCCCACAGATTTTATACACCTCACTAATCTCTTAACCACCTGACCACTTCTGAATGTGACTAATCTGCATATTGATAGTATAAATTAACATGCTTAAAAGATCTAAGAGCAGGTTTCAAAGGAATCTTTCCGACCTAGGCATCCAGCCTTCAATCATTTTCATGGGCTTATTTAGAAACTCAAATGATACATTTTTCCTTTAGATTATAGTAAAAGAGGTAACCTTCTTCCATGACAAATAGCTGCTGTATATAACAGTATTTCTCAGATACTCTTCCCTTCTGCACAAGCCCATGAGATAGCATGACCTTAAGTTCCTAATCAATAACTCAAAACTGCTTTTAGATATAATATGCTTTGTGACATTTAGGAAGGGTGGCAAGATGAATGTTAGGAATGATTTCTCAGTATCATTTCTATACTTACCAAAATGTCTTCCCCTAGAAAGGAAGATAGATTGCCTTTAGTTCTGTTTCAGACTTCAGTTCTCTGCTCATCCTTATTTCAGTTGTAAGAAGGACAAAATGATGATGTCTGTTTTGAAGTCCCAATTACCTTCATTTATGTCAGTGGAAAGTTTAACTCTATTGAGACTTCTTTGTGTTTTAAGCCACTGAAGCACAATCCAAACACTTAAGTCTATGGAAACAAAGGCCATGCGCCGTTGAGGTAGATGACATTCTGTCTGTAGCTCTGAATGCAGCCCAAAGGCTTGACCTTTCTTAGCAAGGTACTACATTGTACAGACTTGTCTGTGTCTTTCCCATTGGGAGCTTTAAATAGGAGCCAAGTAATTTTCATTTTCCCTTTTTGATTATTCCATGCAGCAAGCTGGATTTTTGTGGCATAATGTCAATTAGTTGGAAAGAAGTGAACTGAAAACTTTTGACACTGCAAAAATTTTTCCTCTGAGAGTTGGTAAGCACTGTAAAAGAAAAAAAGTTTCTGTCATTTAGCTTTGCTTGTGCTATTTTTCCCTTGCACAGACTTAAGCTAGGAAAAGTCTGTGATTTCATTTTAATGGAAAGTAAAGACAATGGTGTCAAAAAGTAATGTTAATTGTTGGTTTTATTCTAAAAATGTCTATCATGGCACACAACTTATGATACAGCGAAGTATATTCAGTGTTACATTCTGCACGCAGTGAGCTATTCTGCCATRCTTTTCACAGATTTGGGTTAGAAGGCGTGTCCTGAGATCATCTGGTCCAACTCCTCTTATCAAGCAGGGTTAGCTAGAGCTGGTTGTCCAGGATTGTTGTCCAGTTGGAGTCTGAGATTCTCCACAGACGGAGACTCCACTACCTCTCTGGGAAGCCAGCATGTATTGCTGCATGGCATTGTTCCTCCCCTGGAAAAATGAGGATGATTCATGTCGTATCACTAGAGATAATATAGACTTTACACTCAAAAATAAGTACATCAAGTAATTAATATAATTTTTAGTAAGACATTCCCCCAACACCCCAAAATTGGAAGATTTAGATGGGGATTTTTTCTTATCATTCAAAAGACAAAGAACAGAGTCTTTGACTGCCTGGAAGTCAGGGCATTTAAAGAGGTTTTAGAGGTTCCTTTTTATTGCCTTTTATGTTGTCTAAAATGTCATCGTGTTCATAAGAAATGTTCCTGGTTACTTTAGGTCAAAATACATATTCCTTTGTCATGGTCTGCTTTCAACCAAGTTACARTAGGTAACTGTGGGGAAAAATGTAATTGAAAAATAATTTCAGTTCAATTACTAATATTTTCTTCACTTGGGGTACTTTCAGTTAGTATTATTAGTAAGTGACTGGATGTAGTTTTAGATTTAATTTGTTCTGGAAAAGTGAGATCATGTGCAATATGTATCATAGAGCGAGGACATTTGGCATGTCCAGACTGTGTAATGGTGTGCAGGAATATTTGTATTGTTCCAGAAACAACTAGAGGGAGTGGCRTACAGCTCTGCTATCAGCCTGCTGTTCAGGATAATCCGTCAGCTCTGCTTAGATGCTTGATGCTTCATCATGCAATGCAGCAACACCCTTTGTTTCTGTCCTACCTCTRAAGATACATCTTTTGAGTTACATTCAATAAAAGTCGGTATTGGGGAAAAATAGAAGTAATTTTTTGTTGTCCTTATTTTTTGTGCTGGTTCCACATTCTCTGGGGAAAGTTTTGTGAGGCCTGAGCTTTCGAGCCCTTAGAAACACAGTGATGAACATTAACACAGCTTTCGAATAGGGTTTGTTCACTTGAGAGGAAGTTGTTCTTCTTCTTGGGCTGGTACAGCAAAGCAAATGCATCATTATAATTAATGTTATGTTTAATGAATCATTAATGTCTAAGTGGTGTCCACATAAAAAGGGCTGTCTTATTTTGTTCTCTTCCAAGTGACTGGAAATTCACTGTGTATTTTAGTGCAGGACAGGTCAGGTATGAGCAATAGAAATTCATAAGTGACCTATTTATTCACCTTACAGCAACATAGAGCCTGAAATGTGGACCATGTTTCAGATTAACTTGGATAAATAATTGATGCTCCAGACCCCTCAAAATAAGGATTAAAATTGGTAACGCTGACCAGAATTGGAATGAACTGTCATTTCTTGATGTTGCAGTAACAAAACAGTGAAAATCTGCAGCAGCATTTGAAATCTGTAATTTCCATTGTATGTTCACTTTCACTCTAAACACCTGTTAACAAGATAACACGGTTAAATATGTCCTCTTGTCCACTTTTCTAAGCTCTTTTCCTTCTGCACCCCATACATACATAGTATACAGGTAGATATAAAAGGCAACAGTTGTTGTAAATAGATAGTTCCACATGATCAATATGCAGTGTATGAATGATAAACATACTTAAAATGCTGGTGACAGCTTGAAGTAGTTTTCAGATATTGCTTGAATATCCATGTTCTGTCATTCCATATTTTATTTTTTCCATTTTTGTTTTTTTTTGAAGGTTGTAAGCATAAGGAAAAAGTTCACATAAAACTAACTCTACAATCTCTTTCCACTTCATAAGCTGATTCCATTGCAAACTTCTTCCACATGTGTATCTTATGTAAAGACAACACTAAAATGAATACATGCCTATCTTGCAAAATAGTTTGTGTCTTTTGAGGGTGCAATTGAAATAATAAAATGAGTAGAGGATTAAAAAAAGTCATAAATGGGCATATGAATTAAAATAGTATGAAAAGAGYAGTAAACTTAATTGTAGGTAAAATCTGTCATTCGTGAAAAGGTGTGGTTGGTATTGGACAATATTAATAAATTATCTGCTTCTATTTTAGGCAGTRAATGAAGAGTAGAGATGGTGAAAAGCAAGAGAAGACTTTGTTTTGATCTTACCAGTCATCATTATGTTTGATTTGACTAAATAGCATGATCAGGTGACAAGTTTAGAGTTGAGTTTTCTTTGCCACTCCACCCTAAAGGAGTCTTTGGGGTTGAACACACAGTGGATCAATTGTCCTGGCCAGACTTCCATAGTTTGATGCTGAATCCAAACCAGACGCAGAGAATAGTGTTCCTCTAACTTTCAATAAAGCACTGATGGAAAAATATAGTTTAGGAGCCATAAATTCTGTTTAAGACTTCGGGGGGGATATGGGAGAAAAAAAGGAATGGAAACTTCACTGGAAATTCAAGTGAAGGAGCACAGTATCCTCTTCATTGCAGAGTTAATTAGGGTAATATCCTTGTCTGAGTCATAGATGTCRGTACTTCTGCTTTGTTATGAACGTCATTGTAAGATAAGCACAGCAATTACGATGTCCTGATATATTCCATACTTCGAAACAACAGTCATATAATGATGTTAATCAAACATAAAAGCATTAGTAAATAATTATTTCTACATTCCAGAGGTTATATTTGAAGGCATGTAGTTATTTGACTTCCTGGGTCCCTGTCGTGGTTTAAGCCCAGCCGCCAACCAAGCACCACACAGCCGCTCGCTCACTTTCCCCCGTGTGGGACGGGGGAGAGAATTGGAAGGGTAAAAGTGAGAAAACTCGTGGGTTGAGATAAAGGCAGTTCAATAAGTAAAGCAAAAGCTGTGCACGCAAGCAAAGCAAAACAAGGAATTCATTCACTGCTTCCCGTCGGCAGGCAGGTGTTCAGCCATCTCCAGGAAAGCAGGGCTCCATCACRCGTAAYGGTTACTTGAGAAGACAAAACGCCATCACTCCGAATGTACCGCCCCTTCCTTCTTCTTCCCCCAGCCTTATATGCTGAGCATGATGTCATATGRTATGGAATACCCCATTGGCCAGCTGGCCTAGCTGTCCCGGCTATGCTCCCTCCCAGCTTCTTGTGCACCTCACAGAGCACGTGAAGCTGAAAAGTCCTTGAAAAGTAGACTACCTARCAACAACTAAAAACATCAGTGTGTTATCAGCATTCTTCTTATACTAAATCCAAAACATAGCACTATACCAACTACTAGAAAGAAAATTAATTCTATCCCAGCCAAACCCAGGACCCTTATATCAATAGGGGGAAAAAATGTATTTATTTTGTAGTTTAAACATATATAAAATTATCTTTGATAAAAAATATCAGTAAATTATCAATAACAACATGCAAAGTGAGACCACTATCCAATTTTCAGCATAATTCCTCAAGCTCAACGTGCAAAATATAGGCTAAAAATAGAATATCAATTACATGACTACATGCATTACCTATTAAAATGAAAGTAGTATTTTATTACTGTATTTATATAAACAAATAATAGTGAGTGTATAAAATGTTGGTTTAAATTTAAAATKTAAATAGTAGTCAATCTACTGTCATGAGACAGTGTTTCTGTAACTTGGTGGAAAAAGTTCCATTAATATTTGTGAAGGAACATGTTGAGATTAAGGTGCTAATTAAATTAAATTTTCTATCCCTTATTGTAGATATTACCTGAGAGTTACTGTCAAAAACAGTGAGAGTAGTAAATAATATACTTCAGTGTGATTATTTTTTGAATACTTCGAAGACAGAAATGTGTTTTATGCTTATTTTTCACCATAAAGTAGTCAAAATTTAGGCTTAAAATTTCCTGTAACAGTAGTTGTAACTTCTCTACTACAAAAAGAGTCAACACCTCTCCTCTGTCAGAGTTCCAGGCAAATGTTATCACATAGATGATATACCTTTTAGGTGGTAACAGAGATGCATTTTGCCTTATCACCTACCTTGTTTCTCAGATGCTCTCCCTCACTGTAGCAGCTAGCACCTTTGAAAGCACCAAAAGCAACTGAAAAAGTTTAACGACCCATGCTGGCATAGTTAGGTTTTACTTTGAAATTTTGATGCTGAAACTGAGAATTTAAATTGTGACTCAGCTCTGGAGCTAGAGTAAATGCAGGTCATTTAGCATTGTAAAATATCAGGCATTTTTAATTAATACTGTACTTAGAGGGTAGCAAAAATTTCCTGGAATAATGTAACCTGTAAAAACTGCTTCTGAATGTTTTGGAAAAACACAGCCATAAATAAATAACACTAAGACATCAGTCCAAGCTGATTAGCTAATTGTAAATAAAGAAAACTGTAAGTACAAAGTACAAACAGCTGTATTAACACAGAACAGTATCCTTGGTACAGATTATGCACTGATCACAACCAGTACAAATATTGAAGCGTGTGACATTGTAACTAGCTTTCTACTCTCTCTGAAAGGAGTCCCTAATCTATTTTGATAAATTAGACAATGCTAGCTTAAGCAAAGTAAGTACCAGGTCTTTGCTAAATTAAATCATTTTGACTGAAATAAGTTAACCCAGAGTTATATGAGAACCATAGCTAGCAAAATCACCAGGAGCAATAGCTTGTGGTGTAAGGGTGACAGCAATCAGCTGGGCTTAGGCTGGAGGCAGTTGACAGAAAATGTGTGATCGTGTCCTAGCTATAAATATAGGTTATGGTTTTCTTTCAAATTCTTTTTGTTCTCTGACATTGCTTGCAGGCATCTAAGTTGTTTGATCTAGYCTCTACCTCAGGTTTTCCTAAACGTAATTCACATTTACTTGCATAGGTGGATTTTTTTCCCCTGTTTTTATTTGTTTTGATTAGAAGAAGAAGCTGTTACATTAATAATACCACAAAATTTTTTTAAAGCTATATGGGAATAGTTGTACACATTTTATGATAAAAAGAAAACAAATTGTGTGTAAGTCTGCTAGTTGGAAGTAATTTGACTAGTTTATTTTTTCTGACATTTAAAGGTATGGCTAAAGTATTAAATTTAATATTAATATAAAAATAGAGTGTTTGGAAGAACTACTTCAGACAAAAAATTGCTCTTCCACAGAGTAGAGAAGATGAACAGGTCCTGAGATCATGACCTATATAATGCACCTGTATTATATGTTTAATTCACTCTCATGTAACATTTCTAACCTTCTCTATCGACATTTTTCTAGGTGGTCTATGCAAAAAAGTGTGTGAATTATCTTAAGTTGTTTTTTTTTGGTTTTTGTTGGATGGTTTTTGGCTCTCTCTCTAACATGCTAATTCTGTACTATAGAAAAAAAATTTCTTTTTACTTTTCACAGTAGACAGCAAAACATGCRTGTGTTCTCCAGCAATTGCTAGGACCTGAAGAGTCATTAAGATACAATGTCTAAGTAGCATCAATAATTCCACTGTTCTCTTTTCGGAGAAAGCAAAGCACATCAAACCAGCAGAAAACAGAAAAACTGGAGCCAGAAGATTATATTTGTTCAGTTTTGTGGTTGGAGAAAAGGCTGTCTCACCAAGCTGGTAGTGAAATATACAAAATCAAGTGAGACAGAGTATTTTTAGGTATTATAATGTTATCAAATAAAAGATACTGCTTTAAGACAGTTATTCTTGGAGAAGCTTGAAAGGAAAAGAAAGTCAGAAATCCAAATCTGATCTTACTGGTATGATATACATTAAGGTAGAGTGTACTAGGCGCAATCTTACTCCAGAAACGGTCAGAGCAGATAAAGAAAACCTCCCCTGTGTTTGTAGTGATGTCTTTTTTATTAACTGTACTCAAGGTGAGACTTAAGTTGGTTGTATTCAGATTGCTTGAAGGATGAAGTTTGAGTTACTGTCAATCCATCTATTTTCCTTCTGTTTTCATAACAGGATTAAGACCTGAGGTGCAAAAGTGAGACACCATATAGGTTGTGTGGGTCATTTAAGAATTTTGAGCCTGAGTGTAGTATCAGGTTCCAAACCAAAAGGCCAATGTAGATCTACTCACAGAAATCAGGGTCAAGACAAGTGTGCAAGACTTGTAAGACTGATAATCTAAAACAATCAGCCTTGAGAAGCAACCTGTACAGATTCAGATCTAAATAAAACTCAAACTGGATTTGCTACTGATGGTTGTCTTTAAAAGAGCAAAAGTTTTCATGCTCTGATATTAGGACTGTAAAAAAAGATATTCAGTTTTTCATTTGTATACTTTTACACCTTTATAACTGAGAAGAAAATCTGGCTCAGATTTCTGTTTTGACATCCCCTGGATAAAAATATTACCCAAATCCTCAAAGCTGATGCACATTTTGGTTTCCCCTGAATAGCAGCACTTATGGCCATCTGTTAGGCTGGCATTATTCCTAGGCAAAAATTGTTGTGCCTGTTTAAAAATGGCATGGAGGACCAACTGTTAGAAAGAAGAGATTTCCATCTCTTCTCCCTCCTGTGTGGTAGCCTTCATCAGATATCTCTCTAAAATTTGCTACTCCCCCTCCCCCCCCCGAAGCCTGTCTGGTTAAAAACAAGGCTAATCACAGAAAGTTAATTGCCCACATACCTCTTTAACCAGCATTAATCTTAGACCTCTACTAGTTTAATTTTTGTCAGATTATGTCTGAGATTCACAAAAGTCAAGAAAAAGAGGATGGAGTTAAAAGAAAGATAAGATGAAAATTAAGGAAAGCACCAAGAAGCACATGAAATGTTTTTTAATGGCTCAAGTTTTGTGACAGAATCTCTTTTTTAGTAAATGAATAATTCATTTTATATTAAGCCATTCTTCAGGAATCATGGCCCTCATTTTTATTTCTGAGAAAAGCCATTAGCTTTAACAGTGTTCTTCCAGTTCATCCTGGGATATCACATACAGTATAGATTCTAAAGGAATGGTGCAACTATTGTTGAAGCATCCAAAAGAGTTTATCTGTGATTATCTGGAGAGAGGTATGCAAACAAGTTTTTGCCAGAGGTTGCCTTGAAGAAAAATGTTTATTCTAGATCTGCAGCCTTGCAGCCTTCAGCTATGAAGCTTTCAGCTATKTTAAACACTTCCAGTAGTTGTTACTGTTATTCCTTAATGTGGGAATCGTTTAAATGGTCATACATGGCATACAGTGTTAAAAATATCAGCCAGGCATCCATTGCCTGCCATCTGGCTTAGCACTTAAAAGCAATGCTTGTCTGCTACACACAGCAGTCACAGTGTGGCCTCGGACCATGGACAGACTGACAGCCACCTTTAATTCTTCTATAGTGGACACGCTGCCAAAGAAACTTGTAGGCTGATATTGCAGGAAGTGTTGGGAACAARCAACCAAACAACGGGTGGCTATTGCTGCTGAAGCAGTAAACAGTTTAAAAATCGCTTCCACTACGAGAAGCTTTTCCCGCTATGAAAGGAAAAATGCAACACCCTTCTTATCACCAGCTAGATTAATTTCATGCATATTCCATGGAATTTAATAGTACCAAATGTTTGTTTTGAGACTAATTCACAGCTTTGTCTTCAATTAACTATATGCTCTTGCTAGTTTCTTTTTTCAGGACTCAGTTATACTGTAAATTAACTACTCTATTTGAAGAGTTTCTGCTTTCAGTTGCACCACGTGCATCTTTTGGGAATGCCTTTATTTTAAACTGTTAYGGTTTCCTGGTTTTATTTTTACAGAGAACTGTTCTGCATTCTTAAAAGTTTCATTTTCAGACTATGTTTATTCATTAATGTTTTTAATGTCCCTTGCTGAATTGCTGTTGCACTTTTACTGTCTAACATTCATCAAGCTCTCACAGCTTGGAATTTATCTCACTGTAATGAAAATTTGGGACTGTGACCTAAATTGTAATGATACAAATTATTCTGCTGCTACCTTGTATACACTGGCGTTAATTGATAGGTTTGTTGGAATTTCTTTAATTGCTTGAGTTATTTAATTAATTAAAGTAATTACGACAGATCTTGTGAAATGGCAGTAAGCTAATGGCTAGGAAAATAATTTCATTCTGAATAAAATCAGGCAAAAAATCCCCCCCACAGGATATTTTATAGTGTGCCATTCCTAAAAAAATCAGAAACCTTCTCACTACAACTAGCTGTGCCATTGGTTAATTCATAATAATTAAGTAGTTGTCCCATGATAGCTTTGAATATCTTTAATTCAGTCAGAGTTATTTGGGGTTTTTTTCAGGCAATGAGTTATTTATGAATACAACTAATTTTTATTTGAAACTTGCCTTCACTATTTCTCTCTAGATATTTTAATAATCCATTTTAAAGTAAAAGTCATAGAAATGATCTTCCAGCTGAAAGAAATAATAATTTTCTATCATCTATTTTTAGCCAAGAATGATTAAATAAGTGATGGTTTCCATGAGACCTGCACTAGGACAGGAGGGTCGAAGGTGAAGTATAAAGGATGGAGTGGAGAGAAAAAAAGTCATCACTAAGATTAATATAATTGTTTTCAGTAGAAAAGATGTGTGGAACCTGGGAGACAGACTAGAAAGTGACCTAGCTGAGAGGACAACTACTAAAGCTAGACACAAATATTATCTGGTGTAGATATAACAAAATACTGATACATGTAGAAAGTTCTGTCTGTGAGACAGCACAGATTCATAGATCAGGACCACAATCGAATGAGRATCAGTTCAGTCAAATGTGATGGACCATTATTTCTTGTGGACTGTGCTTATTTCAAGCATTTGTTATTTCAAAAGAGTTGTTATATCACAATGAGCAAGAATTCCAGGATGCTCAGCTTTTCGTAGCAGGATATATGGTAGTCTAATATGACTTACACAAAAACATCCAYGCTTTGGAAGATCAGTCTAGCCCTTTTGTGATCACATATGCTCTCCAGACCAAAAATTAGCAGAAGAATACGTAGAAGTAGATATCCCTTGGAGTGAGAAACTGTCAGAATTGATTCTGGTAATTGCATAAGTAAACTCAAGCAGAAAGTGATTGAATAGTTTGTGCAGGCAGAAAGAGACAGCTCTAAGTAATGCATGTGTAATGCAAATAAACCATTTCTGAAGCAGAGGAGGAACCATATTTCTCAATGGTAGCTTGAAGCTGAGTATGCAGAAGTAGTTGGTGGTCTGATGGTGTTCGTAATGTAAACCTTGGTCACTACTGGTGAACCTGTTTCTTCAGAAGAGAAACCATTGCTTCCAGTATTACAGAATAACCTTTATCTCACCTTCAGTTAGTGGGCAAGCACTTTCCAGCCATTCTTCCCATTTACTAGGGCTTCTTCACTGGAAGACAGAAAAATTTATAGTTAATTCCCAGATTTAGTGTTTTGAGTTCTGAAAGACTTGTAGGGATTTCAGGTGTTCAGTCACTATTTTTATGGAAAAAATTAACTCTGTGCGCATATGTATATAGGGAGTCTGTGTAGGGAAAGCAGAGAATGAATCTAATCTTACTACCTTGAATGATTACACTGTCTGCATCTAAATATACAGACAAAAAAGGCCGTGCTTTCTCAGATATCTTCTTACCAGGTCAAATTTTTACTGTATCTCACATATTTATATGTATCCACATRTGTGCTTTTATATGCTCCTCAGAATAGGAGCAAAATAAAACACTTCAATTTTTTATATGACCAAGACTGGGAACAGATGATGCACAATTCTAGTCTTCATTTCACTCAGAGAAAAGATAAGAACACAGTGAGTTGAGCTTGTGTCTCATGTCTATATCCTCAGATGCCTTGTCATCCAGTCTATCACAGGCTTCAGAGAGACCTAAAGAAACCAAAATGGGTCCTGCCTTCCTGACGATTGTAAAAAATAATTGAAGTGTGAGACTACTACTACTGCTGTATGTTACCGCATCTTAAATCTGGATGTATAGAGGCAAAAAAATCCCAGGAAGTCCAAGTATAGCCAAAATTGTTGAAATACAATCTTATTGATAATTTTTTTATTACGAGAAGATAAAAGTGAGATTATTGATATGAAGAGGCTCACTATGGCAGCAGGAGGCTAAAAAAAATCACTCATTTGTGGATGAATGCTATCTTCTTTAAGAATGACTGTATCAATTTAACAAGCTCAAAAATTCCCCTCAGGATTCAATGTGTATGCAGTTCTGCTTCTAGGTAGCTGATTTTCTAAATTACTCCCTTTCTTTCATTCTTTCCTTCCTCCTTCCATTCTTTCTGTTTATCTGTCAGATCTTTCTAGATTTTATCTGTTAGATCTTTACATTCTTATCTCCACTGGTTATGTCTACAGATTTCTTTGGCAYGTCAAAGGATAAATGAGCTCAAGTTCTTCAAACACATACTGCAAGAAAGGAACTGATTTACTCTCTTGCCCTTGCTCATGTACATTTGTTTTAACTTTAGAGTAACATATTTTTATTCTTTCTTCCACTCTCATGAAGAATAATGTTTGTGCAGGGTAATATCGCATATCATACCATATTGATTCAAAATGATTACAAATTTTGTCTTGCAAATACATATTAACCTGTTGAACAGGAAATTATACAAAAGTTTACTAACAATTTTATAGATGTTATAATTTTATGTACTTCTAATACAGTGTATTTTAAGCAACCAAACATACTAGAGCGTTGCAAGATACTTTTGGTGGACTTTCTCTGATTGTGGTATTGAAAGTGACAAAATATTTACCTTATTCATTTGTTTATTTTTTCTTCCATGGGGTTCAAGCTTCAATAAATCTGTGAAATGGCAGATGCTTGTGTGATGTTGATGATAAAAAGTTTCCTTTGAGCACCTGTTTTCCAAGAAGGAAGTTAGTGATTTTTGAGGTGTAGTCCGCCTCCAGCTAGCAAATATAAAGATAAGTCTTTTCCCTTTTATGTTTTTAATGTACATTTATAGAATTTAGTGTCAAAGTTATAAATACCAAATGAAACATACTTTCTGTAACTGTACTAAAAGTGTTTCTGGATTTAAATCCAAGTGGGAGGTGAGCAAGGCGTTTGTAGCTTCTTAAAATCTGTCCCTGGTTTCACAATGACTTTACATCTTCAAATTCAATTTTGAAATGACTGCTGCATTGGTATCTATCTACTAACACAGTATATTTCTGYAACAACAGGAAGCAAGCTGAATTCAGCATTCAGATAGCTTGTCCTCTTATCAACAAAGCGGACTTCATTATGAGACATCCCTGTTTATCTAGCTTCTTTCTGTACATACTGTCTGAATGCAGTGTCAGCCTCCTCTGGCTTAGTAGGGCTACAATTGCCTGTGGAGAAATGCTCTTTACAAGTAACAACTTTTTATACATACATATATATATGTGTATATATGTGTATATAAATATCCACACATATATAAAGATATATATTTTATATATATATATACAAAAACCTCTGAACATCCCCCTCTTTTAAAGCAATGAGAGGTAAGAAAAAAAAAATATGGAGGGTTGATACTATAGGGAGCTAAACATTATTCTACCTAAAATTTTATTCCTTCAAACTAACAAAAAGTAGGATGGTGAGCTCTTTTCCCTTCTAGCTTTTTTTCCCTCTGCTACTCACCCTCTCCAGCCATGCTGTGGRCAGGGCTGTACAGAAGACAGCTGTCAGAAAAGCCAGGCCAATGTCTCAGTACTTTTATGTTTCAACTCATTTTCGTGGTGATATATTGGGTTCATAGATCATTCAGTGACATGTGAAAGATGGAGTTTATTTTGCTTTCTCAAAAGGCCTTAGTGATCCATATGTACTGTAACATTAAGTCACCCTGCCCTGAAAGAAGACTCTAAACATAGTTTATGTTGATTATCTTGATTAGTGTTGCACAATAATTTCTAATAATGTGGCTAATAAAAATGAAAACTATTTGTGGTGAGTGCCTCAGTTTTAAGGGATTTTCTGTCTTGAAAGCACTCTTGAGTTTAATATGGAACTTCTTCCCACACCAATTATCCAAAACCTAGGAAAAAGGACTTGACCTTCAGTGTAAAATCTGCAGGACGAGGCCACTGCTCTGAGACAGGTGGGCAGGAGCTGTGAGGGTGAGAGACTTGACCAAGGACCTGCTGTCTGTCCTTGCACTTGTATGGATCTCTTCCTCCACTTTTTCATCAACACACTTCTAAAGCCCCTGGGTTTTCCTCATGGCGGAGTTTGTTACTGCATTGGAAAACCTCTTACTGTTCAGCTCTATTCTTCAGTCTTTCTCGTGCTCACACCTACGCACTTTCAAATTTGCTGAAGCTATGGAGGAGTAAGGGAGGAGGAGGAGCGGAAGGAGCATATATTTGACTTTCTTCATCATTGACCTTTACTCTTCTTTGTGACTTGTGAGTCCTTCAGTAGTTACAGGTACTGCATGTGTTTCCATGGATCTAAGTCAGCTGAACTCCATTAGCAAACAGAGACACAAATTTTCTCTTTGTATGTGGTAACAGAAGACCTGTAACAAATTCATGCTTATAATGAATGCTGAAAAGTGATTCTTAAGTACATAAATAGCCAGGGTTTTGGCACAGGTTAGTAAACTCTGTAAATGTATGGCATGTTTTGGAAAAACACACAAACATTGATTAGTTTATATTTTCCATTGTTTTGCTCAAGTTTTCATAGCACTGATATAAAAAAACCCAACAAACCAGCCAACCAAAAAAACCTACCCATAGGATGTTTGAGAGAGCCTTAAAAAGAAAAGCACAATTTTTTTTCATCATTTCTGAGGATCACATGAACTGCAAATTGRTCTGATGCTATAATCCTATTTTCACTTTGAAAAGCTCTGTAAAGAGAAATGTAATGTTACACTTCTACAGCACATGCAATTCCTATTTCTTTTTCTGTACATGTACTAAGAATGTTTTCCTGGTATTTTTCCCAGCATACTCAATAAGGCACTTGAACACTAGTGAAGGGAAGAAACTGTCATTGTTGCTGCATTAAAAAGAGACTAAGATTTTTCCTTAGTATAATGCAGTTTTTGGAAATGCATCGGGTATTTGAACTTTCCATTCTCAGCAACTTTACCATTCTGGGTTATAAGGAGCTGTAATTAGACACTTGAGATTTTCAAAGTCATTTCAAGAGAACTGTTTTTAAAACCAGTTACATCAAAGGCTAGGATTAACCATGGAGTAAATCTTTTGGAGATTATAAAATACAATATATATTAATAACCAATATGTCAAGAGAAACAAGCCCGTGATGTTACATAAGTAAATTCCTTTTACATTACTGAAGGGTGTTGAAAAACACATAGGCCCTATCAGATCTGTGATTTTTTTGAGTGATAGAAAACAAAATATTATATTTTTGTGTTATACATCAAAAGAAGTTGAGAGAGAAATAAAAGCTAGCTGAAGGTTTATGCTTGTCAGTGTGTTGAAGCTAAACCATCCATTTTAAATCACTGTAAAAATAACTTTTCATAGATACATGGAAGGCTTCATTCCGAAAGGTCGTGGGTGGTGGTACCACCAACTCTCCCTGGAGAAAGCGATAACTCATGATGGAGGACTGAATGAGTGACAAAGTGAAAAGGAATGGACCTGCCAGACATTTAGTTTGCATTCATTAAAGAGAAATATGATATGTATTTTCATTAAAAGACAAGGGAATAGGTAAATCAAAGTTTTTTATATGAAATGTATCATGAATATCATTCTTTTCCCATGCTGTAAAAGGAACTGAAAGCAGTGTTGTCTTTTTCTTGTTCTTCTACAACTGCTTCTGCAATATAAAAGTTTTGTGGCAGACACAGTGTTTTCAGTCTTGAACAGTAGTTAGATATCACTGAAGACTAGGGTTGTCTTGTTCTGTGACTGCTACTGTAAGACAAATGTTGTATTAAATATTTCAAGTTTTTATTTGTGCAAGTCATCCATACAGAACTTACAGAGGGATTACATTTCACTTTTGGTAGTAAAGAGGAAAGTTTATTTCAGCCTGGCTAATTTATATAAGTAGTCATATTTTTCAGCCATAATTTTGTTCCATGAGTGGTGTTGCTCTAGTTAAAATCTGTTTGTTGTAACTGAAGACATAACAGTAAGCTATCCAGGTTTCTTCATTCAGAAAGGCATAGAAATTGTATTGSAAGCTCCCCAGCTTCACTAAAACACCAAAACCTGAGCACTACTGGATTTTGCTTTGGCATTACAACTCCTGTGCTGCAATAGTTCCTACGCTCTACTTTTGAGGAGAGGTGATACAAAATGCAGGCAGGTACTTTTTGATTTCTGCACCAGCATTTCTACTTTCAGAATCTGAATCATACACATCAGTTTTGTAATACTGTACTAACTATGATCATGTCACTTCAAATACAATCCTGAAAAAAAATACAGCCAACTTTATAATATAAATTGGCCAGATTAACTGCAAGACAGTATAACACATGGTGAGATACTTTTTTCTAGCCTGGAAGAGGCTGGAAGAGATGCCCTCAGAAYTTCTGAGGTCTTCAGTTCCAAGGTGTCTCAGCTTAATTTATTTATTCTAGCAGCCCGAAATTATGTTTAAAATCAGGTTGGCTCCAAACAGTCCGAAATATTTACAGATAAGAAAACAAATTTTAAGTCAGTTTCCTTCTGTCTTTTTCCCTGCTCTTTGGCTTCACTGAGAAAAGCTTTGGTACTGTTATATATCTGGATCAGCTGAACAATAAGGAAACCAGAAAAACCAAAAAGTTAAGGGAACAATCACAGCTAGAATCACAGCTAGAAGTGGGTTCATRTATTTAAGTAAATGAAGAAAGTTAGGACAGAGTACAGGAAAGGGTGCAGTTCATTTGCCCTGAATCAGAGTGTGTCGTGTGTGAAGATGGAAGAGAAGAGCTGAGTTTAGACATACTGAGACTAGTAGGAGCAATTGAAAGAAAAGCTTGTCATGGGCAACAATTCAATTTTATAAGAAGTCTTTTAAAATTTGGAGGTAATGGGCTAGTGATACAATTCAGCCTCAAACAAAAAAAAWTCAAAAATACTGTATTTATCTGAGTGGGGGTACTTCTTTTTAAACTACTTTTCCTTGTATTAGGTGACATTGCAATGCCAAAGAGCACATAAGAAATGTCAATTAGAGTCTGATTATTAATTCAGTCTTGAAAGATAATGAGGAGGTAGGTGGGATGTACGTTTTTGTGTGTGTGCACATCCATGTGTGAATTTCAGCAGAAATGTTATTTGTAACTTTTAGATATATTGGCACTTGTTCTCCACATAGGCTCCTAAAAGCTTGTCATGCTATTAACAACCCTTTGAGATGGTTTTGATGGGTCTTACTACCAAATAACTGAATCATTAAAAAAAAAAAAAAAAAGCCATTTGGCTTTGTGATAGTGAGATCATTAATCAGACTCTTATCAGATTTTTCATATCAAAATTTGCAGGGGGGGTAAAAAGACCAAGCCTGAAAAATATTATTTGTGCATTTCTTTATGAGAAAGTCCCCACCTATGTTTATTATTAAAAAAAAAAAAAAAGTAACTATTCTAGCTGCTGTAGTATTTTTGAAAACAACGTTAATATAGTCCCAAAGAGGTCTAAATTACATTGCCGTATTTGCATGTTAGATGAAATTCCAAAACATTCTGAATACTAATATGAAATCCTCATACTTCCACTTCAACCCATATATGGCAACAAAATGTCAACTTCCTCTCACTTGACTGGATAGTGAAGTGACATTTTCATATTGCACAAACATACAAATCATTGAACGTTTTTTTTTTGTTTTTTTTTTTTAAATTGGCAATAATTACCATCTTGAAGCACAAACTGGGTTTGTGCTACTGGATTCTCATCTCTTATGCGTGATAGGAACACATTACAGGCAAAGATATGACTAAAGTACAAGATTAATATAGCCATAAGAGCATAAAACTCCAAATGAGCTACAAAATTTCAAGGGGATGTGTAGATGACTGCCCTGTGCTGTCCTCTTGCTGCTTGCATCCAAGGCTGGTCCTGCTATACTGTGCTGGGTATTTACACATGTTCTGAAATTGCAGTCCGGCTGCAATACATACAAACTTATTGCCTATGCAGGGCTATGGCAAGCAAAGCCAAACGATGTGATTGGGTTTTTAGAAAGCTATTTTAATTTGTGTGATTGAATAACCATTCCAAAGTAGCTTCTTTGTGAGCCATGATAATCAGAGGCTTGCCAGAAGGTTGCCTTCAGACATCCAATTCTAATTCCATCCTGGGAACACTTCGCCCTAAGAGGACCCAGAGAACTTTTGTAATCAAAGCAACCTTAAAATCATGATGTAGATGACTTAATGAAGTAGACAACAATAATAAAATACGGCTGTCATCTTTGTAAAAGACTTTGAGCAATTACACTTATTTAAAAATGAGAAATTAACTACTGTTATCTGTCACAACAAAATCTAACATCAGACATATCTGATAATTCTATTACACAACGTAAGAGAATATTACTGCTATTTCACTATACTCAAATCTTGACCCAAAATCCCAAGAGAAACCCATCATGAGATCTAGAACCCATAAAATAATTCTGCTAAATTGCAAATATTTGGGTCTAGAATGAAGAAAGAACTACAGAGACCTCTCTGAATTAGAAGTTACTCCTGACATTTTTCTTATTAAACCTTTTTTTCTCTATTATCTGTAAGGTAGTGGTAGATTTCTTAAAAAATGGATACCCTTACCTGTTTTAGAGTGGGCAATGTGAAATAATTAGATTGCCCAAATTCAAGTAGTTAAACTCCTTTTACTTGAGTTTGTCTTTGGCTGAAACAATGCGTGTTTGGACACATCAGCCTTTATCTTCCTCTTTCATCTAGCTGTACTTTGATGCTATGTACTTGAGCTGTCCTCCATTAAGTATACTACCATACTTTCCCCTCAAAACAATGACCGAAGCTTCTTTGAGCAGGCTCCTAAGTTACTATTTTAGGAAGATGTACATTCCCTTTTTTTGTGGCTTGTAGACTATTATTCTTGCAGCCACTTGTTTCTGCAAAGGAGCTCAAAGGTCTTTTACAACAGTATTGGATAGAGAACAACAGTAATTCCCAATAGCTTGAAAGCAATTTCTGGCATGAGACTAGAAGAGGTCTGTATAATGTGAAATTCCTAAAACGGAATTGGTGAATGTATATTAATGTTACTATACTAATACAGTATGCTAATGTTATTCATAGATATGAATGTGATAGGTTGTTACACAGAGTTAGCCCACAAGAGATTCAGGAGGAAATTTTAGTGACTCTTGAGAAATCAAGTATTTCAGGGAAAGTAAGCTTATTCAAAACAGAATTATTGAATTTCTCTTTTTGATTGCATTGTGTGAGGCTTGCCTATAACTGTTYGGTTTGTAAATTAGTTGTAGATATGTCAAAGCTAACATCTTATTTAAATGGGTCAACAGAGGTATGTGTTTGTTTTCTGACATGCAGGATTTTTTCATTAGAGTACTTGGTAAAAGGAGTGTAGATTTACTCACAATTTCTATTTCAATGTAGCAATACAGAAATATGTTGTTTATTATCGTTGTCCTTGTGTTTCCCTAATTATATTCTGTAAGGATAATCTTTCACCCTAAAATATGCTGCACACAAGAATTCATTTGACAGTTATTACAATGATCCCTCCAAATGTATGATGTCTCTTATTAGAACTGCAAGAAATTTCCATGTCTGGCTTTGCTACAGCTAATTCATGTATAATTTTTGTCAATACTCCCAGGATTTTTGACCGATAAAAGATGATATTTCACCTCCGATCGCACATTGCATATTGCAAAAAAATTTTGTTTTATACRTACATATTCTCACATTATCCTAATTTTGATTTAGACTTTAGTTTCTGATGTGAAACACACATACTGCGTGTGCACGTCTTTTCTATTTAGGGACCAGGTTCTATTAAGAGCTGTAACCCTTCTATTCATGCATCAGGTATCAGTCATGTATCACTTGTGATACTTATCAGGTATCACTCAGGCATCATGCATCAGTCAGGTACATGAAACACAAAACTAGGTTTAGATATATGTAAGTATTTTTTTTTTGTTATTGTTTAGTTGACTTTTAAATACTTAGCTAGAATTACTTTACCTTTCATTTAGTCCTAATTCTAGTTAGCAGTATTTTGTCTCTTCTCTCTCTCCTGGCATTCTGATTTTTCACAGTAGGAATACTGGAGAAAAGAAAACAGCATGGTTTATATTGTTTTATAAGAACTATCTCCTCAGGCTTAACTGACAYTTCCAAAATAAGAAAATGTTTTACCTTATTAGAGATCATTTACCTATCAAAGAAGATATTTAAAATGCACAATGGAATTTATTTCATTTTGGCCTACTGGAAGAGAAATGAAGTGACTCTTAAGAAGTAGCTTATTGATTTGAACAGTTGTGTAGCTATAATCATGTAGAAAAAATTACATCATAAAAGGTATTATGTCTCCACAGAAAAGAAATTGCACTGGAATCTCTGAACTGGTAAAGAGAGTTCTTTAGAAATAATAGCCATTTTTCCCCAAAACTCTGACTCTCCTGATTAGTTTTGCTGCTTTCTAGATATTGGTGCTGCATCAAAGATATGAATTACTGGGACTTCATAACAGATAGAATCTAGATTTTTATAGCTTCTAATCAAAAATTTCTATCTTCTGCAGTCTGGTGTGGCTGTGAATAATAAATGTTGAATTCAATATATAAAGCTTCAAAACGATGCTTAAAAGTACTAACCTGAGTTTGCTATTATTAAGTAAACATTTGAAAATTTTATAAACATACTTCTAAGGATTCTTAAATGTTTTTATTTGTAAGAAAACGTAATAATGTTGCTCATTGTGATATTGTGCCACCAGCAATGAAGGTATCTTGCAAGATATGTTGGTGCACTAGTGGCACCTTATGCCTCTAGAAATGGTAGCAGAGTGTTGTATTTAAGAACAAAGTTTTCCTGAGCTAATGCTACAGGAAAATTTTCAATTCATAGAAAGGGGATTGTGTCAGTACAACCCTTTCCTAACTTCTCCTGTCCTATTTATAAACTTTAGAGACAAAAAATTAAGAGCAGTCTGACGTTACCACAATTTTTACTTAGTCTAATAAGGATTTATTTTTGGAGGTAGTGAGAGAGATGGGTTTGTTTTAATTCTAAAGCATTGATAAATATGCCAATCATCTTTAATTGCTATTTTCTAGGAAATATTTAAAGGACTGGCAAATTCAAAAATACCAAAGATAAAGGTAGACTCACAGTCCAACCCTATAAATTGCAGTTCATATCTAGCTAGAAGTAGGCAGCTATCATTGACAGGTCTATTAAATACACTACTCTAAAAATGTATTTTACTGTTCGAGTTCATTAAAAAAAATCAAATATGAAAAGTAACTAAAACCAGTCTGTCTAGACTTTGCAACTGCATTGTTCTGAGTAAGAGTGTATTCACCAGCTTGTCGGAAAATCAATTATTAGAGAACAAAAAAAAATTTTAATTTAGAAAAAATCAGAAGTTAACAAGAATTTATTTTTTGTATTTTTGGTAAATTGCTGTATCCTACAACTTTAAGCAATTCATAAAAAGATGTGGATTGACCTCTGGTTTTTTACCTGGAAGATGTTTCTACCAGTTAAAAAATAGATTTATCTTTAGCTGAAGCCATTCTTATCTGCACTGATCTGGAAATAAAAGTGAGCTGTTTAGGGAAAGCAAAGCAGTCTAATTTCAGGCTGACGAGATTATTCTAAGCATTTTATGTATGAGTTAAACTCCAGTAGAGGCATAATGAATTCCACTGTATATTACAATGAAGGTTTTAYCTAATCAGGCAGAATAAACTGATAATAAAGTTGTGCCTTGAATAGTCTGCCTCATATCCTGTATAATTTAATGTGAGTTATAAAAGAAGCTGGTGAAGGAAGGAAATCAGGATCAACAATTAATCAACAGTAAATGCAGATAAGGGTGTAGTAGACGGCATCCGACTCTCTTGGGACTGCTTTGCATTGCTTTCCTTGGTTACTTTACTGTCTCTGGACTAATCTTTATCAATGTTTACTCATCTACTAGAGAAGTGCACTTGTTTTTCCTAGGTCACAATGACCTTTAAAGGTCTGATGTTCACAATATTCCCTGTAGATCTTATTTAAATGAATTATTGGGAAGGTATTTAGGAGATCAGGTTTAAGAGAGGAAGGTGCAGTTTGACACGTAATTCTATATTTGTAGTTAATGTTAGTTTCCTTTTGGTTGTGAGAATATAATTATGCATGAATTATGTAGTTACTGGCGATCCTAAATCTAAACTTTTTTGTCTTTAAGAAACCCATTCAGGTTTGGGTGAAACAATTTCCAAAAGTAAATGACAACCGCATCCAGTTTCCACCTTGAAGACTTATATGTATAAAAAGGACACTTGCAAATTATGGCATCAAAATCTGCCTTTATCCCTGGCTGCCAGTTCTAGGCTGGATTCACAATTCTGCTGCCTTTCCTATACCTATTTTTTAGAAAAAAAAACAACTTCTGTGGGTAACTCTTCCACGTAAATCAATCTTCAAGACACTTGTTTTTCAAGCATTTGATTTTGTTCAAAGAGAATGGAAAGTTTCACACGAAAGTGGATTCTATTTTTTAACATTCACAGCTAGGTGAAAACCCAGCTTTGCTGTTCTAAAGCTATTATAATAGAATACTTCTATCAGGTCAAAACTTACAGGTAAAAAAATCCCAGCAAAACCCACACTAAGAAGCAAGTCTCTTCATTTATAACTCTTAATCTTTAACTTGAAATCTTCTTATATCACTCAGTACCAGATAAAGAACCTTCTATAGCCGGAAACCATCTCCCTGTGCACCTACTTAACAGACAGCTATCAGGTCACCTTCTGTTGAAAAGATAAATAGCAGAAAGAACAGCCCAAATACAAATCAATAATACTGTGCGTGYCCCTGGCACAAGCTTTGTGGTGATCTCAAGTCACTTTCGAAGAGCTAACAGATCATACTTTACAAAGTACCTTCACAACTGGCAGTTTTGTTAAGACTCTGCAGAGCAGGTCGTGCTGATCACTATAAGTTTGGGAAACCAAAGAAATACAGCCTGGAATTTGAGKTTTTTTTGTTATTTCTCATTGAAACAAACCAGTGATTGTGTGGAACAGAGTGTTTCATGTGTTACTTCCAGAATATTTCAGACTTTTCTAAGGGAGGAAAGGAAATAATGCTAAATGCAGAAAACTGAGGACAGGGAAAAGCCCTAAAACTATATTTCTCCCATTTTCCAGAGGACTGCCTTAACCAGCTATGCTTGAGTCATTATTTCTTCTTCATAATGACTAAAGTAGGTATTTTATAGAGAACAGAAGAGCATTTCACCAGGTAAAAATATCTTGCCAAAATTTCCTAACAGTCTGTTCAGGAGGAGTTAAGGATCTGAATTTTGGGGTTTTGAAATTGGGAGAATATTAAATTTATAAGGAATTACTTAGTTTTCTGATAGCTTTGTGTATCTGGTTTCACACAGATTTTCCCATCCAACTCTGTGAATCTTCTGGGATGACTGAAATAATGTTTTTTTTAAAGAATAATCAATTTCCACATCAGACATACAAAGTGGGAGCTTTTTCCTATGTGAGAATTAACTTTCTTTACCTAGGAAGGGAATCTGTGAAAACAAGCCCTCAGGTGATGTTTTTGGTGACGTAGTTGGAGAGTTTCTCCTACTTTCCTGCTCCTGTTCCTTGTCAGAATGATCACTGCAGATGCATGCATTTCTACTGTTTCTGCCAAAGTTCACTTCTTCCTTCCTTTCCCCCCCCACCCTCTTCCTAATACAAAATTAAGTCAAGTTAATTTTTCAGTACTTTTCCATTCTTATGTTAGTGAAATTATAAAGGTTATTAGCTTTAGGGAAATTAGCGTGGAATAGTGACTGCCTCAKGTTGTGCCTGCTCTAATCCATTGCTAAGTACTGAAGTTTTTATGCTTGGACTATTAGTGCAAGAGTTCACAATGTTCTTAAGACTGTGAAAAAAGGTGAGGAGAGTCAATATTCTCCCTGTTACCTGTTTCTCCACAGAGCTTGACAAAGGTTTGTGTGCCAATGGAGTTCTGAGTGTGGTTGTCGGGGTGGGGTTGGTTGGTTGGTTGRTTGTTTTAAGAATGTCCTTAAAAATTAAATTGAAATTGCCAGGACTGACAGAAATTAATAAACCTTTAGTGAAGGTAATCCTTAGTTGACCGGTGATCCCAGATGTCAGGTGAAGGATACTGAAGTCTGTGGCTAGTTTTGAAAAACCTTTAGTGAAAAACAAAGTGAAAATTGAAGTTCCCCACAGATCCATTTTGTAGTATGGCAAAGTTCCTGCCATTTCCCTTCATATTAAAAAAAAAAAAATACTGTAGCACCATATGTGTTTTATAAATCACCTTCTGTGTTAACAGCCTTGACTACAAGTTTATGCTTCATTTATTGCTTTTTGGAGTTGTCAGCAATGGATTGATATTCCTAATGGAGGCATTTTAGTTACAAAATGGGGAAAATGCACAAAACAGGTCCRTTGTTCTGGGTATTTTTTTGGGCAACGAGGTATACGTATGTACAGTACGGCTTATTTACTATTGCCACAGTGAAGGAAATAGTCCAAGTTCTAAGCTGCGTATATTGACCCAAAGATACTGAGTTCAAAAGTTCTCCTTGTTTTCTGAATAACAGTTTTAAATTATTTATTGTCCTTTGCTTAAAAAAGGGAGAAATACAGCTGGAGATCCCATTTTCAGAAATGTTTGTTAATTCCCACTTTCATGAGAATTTTCTTTAATGGATATTTTGAATTGTGAGCTCTGCATCATCATCAGAGAGTTAAACTTGGAAATAGAGTCAAGAAAAATTTCTGTAAGAGAACGTACAATATTTAGAATTAATGAGTACTTAAAATTCTTTGTTTTGAATTTAAGAATTAGTAGTAAAGTATTTTATGTTATCATTATGTGTTTGTTTATTGAACTGGAGGAACAGAAATATCTCGGATGCTTTTYATTCAAAAACATCAATTTTTCTAGCTGAAGATAAAAAAATCAGATGTAGACCTATTTAGAAGTGTGTAGAGTTTAAGCGTTTTGGGAGTCCTGGACAAAACCACCCAGAGAGGTGGTAGATGCCCCATCCCTGGAAACATTCAAAACCAACGCACCAAAAAATCTTTTGTTTTGTTGTTTTTTTGTATTTTTAACCTCCAGCAGTACAACAGTTTAAAAGTCTCCTATTTCTTTCCAGCATATTGTTGTTCTTTGGTTTTCATACACAAAGGCTTTTCTAACAATACCTGAGTTTAGAAATGAACATGAAAAATTGGTACTAATTAAAGACTTTTCCAGGCCTATCTGTTGTCTAAGTTCATACAACGTTTCCTTGGAAGTCTTACATCTTGCAGTGTTAGCCCCACATTTTGTGCAATATCAATGTAAAAATTGTCAATTTTTTTAATCATGAGTAAGAAAGTATCTGCGAAAAGTTTTTAAGTTTTGACTCTCCATGATGCAAAAGACATTAATATTTACTGTGTAGTTCTCAGACTACTTTCTTCATTAAATGAAACATGATGAACATAAGAAATACTGGATATAATTCCATAGCAGAAACCTTTTGTTTGTAAAAAAAATTCTCACTTTGCTACTCCAGAGTTGATTCTATTGATGAGTTTTATAAATATGCCAGAATGCCACAGTGAATTGATTCCTCGTATTCAGTCCCATACCATCTGTTATTTTCTACTATTACTGCATATCATTCAGTGTAATACATTTGGAAAATGCTGAAAATTGGTATTGTTGCACCAGAGATCTGTTAACTAAATGTATTTTGCTCTCTTTTCTGTTTATGGGACCATTCCGAGTGATGTCCACTAAAGAGAAATATGTGGCATTGAAATTTCTGCTACCACTACTGTTTTAGTTATTCACACTGGTTTTGATGAGCAAAGCCGAAGTCGTGTCTGTGGAATTAATATAATTTATAATCTTCCCTATGTATTCATGTTTTTATGAGGTTTCTTCCATTGTATTTGTCTGTTTTATTAATTTTTATTTCCAGGATTGAAAGTTAATAGAATGTATTGCATATACCCAACTTATATTTAAAGTGTATTGATTTATAAATTCACTGCATGTGTACAGCATCAGATAGTTTTACACATRCTGAGATTTACATGTGCAATACATTTATAAATGCAGTTTATAATTTAGAATTTTTCACATACAATTATGAGTTTATGGGGAGYTTTTTCATTAATCTTATTCAGGTGTTTTTCTACGATTTTAGCATGTTTTACTCTCCATCTTGGGATCAATTTATACGCACCAGGCTTGTTTTTCCTTTTTCATCAGTGAAAACTCACATGAAAAAGATAATTTTCAGGCATGCAGCATATAAAGATCTTGACTGCATTTTTTCTGCTACCTTCTAGCTACTGTACAGCTCATTGACATAAGAATAGAAATTGCATTTATACTTTTCCACATGAAAATATTGAGCATAGCTGGGATAAACCAGGAGAAGGAGGAGTTTAAAGGAATCCTGGTGCTTTTTTTCACTTCCACCCTCCTTTTAAATGCTTATTCCATGTCCTTTTTCATAGAACTACGAATTTGTTTTCTTTTGTTACTACTGGCTGATTTCCTTATTTGTTACGCCCTACATGGTATACATTGATTTATGTAAGAATGCTCTTTCTAGCAGGTAAAATCTTTTAAAATTACTCCCATTGCAAATTTATACTCAGTGCAAGTTGACTGGCAATCAATGTGACCATGGAAAAATTCTGATTGATGGGTACTACAKTGTAGATACAGATATTTTAAATATCTGGAAGGAAGAGTCCCAACATCAGATCTGAATCCAGAACTAATCAAAATTTCTATGGGAAGCTTTTGAAACTCTGTCATCCTTTTAGGAATCCCATCCTCTCCCTCTCAATAACATATGCTTTCCTTGCAAGAGAAAGATGTATTGAAAAAAAATTATAATGATCTGCCAGTTCTCTGGTTTTCAGCCCCAGTCCTAGAACTTTGGTTAGTTCATAATTTTTCTTCTTGTTTATTGTGACATCTTCTGATGGACTGTATAATCTTCCTTTATTGTACAACTGTAGCTGGCTACACATAGCTGATGATCTTTTCCTGTTCCTGTCTTATCTGGTGCTGGTCGACAGACGGCTGAACATGAGTTGGCAGTGTGCCCAGGTGGCCAAGAAGGCCAAYGGCATCCTGGCCTGTATCAGGAATAGTGTGGCCAGCAGGCRGAGGGAGGTGATTGTGBCCCTGTACTCGGCACTGGTGAGGCCGCACCTCAAATACTGTGTTCWGKTTTGGGCCCCTCACTACAAGAAGGACATTGAGGTGCTGGAGCGTGTCCAGAGAAGGGCAACGAGGCTGGTGAAGGGTCTGGAGAACAGGTCTTATGAGGAGCRGCTGAGGAAGCTGGGGTTGTTTAGCCTGGAGAAGAGGAGGCTGAGGGGAGACCTTATYGCTCTCTACAACTACCTGAAAGGAGGCTGTAGAGAGGCGGGTGTTGGTCTCTTCTCCCAAGTAACAAGTGATAGGACRAGAGGAAATGGCCTCAAGTTGTGCCAGGGGAGGTTTAGGTTGGATATTAGGAAAAATTTCTTCACTGAAAGGGTAGTCAGGCATTGGAACAGGCTGCCCAGGGAAGTGGTGGAGTCACAGTCACTGGAGGTGTTCAAAAAACGTGTGGATGAGGTGCTTCGGGACGTGGTTTAGTGGGCATGGGTACTGGGTTGATGGTTGGACTTGATGATCTTAGAGGTCTTTTCCAACCTTAATGATTCTATGATTCTATGGTAGGAAATAATGTCAGAGTAACAGCTCTTTTTGGTGTTCACAGTGGCTTTGATTGTCTCCTCTCTCTGAACTACTTCAGAGCAGATGGATGAACTTAGAAGATGGTGATTTTGTACCCTCAAAGAAGTCTAGTAAGCATGCGCAGCCTAATTTCTGGTATTATCTGATAATCCAAATGCACGATTATGTAACCTTCTAGTCGTGCATTTTCATAGAAAGATACAAATATAAGAAAAATATGTTAAGTTTCACAAAGCTGGTGAAGCCTTAATTTCATCCTCGGCATTTATTTTGTTCTGACTATCACTCCTAGATCTAAGCAGACTATTGAACATAACTAATTTCTCTGACAACCTTTTTCCTGTGTGCTAAGTATTGACAGTTCTCAGATTGTTAGTAAATTTATTCAGGGAGTAAATCTGAATCATATGTTTTTTCCAACAGTAATAATGAAGACTAATTATCTTCATCAGAGTTGGTTAGTTATCCAGGTCACATGGCTATGTCTGTCTTCTAATTCAATAATTCCCCAAATTAACCAGCATACCTCTAAATCATGATTGTTTGATTCTTATTTTGAATATTTTTCAGTCTCACATGCCTAGCTGTGTTGTTTTGGATTAATATGAATTTCACTAACTCAGAATTGTTTCAGAATTTTAAGATTCAGTCATGCTTTTTCTAATATTCTTAGCTCTGCTACTTATATTGTTTTAGATAATCAAGATTACCTTAGTATATTTCTAAGGGAAACCATATTTCAGAGACTGTATTTTTTAGAATATGCACTGTAACATATTTTAAATAAGGATCCCCAAGCAAGCTACAGTCTTTCTCCAATTTCCTGATCAGCACATGAGGCCAGCGTACTCTTTGCAGTAGGATGCTGCTAAGAGGCAAGGAGTGGTAACTGTAGGTCATAGGAACTACTTCAGATAATTTTGAATGATTGTGTTGTAACCTGAAATATGGTGCTGATTGCATCACTTTTATTGCAGTAGCTTGTATTAGTCTTCAGTAAACACTATTTTCAGAAGTAAACTAGACTTTGTTACAATAAAACTTACTAACTAGTTACAAATTAAAAACGTGGTTAATTTTTCTACTGCTGTTTAAGTTTATTAACTATGAGGGGCCAATAACCAACCTGCTAAATCACAGATGGTACTTTAAAGGCAAAACAAGAGAGTCAGAGCCCAAGGGTAAAAAAGATAAGTTCTGGGAGAGAAATCTAGTGAATGTAATGAGACTAAGATTTATAGTTAGATATTTTTGTGACTCTGTTYTGGGTTTTTTTGGTCTTTTTTACTTTTTTGATATTTGTTTTGTCATATAATTAATATGTTTGTGCACTACATTAAAAAAYGTAAAGTAAACGTATGCTTTTAATTTGGGAATATTTTTAACAGCCTAGAAATTGACTGTGTACAAACTGCAGAAAAAAAACCAAACAGTATTACACTGCTTAATGAAGGTAAGACATAACAGAAGGTCTTAGGCTTAGTTTTCCATTTCATCTGAAGAATTACTGCTATTAGTTTATCTTTTCTACTTAATAAATATTAGTAAAACAAACCATGATTATCACTGTCTCATATATGTAATCCACATCTTCAGACTGGTTTTTGAAAATCAATCCTGAAGTAGCTTTTTCAATCTKATGCTTTGAAGGGGTCAGAACTAGGGTAAGTGGGAGGGAATGGAGGTATGGAGTAAATTTCTTGTATTATTTGTGCTAATATATAACACATATTTCTGCTTAATGACTGGACTGTAACCTGCCAAAGGCTAATAACTAAGAGCTCCGTATATAAAATGTATTATATGTGGCACTCTATAGCAAATGTGTCATGCTTCAGGAATATATTTTGTCTTAGAAATGGGACATGGTAAATAAGTAAACTAGTATAGTGCAAAAAAGCAAAAGCTGGGATTTTTTTCTTGAGAGTGTCCATAGATTCCATACATGCAAAAATGTTACATGCTAGTTAAATTCCCAGCACTGTGATAGTTTCTTTTAAGGCAGGTGTTTTGCTGAAGTAGAGAAAAGCTGCTGATAAGCAAACTCAGAAAAGGCCATAATTTTATTATTTTAATCTACTATTTGAATCATTAGTGATTTAGAATTCTAATGTTTTCTTCTGGCACGGAGACCCAACCCTATTGTTAAACACAAGAGCAAAAATCCCATTTCAGGGTAGAATAACAATAGCTGTTCCTGTTAGCAAATGATAACACACCGTATCTAAGTTTCTTTACATGGGTAAAATACAAACATTCCTATTGAAACTAATAGCTGTTCTAGATTTACACCRGTGAAATGGAGCTCAGACTCTGGACCAGCACCTAGCATTAGCTTATTAGCATAAATTCATGCATGTGTTTTGATAGCAAAAGGCTTGAGATCGGAATGAAGAAGGCTGAAAACATATGCACTACCTTTTTAAGGGTGTGCATGCACCACATAATGGGAGTAGAAGTAGCATACAATGTGAATTGCTGCTAAAATTATCTTTCATCTTCCATAATCGGTTTTTCTCAATAGAAAAAATTGGATGTTGGTGTTAGAGCAAGGAAAAGTTTCCTAAACATTTTGCTATGTAAATAAATTCAAGATTTTTTTGTTTCTTTTCTCAAAGAACATAAWTTATAATTGCTTGATACAATGTAACAATTTGCTGTTAGACAGTGAACGCACACAAATAACACACAGTTTCAAACAGAGGTTTTCCAGAGCAAGTCAGAGATCGACAACTGTCAACTCGTTACATTTTGTGGAGATGTTGCTTCTGTGTGCACATGGATTTGAAAATTTCAGCATGATTAATAACTTATAAATACATTAATCACTATCTAAACACCTTGAAAGAGCATGAGATTAGAGTTATGAAACTGAGGTTCTGATTCAAGGAAACCATTGAACATGTGCTTTATCTCACTGAATTTTAAACCTAAAATTAAGCCTGTATTTGCATGCTTGTCAAACTGAAGCTTAAACGAACATGGCAAGTCTTCTCTGAGAGAGCAGAAGTGTGTTTGACTGCCACATACAAAAAGAGAAGCTATTAGAGGAGTTAAAGCACAAGGCTAGGAGAGAGAAAAAAGCAAAATTTGATCACTAAAAGAGAAGCCTATCAGACTAAATAAGGTAGAGAGGAAGTGGTATGGATTAAAAAAACCCAACCAAACAAACAAAAAAAACCACCCACAACTCAGAAATTCAGAATACAGGGATGAATATTATAAAGGTTTGGAGATCATGGTGCAATTATTTTTAAATTGAGGTTTAGAAGGCAGCAAAATGTGGCTGGTGTCCTGACATCCTGATTATTTTCCTCCAGACCTTCCTATATATTCAGCCATCAGAATAATATTCTTCTCTCAAACCCTAATAAGACTTATTTTCCCTTTTTTTTCCTTCCYCCCTCCACCCTCCGCCAACCTTCCTCTATTTCTGTATGTGTCCTGCCCTTTTTATGTTTRTCTTTTGAATTGGTTATTTTATCTTTTCAGCCACTCTTTACCCATGCATGTTTTCTGGAGTGCTGGACATCTGTGTTGTATTTAAAAGACAGCAGATTGTACGCAAAGAGAATGCAAGATAGTCATTGGCATTTATTAGGAAAAATGTGGAGAAAGAAGGGAAACTGCATTATTCCTAAATGTAACTGCTGTTTTCTTAGCCAAAATTACTGAAAGGATATTGAAAAGCTGAAGGGCAACACATAACTTCCCACAACAAAAAAAGCTTAYTTAAAATACCCCAAACACACAAACAAAATATTAGCCATATCTAAWCAAAAATGTACAGTCTAGCTACAAAGAAAATTATTGAAAAGGAAAAAGGATCAATTAGAGCATGGAAGTTCTTATTTTGGATATGGCAGAGTACTCCCTCACCAGAAATTTCTAACCCTTAGTAAAACTTTTGTATCTCACTTCCTTCTTTTTCGAATTGCAGACAACACACATGCTTACACCAACCTTTGCATGGCAATGCAACCAAAACATGAAGAGCATATTCAAGCAGGATATATGCTGTGCTTGTCCAGTTGCCCTCAGTGGGAATTTCCACAGCTGTCCCCAGGGTCACAGGGACAGGCATACAACGACTGAGGCTGAGTGCAAAATTGTCATGTAGAAAAAGATTAGGAGGCCCCAACACCCTGGCATTTCTGAGCAGGTTGGTGAGAATTTATTGAATAACTTCATGCTTTGGACCTCTTTTTTCAATGAGCACGAGCAAAATATGTTTTTTTTTTCATTGAAAAAAAGTTCAGTAAATGCATCGCAGAGTTTTCAATACATACATGTGCCTGCACAGTAGTCCTCAGCGGGGATTTTGCTGGCTATTCCCAAGCTCATAGAGCCAAATGTGAATGGAAGCATGTCAGACAAAGTTAGAAGGTCTTTTGCAAAGCAATGGCTATCACTTCTGATTTCCAACAAGTAAAAGTTAAATATTCTCATCTTGCTAGTATTATCATAATAATGAATAATCTAGACTGTTTTTGTGTCGTAATTTTCTCTTAAACCTCTGTTTTATTATATGCACGTGCGTTCTCAAACATATGCACCCATTCACAGATCTACTACAATTTTTTGSTTAAAATCCCACCAGTTTAAAGGGTAAAGCTAAAGGCAGTGACTTGGAGTCACAGTCTGTCAGTGCAGCTGATGAAAYGGCAGCCTCTTGTGGTAAAACAAAGGAGAAGTAATGAGGAGGTAAATCCTTATGAGGTGTGGCAAAGCTCCTTGTTTGCAGACTAACACCAAAATTTCTGATCCTCTTGTAATGCAGGTGCAATGATTATCAAACAAAGGCATACACAGGTTGTCTAATAGTTTCCAAAGGGAATGAGATTCATTTGCTCGTAGAGTGTGATGACCTTTTAATTCCCAAGTGTGAATGTTAATAGGCTTCCTCATTAAAGAACCTCATTAAAGTCAAAATCCCACTGAAAATTATTAACTATGCTATGATAGTGCTGAGAAGAAAAGCTCATACCRAAACAGTAAATATATTTTGAATATTCTGTTAATCCACTGAGATTAGCTGCTGAACATGATGTTTCAGACCTCCAGTGACAGTTCACTTTAAATCCATATTCACCATTCTACAAATGGAGTAACATTAAAAAAGCGTCCTGATACGCCTACTTTTTGCAGTACTCTTTTTTGAGGGCTTTTTTGAGTGGCCCAGGCTCAAACAGATTGTTCATGCTACTCAATTCTGTAGGACATGACAAGTCCTTTGCATCAGGGAAGCCTCTTTCCTACAGAAAAGTGTGGAATTTGGAAGTACTAATGGTTGCCTCACGCTTGTCTGATCCCACAGGCAAGCTGTGTCCAGTTGTGAGGCAGAGCGCAGCATGTGGGATGTATGGGTTCACAGGAAAGGTTCAGGTTTAGCATCTTTCTTTTCACATATTTGCAAATCCAGTCATACTGTGGCTTGTTCTGTGCATTGCAAAATCAATCAATGTGCTTATATTGTAGCTAATGTTAACTCTACACCCAGTGCACACTTTTGTGATAGGACATGAATTATGGCTGGAAGAGGCACACCAGTTATACTTGTGGAGGTGGAAGACCAGTTGTTAGCCAGGATGGTCTTCCACCTACCTGTAACAGCAGACTTACTGCCAAACAGAGCAAAAATTAATCAGCTTTACAGTGGAAGTTACAGTACTTTTAAATAAACATGKCACTTTTTTCCCCTAGTGGGAAACAGTGTACTTAAGGGCTCAGGCAAAAACATCTGCTCCTTTGGGACAGTTACAGGCTTTGTATCAACACATGCTGACTGACAGATTGCCAGTGCCTGAATGAATGAAGGGAAGGAATAGCAGGCTAGAGAAGAGAGTGTGATTTGGTGCCAGGATCTTACCATACCATTTTATATATAATCAGTTATCCTTTACATGGTACAACAGATGGAGAGARTATGCTTTGAGTTGATGTGCGGGTACACATAAGTAGCCAGAGCCTTTTCCATTTTATAAGATTTTCTACAGGCTGACCATTCAGTACAATGAGATCATTTATGCACTTAGAATTAGACCTTTCCTTGAAGGCAAGCAGTGTTTTCTTTCTCGCCACGTAAAGAACTCTATTTCCCTACCACTAAAATAATTATTAAAGAAATCTTCTGTGACTGCTGTTATATTTTCTAGTCCCAGMGGATGCATTAGAAATTGACAACAAAGTCCTGCATTAGAAATGGTCCCCATACTGAGTTACCGTGCTGCTAGCTAAAATGGTTTAATCTTCTGCCACAGTGATTTTTTGTAACATTCTTATTGTTGCTTACTTCATAAGTTAGATGCAGAGTTCACTTATACTTTTATGGTTGATAATATGCACCTCTCTGGGACATAATTGACGTTACTGCAGTTTCAAACAAAGGAATGAAAGGTTTTTATTTGTTCTAAGTGGTTACTTCATGAGCTTTTTTCAACAAACTCTTTAAATAATATACAAATAATAAAGGAAACCAGGAAGCTTGTAACAACAAATTTAAGTTCTATTCAAAAGAAATATTCTGTATAGATAACTAAATTGATAATAGGGCTTGTTTTCTTTTTAGTCGTCCCAGAGAATCAAAGGGTCATTTATTCAGAAAACAGTCCTTCTCTAAACTCATTTGAACTTGTCAGAAGACTCACAAATCTATTACTGCTGTGAGTGTACTCCATGCACGTTCAGCCTGCTAACGCCAATGAGAGAATGGTTATAAATGAGAATAATTCTCAGCTCTTCAGTACAAGAGAGATATGGACATACTGGACAGAGTCCAGCAAAGGGCCACAAGGATGATTAATGGACTGGAGCATCTCTCCTGTGATGAAAGGCTGAGAGAGCTGGTACTGTTCAGCCTGGAGAAGGCTCAGGGGGGATCTCATCAATGTACATAAATACCTGAAGAGAAGATGCAAAGGGGATGGAACCACACTCTTTTCAGTAGGGCTCAATGTCAGGACAAGAGGCAAAATAGGCACAAACTGAAACACGAGAGATTCCATCTGAACAGCAGGAAACACTTTCTTTTACTGTGAACACTGGCACAGGTTGTCCAGGGAGGTTGTGGAGTTTTCCCCCTTGGAAATATGTCAAAAGCTGTCTGGATACAGTCCTGGACAACTGTCTCTAGGTGGCCCTGCTTGAGCAGGGCGGTTGGACTAGATGACCTCCAGAGGTCTTTTCCAACCTCACTTATTCTGTGATAGACACACATCAAATGAAACTCAGGGAAGGAATCAGTTGATAGAGCCACTTAAGAAACAGGCCGTTGCTCTGATAGCACTCAGAGATTAYGGAGACATCGTAGAGGTTATGTTGTCTGTTTTTCTCAAGGGGACTCTGGTCAATTGTCTTTCAAGGCTTTTATCATTAAATAGCAATGGGAGGTCAGAGTAAATCCTGTTGTCATTTTTGCCACTGGAGTTGAAAACAGTATTTGGCCCACACAGAATTAAAATCTATTTTGTGCTGTATTGCCATATGTTATTGCAGCAGGCCTTCAAATACAGGATAATCAACAACAAGCACTYGGATGTTTTTGGAGTTGTAAAACTCTCAGGACAGTTGACTCCCAGACAAGCTACATCTCCTTCTGAAAGGGAAAAATTAGTTATTCAAAGTTCTCATACTGATTTCAACAGCACTACACAAATACGAGTGAAGGAAGGATTTGGCCCATGGAGAGAGCTGTAACACAGATGAATGAATTTAATAGACTTTTCAAAGGCTTATACTGGTGCCACAGCTTGTCTTTATTTAATTTTAACTCTCCAAATTTAAAGAGCAATTTAAACCAGAATAATAGAAGTTAGAGGGGAAAGACACTTATTAGATCATTGAGTTAATCTCCTGCCGCTGCACAAATGTTCTCTATTGTGCATTTGCAAGTATTTTGTCCAGAATTGTTCTTAAAGTCAAAAGCAACAGGGCTTCAACTCCTCGGAGAGGATTAGGATTCCTTTTCGTAATTTAATTCATGTAGTTCTGATGTTTTGAAAAAACAGTAGGAGGCTTAATAAAGAACCTTTATTGCCTGCTTTCTACTGACAGCCCACAAGGAAATGGTAGCTACAGATTTTGGAGTAATGCAGCTTTTCCTGGTCCAGCAGAGCTGCAGTGAAAGTTCAGCCCCACCCCCGCAGACACTCAACACAACCTGCTCCCTGTTATGCTCAACACAGAGTCCTGCCTTCTGTTTCTTTTGGCTGTACTGCTATCTCCAAGAGCTCTTTTATTTTGTCCCTGTCTTTCACAGACAGAAATGTTCATTTTCTTTCTTGCTGTTTTGTGAAGATGTCAAACCAAATAGCGAAGATCTCTCTCTTGTTTGTTCCATAGCCAGACATCCCTCAGCTTTTTGTTTCTTTGCTCCTTCTCACACAGATAATTTTGTTCATGTACTATCTGTTTTCTTTCCCCAAGGTCTTACATATTTTCTGACTGATAGTTGTTGCATTTTTTTCTTTTTTTCTGCTGTTTCTCTGCAATGATCTACTCCATTTACTTCTCAGTTTCTTCTGCCATTATCTTTCAGGATTTTCTCTTGCTCTTTGTTTTTTTCTTGTCCCCTCTATTCCCTTTATTTCTGCTTTCCAGCTACTCATCCACATTTCCCCCTACAGCTTGCAAAATTAGTTCCTTTCAGTTACTTTCTTCTAGACTATTCATGCATAAAGAGTGTTGCAGATGGAGGAACACGATATTTTGCAGTGGAGATATTTCAATTCAGCCTGTTGAAGCTTTTTTATTTCATAGGATATTCTTAAACAGTGATTAGATCTGAGCTGGTAGTGAGTTCAATCACCTGGCCCATAGGGGAGAATTAGGTTCCAGATACAACACAAAAGATTATAAAATGTAAAATATAACAACGTTCATAAAACTAATGGACTTAATGTATCTTTAGTAGTGAAACAGTGCCCTACTGCTAAATTGGGACTCATGCTAAAATTTTGCTACCTTTCAAGCCCTACAGATGCTTAGGCTGACCATTAAGGTTGGAACAGCTTCAAGAGGAGGAGCTGACATACTCCAGAACCTTCTCTGTTGTAGAAAATGAAGAGTTCACATGGTATTTGGGCAGAGTAAAGAATGCTATTTGGATCTTACATGGGTATGATGATAACCATTGGGATACCTTCTAATCCAGTATCCCTTTTAATGGGTGGCACTTTCTAAAAAAGGTTGGTATTTTGCATTGGCTAACTTAGGTGGCTGGCTGCTAATTGTTCCTTTTTTTTTTTTTTTTAGATAGTTTACAAACGGAGTCTAGAAACCTGGCGTTTGGTCTTGGGGATTGTGTTATGTTCTGGAGAACAAGTCACCTAAAAACGAATGCTGCCGTGTTTCTCACTGTGATGTGTAAATTTGTTTCTGGATCTATACTTAGTTATTGCAAAGATGGCACTGATAAAAAACATAAATATCTGTGCAGAACAGGTAGGGCAAATCCTGTAATGAAGGAGAAAAAAGAGTTAAGAAAGTTGATGGGTGGGACAAGAACCCAAGAATTATGGTACATGAAGACTAGAATATATTGATGGGTGGAGATGTCTGAAACTTGATTGACTAAAGTTTGGAAGAATGCATGAGTTGGTGAATTTAAGACAGTGGCTTTATTCTGAAAAGTTAAAAATACGTTGTATATCTTAGTCAGGTGGAGTATTGATCTCTGGAAGTGTTGATGCTGAGTGGTTTGTCCCAAATTACTTTTTTTCATGTTTACCCTTCAGCCAAGTTCATGTATAAAAGACCATTATTTTTGTAATATCTATTCTTCTTTCCTTAGTTTCCAAAACTATAACGTGATTATTATTATTTTAAAGAAAAGAAAAGAGCTAGAAAGATCGAAAGGAATGATTAATTCATGTTTAACACATCAAGAAGAGCACCTTTTTTTCTGAAATTGAAATAGAAGAATACTCCATTTTTTGTCATTACTCAGAAGTACTACATTTCTTTGCATACAGTATGCTGKGGACTGTCATGTAGCAGTGGTTTTGATCAGAATAAGACATAGATTTGGTTACTAACATACTACAAACTAAGATTAGATAAAATATAAATGGGCATATAATTATGCTTTATAAATAAACATGTAAGTATGTTCAAATGACCCCATAATTAGCTAGTGCAAGAATAAAGGCATAGAAGTTTTGCAATTGCAKCATGCAACTGAAAAGCACAAAAAAAATAATTACTTGCAGCTGACAGGACATAAGAAATGTTCTAATCTGATCTAAGAATATGAATAGACAGGTTGATAGACACATCGTTAGAAATACATTAGGGAAAAACTGATTAAATCTGGAAAAACTTTGTTACTATGCAGAACTTGGCTCACAGGGCATCAGGGCCCTGAGAGCACCCACAAGCTCTAGTTGCCCTGACCAGTATCAGTGCACCCACGTATCCTCAGTCTTTTGGTCCAGGAGCTCTCTTCAAGCTCAGGTCTGTGTCCCTAGTCCTTGCCTGAGGTATGGAGTATGTAGTCCTGTGCCCAGCCTCGCTTTCTGCTGGTCTTGACGTTTTTGTTGGACTTACAGCTTGACCTCAGCCCTGGCTGCCACCTCACATTTGTCTGATGATCACTTGACTGAACCTGTTACTGCCACCAATCCTACTTGGTCCTGTGGGACTGCACCCTTGTTGGTGAAGTCCTACCCCAGCCTGTGCCAAGGTTACCTCTAGCTCATCCTCCCTCATGTAGCAGCCCTAATCTTGCTGCTCTGTGATGGTCAGCTCCACCGGTCACTTCCCTGCAGCTGATGGCTATGCTTTTGCCAATGCAGTCCAATATGAGATTTGTCTTCACTGCCGAAAGGGTGCATTGCTGGCTTATGCTCAACTTGTTGTCCACCAGAACCTTTCAGATTATGTTGTACAAAGCTATTTTCTAACCACTTGGCCCCCCGCCTGTACTATTGTAAGGTGTTATCTCATCTCAGATGCAAGACTTTCCATTTGCCTTTGTCGACCTTCGTAAGGCTCCTGTCAGGCCATTTTTCTATCCATCCAACACCCCTCTGAATAGCATGCCAGTGCTCCAGTGTAGACCAGTCCACTCAGTCTGATGTCATCTGCAAATATGATGCAGGACCTTTTTGTTTCATTGTCTAGGCCATTAATGAAGACTTTAAACAGTATCAGCTCTGACATGAAACCTTGAAGAACATCACTTGTGACCAGCTGTCAGACTTCATTTGCAACTGGAATTTTAAAAAYTTAGAGTCTAACCTAATGCAAGAAACAAGTATGAATCTAAAATTCTCATTTGTGACTTTAGGAATTATCAGAAAGCTAAAGCCTGTGGTGCAAATCACCCTGCAAATGGACAAAGAAAATGAATTCACAAGCTACAGCCACAGGGTTGGAAATTAGGCAGCTCTGAATATCCCTCTGCCAAACTGAGACAATACACATCTCTATTTTTACCTTGTTTTTCATTTTATATTTTGGAAAGGCAGTGCACGTGGGAAATAGACAGGCATCCAGCAATTTTTCTCACACTGATAGCTTTGAAATGTCTTAGTCATACTCATAGGACAAGATCTTTTAACATTTCAAGCAAAGTAGTCCCTTTTGAAAGTAACTCTTTAAAAGGAAAAGTACAAATATTCTTCTTGCCATAAAAACAGATAATCATATTTTTTTCGAAAGGTATTTCATACAGTTGCTTCAAATCTTTATTATCCTAAGGGCAATCTTCTCCAGCATGCCCAGGACTTCCAGAAGATGTTGAATGGATGCCTCAGTAATAGTTGAGGTGCTGTGAACCGCTACTCTCAATTGAAAGGGAAAACACACTTGCCTTTTTGACAATAATTTCCTCTAAAAACCTGTTATGTATTTCAAATAATGAAAAGAAGCCTAGAACATCTTACTGTGCACTTGCTGGGTAGTCGTATCTGTCATTTATAGGGTATTTCTTACAGCTAGCTCAGTAAAGATGGTAGATGAAAGTAGATACAAGAAAGTTCTTTGTCTTTGCTTGCTTTATTTGATAGCACAACCAGATCCTTTCTCTGGTACCGCAGACAAGTCAAGCAGGCTCCAGCAAGTGGTTCTCTGAGGACCATGCATGAACATAAATGACCAGCTGAATGTCTGTAGATGATAGATAGATAGATACTTACTCCTGGCAAAAGTAGTGTTTAAAATAATGTTAAGTAACATTAAATATTACTTAAACATGAGAAACAGGCAGACTCTGCCTAAACTCATTCAAAGGATATATCTGAGGATGCTTTGGACCAGTGAAAAAGGATGGCACGTTGCAGTGAGCTTTTGAGTTTTTGTGGTTTTGGTTCATTACCCACTGCAAGTTTGAATTCTGCTTGAACCTCAGGTAGGTTCAAGCCAAAACCTTTGTTGTCAGATACCTGAATTTTGTGGCTTGGATCAGTTTTTATTTGCTGAATAGACCTTATGTGATTGGTAATCTCCCAAGTACATTATTATATGAAACACACGGAAAAACAAAATTAGTATGATCTTTTTGTTCTGTAGCTGTCTCACTGATGCTTTAAAGAAGTTGTTTGAAAAATAAGGAAAAAGAAAATTCTTCAAGTAATGGGGAAAAAAAAAAAGAGAATGTACATTTGAATAACATCCAAATTACTACTTACCTTCTGACAGTTTTCCTTTTTTGTTGATTTTCCTCTGAAGTGCTATGTATTTAATGAAACAAAATGCAGAGGGAAAACAGAATGCTATTATTTTTGTTGTGGTTGTCTGTTCTTGTATTTGTGCAGACTCAAGATGTGAAAAACTGTTTTTTGCTCTGCTACCTTTCACAATTTGGTGCAGTTAAAAATATGCTATTTAATTTCAACAGAAGCATATAACAGTTATATTTGTAGGTGTCATTTCTAGGAATTATTGATGGGTGAAGTGATCTGGAGCACGAGTACACATCTAAGTGGTTACAAATCAAATGCAAGTAAAATTTAACAGTCATTTAAACAATTAATTTAATTAAACAACCAGAATCACTAAGCCGCTGTTGGGGGAACTGCCCTTCAAGGAATAGGTGTGTTTAAAGCAAGCTGCATTTACAAATGGAATTAGTTTTATTAATTTATCAATTTCATTTTATTTCAAAACCAGTGAAACTACATGACTTTTCCTTTATGCATATATCCATATTTACAGTGTAATTCACTGTTTTGTTTATCAGTTCATAAAGAGTTTTGTGGTTTGGTGGTTTTTTTAGTGTTTTCTTTTTTCAGAGATTAAACTGACAGACAATAAAGGTTAGTTATAATTAAAGCCCACACAGTGTTATGAACATGTACAAAAGTGATAGAAATGGGGGGGGGGGGGAAGAAAAAAAAGATTTTTAAGGTATTGATTGAGATGATTCAGGAGTTTTGATTGAAACATTCATGTAAGTGCTTTTCTGGATGTGTGCCAGCGCACTTAGTTGTTCTTTTACTGATAACTGTCCAGTAAAGCAGATCTCTCAGACTGCAGTTGACACAAGTCTTTATTTTATCATGGTAACTTGAGTTGGGATGAAACCGAAATTTTTGTTTTTAATATCAGTAAATTTGGAGACAATTCGAAACTGAAATAGGATTTGAACTTTGCTGCTTAGCTCATCTCAGATCCTAAGAGAACTGCTGTGAACCCCTGATGGTTGTTTTCCGTCCCTGCCTACTTGGCACCATCCAAATGAGATGCGGAACAGCACCACGTTTCTTCGTCTGAGTGGAAGTGTAGCTTTTGGTTACATTTCAGTAATTTTTATTTTGGTTATCTTCACCTACAATATAATTTTTTTGTGGTCTTATGACCTAATATATTTCGAATATGAAGTACCTTTAATTTAAGCAGTTAAGAAACATGTAAAAATGTAAAAGTCTGTATGCTTCAATTTTATTCAATTGAATGAGAAAATATGATAAACTAGTGTTTCATCAGAAAAATAATTAAAAAAAACATCAAGTAGCATTTAAAGCTATTTAAAGTAACTGCAGTTTGAACTAAAACAAAAGAGCTTGAGTAGAAGCTTTGAAGATTGAATCTGTAACAGCTTTAAAAGGAACAGAAGAAACTCTCAAACTCCTGTCAAATGAAACAGAGACTGTACTCCACTCTGAGTATGATTGAAAGATTTTAGAGCTGAACCTTTCCTAAGATGAGAGTTGGGATTGTGTGTGTATATATATATATATATATGAGAATTTTTTTTATCACCTTTTAATCAGGAAGTGGTAAGATATTTTCTATACCTGTGCAAAAGCTGGTATGTTATTTTCTACAAACCTACAAATATATGCTTCCATATGATTTGCCTTCACCTCAGATGTGCTACTATTCCTGTAGTACTCTAAATTATGATTAATAAAAAATTAAGTCTACCAGAATTTTATTCATAACCTCATAGAAATGCTCTACAACATATCAAAGAATGATTTAGTGAAACATCCTGCTTTAAGAAGCAGAATAATTTTCAATAATAAGTACCAAAATTGTATGAAATACTCATTTTATAAAGTGAAACACATGGAAATACGAATCAAGGTAATACATTTTCTCTACTAGAAAGCACAAGTTGGTGTTTTTTTTGTTTTAAATGCCCTTAAAAATCTCTTGCTCTTCTATCAACAGTTTCTGCATGTCTATGGAAAGAGTAAAACACTTTTTAAAGATTTCTTATTAAGAATTATTCTTTGTTTTAAAATATGTTGGTATCATTGCCATAATCAGTGACATTTTACTGCAAAATTACTCGTTTCAGAGCAGTGTTTTGTTTTAGCAAAGTCAGAAATTAGATCTCTGGCTCCTGAATGTTGCAAAAATCTTTCTAACATATTGCAGATATGACATTTCCAAGAGTCCTTCAGCTGTGTCATTTCCACAGTAGTTATTAAATTAATCTATATAATTTATAGGTGAGATCACTGTTCCAGTATACCCAAGATAGCAGAGTTGAAGAATCATTCATTCATTATTAAATAAGTTAGTGCTAGAGAAATGTAAATCCTTAACAAGGATTTTTCATGTTTGAAACTTTCTTCTTTTCTTGTTCTGAAAGATCTGTTTGTTGTTTTGGTTTTTTTGCCTATATACAGCATAATTATTGTTGGAATTAATACAATTTTAACAGGACATAATATTCCTAAACCATCCTGAAATAAATATGCATATGCTGATCTGGGTGCTATGAAATATTCAGCATGTGACAAGAAATACTTCAAAAGGTAGATATGTGCTGGCACTCCAGTAATTGGGTTCATGAATTGCTTCCAACAAAAATGTGAAAGTTGCTTTTCCCCTCTCCAACTAATTTCACCAGTGCTCATGAAAAAGAAGTCACCTTTAAAGATAGTATAAGAAAATGAATCTTTTCACACAGAGATGAAATACTGACTTTTTGACTGACTTTTTTTTCCCAATGATCCAGGTATTTAGTGACACATGCAATTTGTGCAATATTAATCTAACAATATTTTCAGTACTCAGAGATATACTACCAGTATTTTGCAAAAGAAATCCCACAACTATGTTTGTCTTCATTTATGGTAAACCCTTTTAAGAGGAACTTGAAGACTTCTTGTCAGGGAAGTGGAGAAGATAAAGAAGAAATACCTTCCCGTCTTTTTTCCAGCAAATAGAAATGTCTTTGCATAGTCAGAGAGAATAGYACTACTTGATAATGAATTCCTATTAAATGCATCCTCTCTAAGTATTCATGTTGATTTTTGAGAAAAATGATACCAGTTTCTCAGATGTTAAAGATGAGACACTACTAGAGATTAAAGTATCAAAAGCAGAGATTCTGTTAACAAATGACAAATTAAACAGCAGAAGTTCCCAGGGCGTATCCAAGAGCTCTAAAGGAATGTAGTGAAGGAGGTTGAACTCCTATAAAACAAAAAATGAAACAAAAAACTCCCAAACCCAGTTATTCATTAAAATATCCTTCTGTAGCAGAAAATATTTTACCTACCTTTGAGAGAGGGGCAAATGAGATCCTAGAAATCACAGATATTCAGTAAAAAATTTGGTTGAAGTAACAATTTAAAAATCAAATTATTAAATACTTAATGGATTGTAATTTTATGACAAGATTGGCATCTATAAGGGGAAAAAATGTGCTTCTAATTTAATGTAGTATAATTCCTTGAGGGTGTCAGTAAAACAGTGAGTGAAGGAGATAGGTAGACATGTTTGTCTAAGCTTTAGAAAAGCCTTTGGCAGTCTTTCACGAGAAGCCATTAAAAGTGATCAGTCTTGAGAGGAGAGCTAAAATTCTATCACAGGTCAGAAGCTGGATGAGACACGGAAAACAAAGAGCCTAAATAACTCATCATCTTTGAAGAGGGTGAAATGTTAACAGCTGTGTGTTTGAATATTAAAAGAGAACCACTCTGGTTTAATGTACCGTTTGCATTAATGATCTGGAAGAGACATGAAATGAGAAAACCCCTGATTATTTATGATAGAAATAAAAAAAGAATTTGAGAAGATTCAGGGGGATTTAGCAGAATGAAGTCACCAACATGATGACAGGTATAGTGTAAACTGACCATGGTAGGTCAATGCCTARGGTTGGCAATTTTCTAAATGCTCTTAAATATCCTTGGATCTATAATTAAAATATCTCTTCATTAAAGAAAACAAAACTCCTATATGTATTTCTCAGTGATAGCTCAACTCCCCCTCATCCCCTGGCCCCCCTCCCCAGGGGAAAAAAAAAAAAAGAAAAGTTTTTATATATCTGTGCTTCAGAAAGCAAATATGCTATTTGGAGAAGAAGGAGAACACTGTGAAAAGAAGTCAATTTACATTGACTCTTCAGTTTAATAGTAGGCTTTGAAGCTGAATATATGTATGTGCATGTATATTAGTTGGGTAATTAGAGATCACTGTGACAGGAGCATTTGGAAAACTGATCTAAATTAGTATATAATACCACAGAGCTGACATTTGATTAGCTCTGATGGCAATGGTCCTTGATGGTGGTAGCCATCAAGGCAGTCAGGCTTCGGAGCTCTTCCTTGAGGAGGGGAGCTGAAACCAAACCGGGCATCTGCTTTCTCTCCCCCAAAATCTGAGATCTATCCTTTTGTAAGACAGCTGAGTTTCTAGGCAGTTTGCAGCTCTCGGCCTCTGTCCCTGGACTAAGCATTTTCAGGGATGTTACTGTCAGGGCAGGTGCTTTATGCTGTTTCTCAGCTGTTACTTCCCTTGCTGAGCTGCTGCTGCTTAAACCAAAACCAGTCCTGCTCCAGCTCTCAAGGTTGCACTTCTTCAGTGACCTGTAACTGACCATTAGTGAGTTGCTTACAGTTTTGGGGCCTCCACTTCCAAGCCGTGCCCACATTGTCAAACCCTTTGCTGCTATCCTGCGGCTAAAGTGCACAGTGTAAACAGAGACAGCGGGTATCCAGTTCAGGCTCGCACAGCCAGGTCTCATAATGAGCCGATGAGAAGCCCAGCAGGTCAGCACTGGCACCTTGCACTGTGAGCAGCAACCACCACTAGTGTAAAGCTTCTGACCTCTTACTGGCAGTTGCAGTAATGTTTTTACAGTGCACCGGTACCAAAAAAAAAGTATACAGTTTTGTTATATCCATGTGCTTATGTTTGGGTTCAGAAAAAGCTAATGTTAAAATCTGCATAGTGTGCTTCTACTTTTATGGGAGCAACAGGTTTCTGCTTTAGCTACATAGGATACAGATATCCTAAAGAATTTAAGTATTACTTTAATGGTGAATACACACCCTGGGAGTATGATAGGTCTGGGTTTGAGTCCCTGTTATAAGAAGCAATTATGCATTTTTCATGACAAGACCATTATGTCAAATGTAAAAACTATTCTGACGTTACAAACTGATTAAATTAAAGAATAAAGGCTTACTTCGGTGTATACAGTGATTAAGGGTACAAAGTGATAAGGACTAAAATTGCTGTGAAAAATTGAGCTTTCAGAACATTACTTAACTTTCCTCCAAATTGCTGCCTATTGTCAGTATAATGTATTGAACTACACAGATTTGATCTGATGTGACCATTTTTATGTTCCTATAGTGGTCTGTCTCAGACATGGTTAACAATATCATTTTCTACAGTACTGACAGCTTTCTGTTTTTAATGCTGTCACATTAATTTTATTATTTAAATCAATTCAGGTAACATCTTATCAATTAGGGTATAAGTCTCTGTTAAATATTAAACATATATTCATAAGTAGGAATTCTGTCAAAAATATGGAAACTATATTGTAAGTCAAGTTTTCTAAAAATCTTAAATTTCTGCTATCAAAAATCACATAGGTATCTATGTTGTAATCAGTGGTCATTTGGTGATTTGTAATGCTACTCTTTCCCTGTAGAATTTTTAGTCACATCTTTTTCCCTGGCCGAACAAATAGAGAACTTTATAGAAATCTGTAAAAATGGTAGGAGAACAATGCATGCAAAAACCTTTCAGTTCATGTGATTTCTGTACAGTGCCACAGGAACAATGTCAAGCGGAACACCCATAGAATAGTTTTGCAGTCCAAAAAAAAAAAAGTCACTGGAGTTCCTAATAAACTAATAAGAGTGGTTTKCAGTGCTGATCAAGGCAATATACTAATTAAATTTTAACAAACTTAACTTTAAGCCAGCTGAAGGGAATTATTACTAGACCTATAATTGTATGGCATGATGTGATAAAATCCTCTGGTGTATTAGTATACTCCAGGAGCTAAATGTAACGTAAATAAAGAAGGTAGCTAACTATAATGAATATGCAATGGTAAAAAACAGTGTTTACATAGTGTTAGATTCTAACACTCTTGCATTCACTTAGCATCTTGCTTTGCAAATAGTCTCACTGAGTAGAAGTTTGATACCAATCTCCATAAAAAGCAGTTGGGGGTCTCCTCAGCATCTGTAGTGTGAGCTGTGTGGGCTTAACTCACTGTTCGCCTGTAAGCAAAGAAGATGCAGTCAAGTCTACAGAGGTCCTGTCGGCGGCAGCAAATTACCTTGAGCACAGGAAAACCTGAATGCCTCTCGTGCTTCAAGAAAGAAGTAACATCAGCCCTTCTTTCTTCTCAGTTTGTAGGCAAAGAAATTATGGTTATTAAAAAAAAAAAAAGTCATTTTAATTTGCTTAAACAAGACTGTGCAGTGAATGACATGGGAATTTGTATGACAGAGCAGAAAAGAGGCTACAGAAAATGTGTTCTAATCATGTTCATATGGGTGTTAATTTTACAAYGGAAATCCAACCTTTTTTTTTTTTTTTAATTCTGTCTTTTACAATGGGTTCTGGTCTCTATGCCTTTGTATCCATAAATATATGTATGTGATAATGATAGAGATGTTATAAAAATTTATGATTACAAATTAAACATGGAAATCCATACAGTCATGTTATTTGTAATTAAATAAGGTACAAATACTTGGTGGATATATTAAATAAGCTATYTCTTCTTGAGTGCTCAACATGTTTTAGCTAACAAGGAAAAGATGGAGGTCTTATCCTTAAATCAGTAAAGGAAGATTTTTTATTATTTATTTATTTATTTACTTCTGTAAACAGAGAGAGAGCTCTGCTGTTGTATATGATCAGCCTTCTGTCTTCTGGGCTGTTTCCTTGTCCCCCAGTTTCATTTGCATCTGTGGGGAAAACCCTCTCAGAGGTGGCTTTTGTGCTAGAAGTGGCACATGCTAGAAGTGTCATGTGCAGGCAATCAGCATTACACTATTTATTAAATACTACAAATCACATTCTTCTTGGACAGTCAAACCACACATTTGCCAAGGAATAGCATGTACACAGATCAGTATGGCTGGGAAGAGCAAGTAAAAACTCAGAATGATCCTAGGTGGAGCGATCATTCTTCCTTGTCTTCAGGAAATTACAACTGAGATTTTTCTTTTTTCTTTCTTTTTTTTTTTTTCTCTTGTACTTCCTAAAACATTTTAACTCTTTTCCTTTAATTCATTTTGACTTCAGCCTTTTTCATTACCCTGTGGTAACTTTGATGCTCCCACTTATTTAAGATAAATATTTTATATTTTAAGGAGCTATTTTTTCCGTTTTTGAGAGTGACGGACTTTTTTACTGTATGGAGTAAACTGTTTACAATACAGATACAGAATTTCTGAGAAGTGCAAGGAATTTAAAGATAAGCAAAACTTTCATCTCAATCGGTGTTGATCTCTGCAAGCTGGAAAGATGTGCTCTACAGCTATTCCATGTACACGTACAAAATTTATTTGTAAGAATTTATTAATGTGTCGTCATAATATCCTTAAACAGCCAGAATTTTGCAGCAAGAAGATTAGTGTTTTGCCCCTAGTGAGAGCCAAAGCAAACAATATAGGTACAGATGTAAAAATGATCAATAAATATCATCTCTCTGGTTCCATAAGCAAAAGAAAAAAAGAGAGGACATAACATTTGAAGCTTGACTGTTTCTCTAGTGTCTGTTTTTGATGGCATTTGAATAATGCTAGGTGTATGAGAAATATCAAAAGTTAGAGACCCAGCAGTTCATGTCGTCAGCTAGGCCAGGAGGCACAAGAGTAAGAACCAGAGACACAAACAAAAAATTCCAAGTCCAGTTCAGTGCATGTATAATTTCTCAAGCTGTTTTTAGGAACTCAGCTTAGGTGACATTTCTAGAACAGTCCCCATTTTTTTCAAACTGAAAGGATTTTGATATTTTGTCTAACCAAAAGGAGGAATAATTATTTTTTTTTAATTCTTTTAAATTAAATTTTAGTTTCTGTGGAAGTGCAGCTTTGATTGAACCGATGTTAAAAGAGGGACCACAGCACCCTTATTGCTCATGCTAAACTCAGCCATTTCAAACCAGAGGAAGATTTAAAGGAGACCCAAATGCCTTCACAGAATCATAGAATCATTAAGGTTGGAAAAAACCTCTAAGATCAAGTCCAACCATCAACCCAACACCACCATGCCCACTAAACCATGTCCCGAAGTGCCACATCTACACGTTTTTTGAAAGCCTCCAGTGATGGTGACTCCATCTTAAATTCTTAGAGCAGGGAGAAGGTTAACGTTTCTATCAATTGCACTTTTTCTTTTATTAAACTCAGACACTTTGATCACTTTTTCTGTTCATCCACAAAATAAGAAGAGCTATTATTTTTCTGGCTCTGCCTCAGTATCTGCCCTTTCCTCCAATTCAAATGATGGGGAGGCTGGCAAAAGAGATGGTGACAGAGCTGTTTCACCCATTTTTCTACTTTTGAGATGTTCCTAAAAGAGGAGGAAGTTTAAGAGATGTTCTGACTATTTTAAGGATAATTTATAGACCAGAGAAATCTGTCACTTTTATCCCCACATCTGATGAGAAACATTTCCTTTCTTTTAAGGAAATCAGCAGCTCCATTTATAGTATTTCTTCCAATAACAATTCCAGCAAACAATAAATTGTAAATCAGTAATTCTGACCAGCTGCTAGTAGCTGAGGTAGACTTATCTATGCATTTTCTCATAAGAAGCAGAACTAGACTGTTGCATTTGGGAGTTTTTTCTCATTTGTTGTTATTTGAAAAAAAATATATGCCTCCCCTTCCCGAAAGCCTTTTCCTTTACAAAGCATCAGTTTTGCTTACTGAAGCTGAAAATAAAGCATCAGACTGAAAAAGAGGACATTAACAGTAAAATCTGGTTTTGTGTCTGTTCTTCAGTATCTTTGTAATGGACAAATATCACTGCAGTGAACTCCTTTTCTGAATGTGAATAGCTTTATTGTCAGCTGTGTACCTACTTTCATGTAAACGACAGCTTTTCCTGTGTTGTCCCCTTTATCCCCTCATTGCCCATTAGAAACATTTGTACTGATACTTTAATCTAATATTCTATTCAGATTTTGCTAGTTATGATGCAATAATTAAGCAAGCAATTCTTTCTAGTTTTTCCTCAGGGACTTCAGTTAGTGTCTCTCATACATCATAAATAGGGAATATTTTAAGAGATTGTTGTTCCTCCACCCCCACCCCAAGTTATCATTTATTCACTAAGATAACAAAATAAAAATTGAACTGCAATAGAAGAGTCAATTAAAGCAAATATTTTGATAATCCTTACACAAGGCATAATCATGTTACCGTACCAAGCCCACAAAGCTGAATTTGTTCTGCTGGTACGTGGTAGATAGAATGAGAAAAAAAAAGTTGGTTCATGCAAAGTGGTTTCAAAAATGTCCTTAGTATTACAGCTTTTCTTGGGCTCTTCTAAATGGCAATGATCAGTGAATTTATGTAATAGACAATTTGCAACTGTTAAACCCAACAGAGCTGTATCTCTGTAGTCTTGTACAATGGTACCAGATCTAGTTCTCTATGTTACATGCAGCTCATGCACTCATATGACAAATACATATGGTGCTTCCACATACAGTTTCAAACAAATTGTTTCAATTTCCTAATTCCTGGGGATTTTCTTCATTTTAGCTTGTTTTAGCCTTTTATAATATTTCTTCCTTTGTTAGTTTTACCTGCTTTGTGTCAGTGGATCAATTTCTGTTTTACTTGTGTAGATGCCTTTGTAGGGACTTCAGAGTTAACTTGTTTGATACTAGTTTAAGCACCTTGTGTAACTTATCAGTGATATGAGCCCAGCCATTCTGTAGCACCTGCAGCTATGGAAGAAGGAGTTATATCTTTTCAATGGACACTGCTTCTGTACAACAGATTTCTTCTACACAGTAATAAAGGTTGATGTAGACCAACATTTATCATGAGTAAGCTGCTGTATGCTAAGAATCGGTCATGCAGTTCCCAGTTATAGCAATTGTAACCACTGGGATCTTTTTTGCCATACTTGCTGCTGAAATCATAATCCTTAAAATTTAATCATTTCTTGGAAAAGCCCTTGTGGATATGATAGACAATCATAGACATCATAGAAAATTGCATTCTGTCTCATGGAGTACTCTGAAAATTTCTACAGTACATTTTTTATATGTGTCATAGGCTACTATATGCATTTCTACAGAGTCATATTACATACCTATGGAGAATTTTTTCAGACATAGTAAGTTTTAAGGGACTTTTCAAAARGGAACAGTTAAAAGATTAGCTGTGATTATGTTGCATGGACTACATGAGGATTTATTGTGCATTGGTTACTCTGCATCCAGTCTGTGGATCCGGTCATTTGGGGTTTACACGAAGGGAATGTGGTTCATGAAACACTTCAGGTGTAATAAAGTACTCTGCAATAAGAGTGCACAAGCTCACTGTGCACTAGTTTCCCTCTATAAACAGCATCTAAGTGTTGCCCTTTTCTGCAATATAGGTTTAACCCTAACAGGGATTTAGTTTGAAGTATCTTACAGTGTATCTCTGCGTGATCTCTTCACTTTCTGAAACAGGAAGAAACCGACCATTTGCATTAAACTTAGCTCATATTAAGAATACTTATTAGTTGCTACTGTTTGAACATTTATTATATCCCTAGTTTCTTCTGAAGTATTGTTATGGTCAATTCATTGAAAGAGGCACTTGTGATTTAGTCACAGCAATGGCCAACCACCATGTTCTGTTTTGAGACATACTTTCATACAATTTAGAGAGCAGCAGTAATCATAACTCAGAGAAGAAATAAAAATGTAGTCTGTCTCCTTCAGCAGAACCATTTGAATTGGAGAAACTATGTAGGTGCTTTGCCCACGCTTTGGGACATCTCTTCATAGTTGATTGCACCTGTATAGCCTTAGCAGTTTATGGTTATCTCTGCATAAAAACCTTATTCAACTCTATAGATTACCTTTTAAAAGGATTAAAGACTAATGTCTTCATCTTGTTCAAGCCTGGGGGGAGATGGCATTGGTACCTTTGTCACATATGATGAAGGATAAAAAGCAAAAAAGAAGTAATCCCCTGAATAAACTACATTTGCCCTGGGATTACTGTTTTAATAACTTGGCATTTCCAATCAATCATGAACAAAGAATTTAGGTAGTCCTCTATTTCTTTCTGAGATGATCACTATAATTGCATATGGAATCAACTACTCTTGCCTGGTGTTAGTGTTTGCTGAGTGGTCTTGTTTATATGGACCATGGTTACAAATGTTTTTGCCATTTTGAGTGTTATTTTATAAYTTTCCATGACACACACCTGCTTTTTTTGATTCAGAACAAGATATTGAGTGCTGACTGCCTGAGCAACGAAAGACACTGCCAACTGATTCGAAGGTAAAACTGGGTGGCAGCAACTATGATAGAATAAATGAGAAAAATATATCATTGCCTGCCTACCTCAGATTTATCTATTTATTTATTTAACTTTTTCATGTGTCCAAGGTGCTCTAATCTACTTGGCCAGTACTTTGGCACAGTATTTTTTATAAGGGCCAGACTTTATCCATTACTTTGGCTGTTTTAGAGTGAGGCTTCATTCTACTGGTATGCTGAATTAAAATAAATTTTTTCCCCATGTTTGTAGAAATTTTTAAAAAATAACTTTGATAAGTTTAAGTAATAGAATGTGGTTTTGGATACTGWAACTTTCAGTCCATATTTTTCATTTCTACATATATATACTAAAACAGAAGACAAACCTTGTTTTAGTTAATCTTTGCCAGTAGTAGACATACTAAGGAGTATGTGTATATGTTTGAGAAGAGTGCCTATGTTGGAGGTACATTGTGACATTTTGACATTTTAAAAACAAACGAACAACAAAAAAAAAATCCTGCACACTATTTTTCATTATTGTCTTTGAACACCTGTCTTCAGCAAAATTAAATGGGTACAGATCCCACTTCTTCCTTTGCTCTGGTAGATGGGTATCCAATTAAGATCTCACAGTCAATTAAAAAAATAAAGAAGCCATTTTGAGAAAATTTATACGGAACAGATCCATTTTTCTCTTCCTCAAGAAAATAATTAAATATGTTTATTGAGAATGTATTTATTATGTAGGGTTTGTGAAATAGTTTTGTTTAAAGAGATGAAAAATATTATTTTGGCTTAAAATTACAGAAAATTGTGTAAAAGGACAATTTTAATGTGAGAAACTAAGTTTTGAGAAAACAAGTTTCAAATGTAAAATTTTAAATACTGCTTGATGTTTCTAAATTTAATGGGTTAATGTGTTAGCTGCAGTTTTTGTCTTTTAGTGTGCTTGCAGTTAGAATGTTTATGGTTTTCATTTTCTGAGCTAATAACATAGGTTCTTGAGTTTTTTGATCTACTTAAAATGTTGTATAACTGACTATAATGGGGGATCCCAAAGCTTCTTCAACTGCAGGGACACACAGCAAGTCAGTCATAGGTCTGCATTAGTAGAAGGAAGGGTACTTGCCTAAGAGAAGAACATGGCTAGGCTCCTACAAACCAGTCTATGACTTCAGAGTTGGAGCCATATAAAGTAAGTTAAAACACTCAAATACAATGATGACCTAAGCTAACTTTTTGCTTGCAAACCTACATGGCTAAAGATAGCATTATTATTTCTAATACCTTTAGCTTCCAACTGAAAAGTTCTAAAAGTTAATACCCACTTGTGTCACCCCCAAATTATCTTAAATAACAAGAGTATTTGATCTTAGTATTTCCATTTTTCTTGACATACTCCTGTATTATGCACATGTTTCTGTGCTGTCTCTCTGTCTTATAAATATGAATATATAAAACCTGAAAATATTTCTAATAGTAATTCTACTACCATTGTTATGTAGGCAAAATATAAGGAGGCGATAGCAAAGTATAATTTACTGAGATAATTTTTATTTTTTAACATAAATTAAAATGAACAATTCATGACCAAAGTATTTCTGAAAACATTCTCTAACATGAAGCAGAAATTTATGAATCATTTGTCATAATTTAAAAATTAGGCCATATGGTGCGTGACATTTCTCCAGTTACTCTGAAGCAAATCTGGAATGATGTCAAAAGTCAGTCCTTTGGTATAAATGGTTACCTTTCTACCATATGCATCTCACTCGAGCATTTTCCCATCAGGGTAAAAAAAAAAAAAGGCTAGCAATGATTCAAAGCTGTCTTTTCATCATTATTCGCAAGGGCTGGATGTTTAGGTGATTCAATAAAGCTGTAGACAGCTTTCAGGGTGCATGGCTGCCAGCCTTTTCTTACTGTTGAAGATGTGGATGCTGAAAGCTCTTCCTGTCCTAGAGCAGCTCTGGGATCCTATGCAGATGACACAAAGAAAGCAGTTTGTGGAGAAAGATGTTTTTTCCCCTGAGCAGTCACCACTCTTGTTTGTATTTTTCCTGCATTTGATAAAATTAACTGGCCCTTTTTTATGGTTTTTCTCCTTTCCAGCACTTAAAACTCCCCAATTAGAATAATGTTTTATATTCCTATAATGGCTGTGCAGAAGATATTTGTCCAATACTGTGTTTCTCAAACACAATTAAAACTTCTATTTAATATTAAATATTCATAAATCTGACCTCAAACAACTGGTGGCTCTTAACTAACAGAGAGATTGATAAGAGTCCTTAGTTCATAAAGCTGATTTTTTTTTTTCCCCTGTTTTGCAAGAGTGATGTAAGTACACCCAGCAACTGYAATGTCAGGAGAAGAGCCGTAAATCCCATTCTTTTATTTTTTTTTTTATTTTATTTCATCATTAATTTTTGCTCAAGTATTTCATGAAACAGAGAAAGGAAGCAACATTCTATACATGTTTCTAATACGTAAGCTTTCATAAGAGAACAAAATTGCTCCGAGTGATACATAATTGCATGGTTGGTTGACATAAGTGATTTTTGGCCATTCTTTGCCAGAACACTCCTTGTTATCAAAGTTACTTGATTACCATATATTGAAATATCTACTGTTCAAATGTTAATTTCCCAGACCTGAAGTCTAGTTTTTATACCATAAAATGTAGTAAATAGCAATAAATCTAGATAACACAGTAATCTTGACCAATTCCTGAAAATCTGTGTGAGACTTCATTTTCTTTGGCACAGAGAAGGCGGATTGTAAGTCAGGAAATGTTAAAGAGTTGGGAACCATCTTCTCCTACTCATTCATATTAAAATATGTTTACTGAGACTGCTTTCCATGTGCTGAGATTTTTGGAATATATTTCCTCTCTCACTATGATCATATCCAATTAGGAACATGGACTGAGGAAGCAGATTTGAATTTTCTGTCCTAGGAGTTTCAGCTGGCAAAGGTCCCCTATGATTTTTTAAATCTTATATGATTTTTTTAATCTTATATAATTTTTTTATATATTTTTTTGGGGTTGTGGGACTTGAAGCAGATAATTGATTGAGTAGGGATCAATAAAATGCTTCCTGGGTACATCCCGTGTTCTCATCTCAGCACCAAAAGAAATTGGTCTGTAGTTTTGGGCTCAATGAAAGTTTAGTCCTAATTTCCTGGAAATTTATTGACGGACAGAAGATAGAATTAATTTAACCTTTTCCCAAATGACATACAGAATTCAAGTCAAATATGATCATTCCAGTGTTAAACTTCTGATACCTCAGGTATTCTGTTAGTGTACAAGCATTAGAGGGCAAGGCAAAAGTATCCTTGGTTTCTTTCTGAACTATTTTTAAGCCATTTTGAGATGGAGCTATTTATAAGATTTTACCTAGATAGGAGGAGATTGGGAGCTCTGAACATTCTGCCAAAAAGCTTCGTAGGCGAATCTGTAGTGAAACTAAATAACTAACTAATCAGATAATAACAGAGTTACATGATGATCGTGCCTTCAGGTTTGTACAAAGATGTAAAGGGAGTCATGGAATAAGGAGTGTTTGAGAAGGATGCAATGGAAGATTTYGAGAAGACATTGCTAATTTTGCTCTATTTATTTTATTAAATATTTTTAGTTAGCTATTAATATTGTTTAGCAGTTGCAAACGCAGAGGGAGATAAAAGCAAGCAAACTAAATCTGTGAGCTAAAAAGCCTTCCTGAAACTGGCAGACAGAACACAGCGTGTGTTAAAGAAAAAAAATCTCATTACCTGTAGTTATCTTTCTAATCAGTATAAAATGAGAAAAGAGATGCTAGAAAAGTACAGGGAACTTTCCTGAGATACAGATAGACTACCTAGTTGACTAAAAGTTGATGGAATGTCTTAGGATTCAGGAACTTCGTGATTAATTTACTGTAGGCATGAGCATCCCATTAATAGCATATTAAAAGAGGTGACATTCTACTGGACAAAATCTCTTTGTTGCAAATGGATCTTCTAAATAATCAGCTATACAAATAGATGTTTCTGGAGTCCTGACTGTTATAACTCTATACCAGAAAAAAAAGTCCAAAGAGAAAATCAAGTGTATGGCTTTGTCTTATTTCAGTACAGCTGAAAAAGGAATGCATATGCCAATGAAACAATGTTTGAGATAATAAACAAGGACTCTTTTCACAGTTAGTGCTCCCTTGAAATAACAWATTTTCTGTTATCTCTTAGGTGGCTTAACTGGTTGTATCTATCAAAGCTGTTTTCTGAGAAGATGAAACAAAATCCTGATTAATACAAGCTATAGACAAGAGAGTTAATTAATCGGGTTAAGGGCACTGATGKCTCATTTCCCTTTTTTTCTTAATTCTAGGAAGTGAACATATATGCATTATCTGAGARTTGGAAAGGATTTAGATTCTCTAGATCAATTAAGACACTGTAGGAACAAATGCTCTGTTTATGTTTAAATGATGGTAAACCAGTTCCCTTCAATAAATAAAGAAGCAGAGGAAAGAGATTATTGCCAAAGAAAACTGCTGTATCATCAATATCCTAATGGAGAACTTTGCTTTATTAATAAACTATATTTGTATCTGTACTGTATTTCCAACCTCACCACCACTCAGATCCACTTAAATTAGTTTTTCGTATCACATGAGAATTTCCACATGGAACATGTTCCCTTTTACTTAAGCTGAAAAATGCAGCAAAACAGATATGCTTGCACCAATGTTTTTCATATTAATACTATTATATACACTAACAGAGAATGCATTTTGAGCATGTGGGATTTTTTCACCCTTTTTTAACCTTAGAATTCTATGCCAAAAATATGTAGGTTTAGTTTTCATTTAATGTATTAAGGTGTAGATTTGTAAATCGAGAAAAAAGAAAAAAACCCTATGTGCTTCCCTTTTCTGACCTTATTTTTTTGACATCTTCTCTTCTATCTTCAAATGTAAATATTTTGCAATTTTTAAAGGAACTATATAGTATTACTGGTTGATAGAAAAAGGGAACGAGATAGTTGAGAGGAAATGACAGAAGATGTCTCTCTTCTTTTTTGATGTTTCTTAGAATCATGAGAAACTGGTGAATCACTAGGGAACCACAGGTGTGTTAAATACATATATATATATACACATGCATATGCACGCATATATACACACATATACATATATATAAAAATAATTCTGTATATCATCTTTTCTATGAATGACATCAATAGATATTAAAGGGGTGTACACTACAGATAGAAGCCTAAACACAAAGGTGGTATGTGTTGAGATGCTCTAATTATTTACGTAGTAGTCTCTTTACTTGGCAAGTGTCCCAATAAGGAAATTGTAATAGAAGAAAGTGTCACTTTTACATTGCAATTTTTCAAATTGTAATCAATCAAGAGCATGTTGGATTACTTATTCACAGCATATAAATGCAATCTGTAGAAGTCAAATCTCAGCAGCTCATTTCTCAAGCTTGATATAGACGTTACATTGAAGCTCAGGAAGGTACAGCTTGACATTGGTGTCAGGACTAAGTGTATAGGCTCCTGAAATCTTTCAGGTATCTAGAGAACTCATTTTCTTCTTCTCCTCAATAACTGGGAAATATGCTCATTGTACCTTTCCAAGGCGCATATTTGACACTTCAGAAAACAAGAAGATTGTAGCATGCATTTTCTTCCAAGCCTACAGCATTATAATTGTTTAGTATTTAGATCCTGCTATTATACATGGATGTTCTTCATATGCCTTATTTTGGGGGAAGCTGCTTTTCAGTTACTTTTGCAGTTGTGTTACTAGCTCTGCTGTCTTACTTTATGCTCCCTATGATCTCTTTAAAGTGGTAAATTATGGTTTCTGTTTCAGGATGCATATAGTTCTTTGATTATGTCCCTTCCATCAGGCTTAATTCTTTGTCAAGCAGCATCAGAGGTCTAAGCCTTGATTCTTGATTACATTAATGGTCCTCTGTAGAACCGAGTATTATAGTGTGGTTTAGGTCGCTTTGATACATAGGTGATATTACAAACCAAATGCACTGCTTTGGGAGGCTTTTACGTTAGTAAACGGCTGTAGGATGTCATTTTTGTTCTTGCCATCTTAGATATAAGCATAAGCTTATAGTATAGGACTAGAATCTGCAAATCTGTGAAATTTTAATTGTACTTCTGATATTGACACCCCTTTGCCTCGAGTAAGCCATTAGCCCATCTCAGAATTCCCTATTATGAAATAGTGAAGATATTTAACCTCATGTAAGTATCTTTTATATAGCACCATTAACAATGAATATTATAGGATATACCATGGCATTGCTCTTTAGTTCATGAATTTTGCATAAGATTGTATTTATTTCTTTTGGGTTTTGAAAGGAGTGAATGGACTTAAGGTTTCCCTTTGGATTTTAATCCTTACAAAACGAATGTTGTCAAATTAGGAGGACCTGCATATTGAAATATTTGCTTATTTCATGAAGTATTTTAAAAATTTACTTTTTGTATCCTTTCTTTTGATGATACCAATATACATGCAAAAGATTACACCTCTGTAAAGAAATGTCTTTTCAGATCATAGAAACAGGAGAAAGATTTTTACTATTGCTGAATCAGCTGATGAGATATAATTAATGTAAACCCTCCCTCTATATTCACTATCTTATATGATATTTGTTTGTCTTTGTCACACACATAAACACACATGTACAAGCTGATGTATGCTTCATAGAACTTTAAGATTTGTAATTTGATATAAAATCAATACAGACAAGCCTTTCATGTGCAGGGGAGAGAACCCTGTAAATATATATATATATATATATATATATATGCTTCCATTCGGTTCTGTTGTGGTTGGGTAGCATACAATCAATTTGGATTCCATTTTAGCTATTAACAATCTGTTAACATATCACCTGTGCTTCTTGTCACCTCCATTGTACCCAGGACTTGGAAACTGCTTTTTAAGACTTTACATGGTATCTCTGTTTTTTTTTGGGGGGAAGGGATGGTAGTGGGTTGGTTTTTTTCCTTTTTTTTTTTTTTTTTTTTTTATGTTGCTTACCTCCAACTGTCTGCAGGTTTGTTTTTTTTTCCTTTGTATTTCAGTTTTTTCTTGGCCCACCCATGATTTACTTCTTGTGAGAAGGTGTAGTAAAAAGGAAGTATCTAAAGCCTGATATATGAGGTTAAACAAGGATTTGTACTCTAATTCCTAAAATGGTTTTCTAAAGTCACCTAAAGTTCATGTATTTCTCTACTTGAAAATTCAATGGCTGTAATGTGAATCAATTTTAGAAAGAAATTCAATGTCATAGTGTATTTTGAAAATTGCCTTGCAGATGTATGATTAGCGTTGTTGATTTTTCTTTCCTCATTATCTGTGTGCATATGTTTCATCTTATTTCTTGGCTGTTGTGGTAAATAATAACCCAAAAGGTAGGTGGTAACCTCATTGCTCAGACACTAAGTGATGGAGAGGTCTTCAAGTCAAGACTTTACTTTCCCAATAGTTGTCTTTTAATCTTTTTTTATTAACTATTTTGATTTATTTTTTTAATAAACAACTTTTAGTCTTAGATGTGTCTGTCTGACCAGCCGTTTTATTGAAAGGCTGCCATATAAAATAATAGCTCTAGGGGCAACCTAGTCCCTGGGAACTGTCAGTTCTCAAGCTCTGAGTAGATGTCTGCCTAGAAGGGCTCTTATTTTCACAATGTTTCCTTTGGGGCAGAGGAAATAAGTATACATGCAGAGTAAAAAATTAACTCTCCGGTGCATTCTAGAGAGAAATTTCCTATTCTGTGCTACATTACATGACATCTTTGAGAGTATCTTTCAGATGGGGACAGAGCTGTACCTGTAAATGTCTTGTGTTTCAAACCTTTTTGGTCATAGGGACAGCTGAGGGCCATGGCAAGGGCTCCCCTTCCCTTGCACTCAGAAGCAGCAGCAGAGGCTGTTCGCACTCACTGTGAATGTCTTGACTTGACACAGGCACTGGTGCTGGTTGGGTATGTGGGACATAAAAGACAGAGCAAACATAGGAGCTGTGCTCAGGGCACAGAAGTTAAGTGGTACAGGAGCAGGCTCTGGTCACCCCAAGAGAGATACCAGCATAGTATGTCCTCTGAGGCGGTAAGAAACTTCCAGAAGCACTCCTTCCTGTCCCTGCCCTGCCTTTTTAATTGGTGAAGCATGTCTAGAGCAGTAGAGGCTGACTCTTCATGTTGATGTGCTTGCTAGGTCCCACTTCTCATGCAGTCAAATAATTTGCTGCAGGCAGTTCCTAGGGAACTGCTAAGACCTAGGATTCACTCCAGGATGCTCCAATCTCAATACTGTGGGGCACTGAATTCAGACATCATTTCAAAACAGACATTTTGATCTATTGCCTGCAAASGAATGCATACAGAAGAAACACCCTCCCATCATACTGTGCAGTTAAATCTGTGGATTTAGATGCTACAGGAGTCTGAGTTTATGCAACAAAACTCTTATGTTTTGGTAGCCAAATGATACCATGAACTGACATGTTCACGGTTTTCAACTGTGTGAATATATCTGAAGTAAGGACAAAATTCCTGGCTTCTCATTGATTGTGTCCAGTTCCCAGATTTAGAAACATTCAGCAGTGGGCTGCTTTGTGTATAGCCTTGGAGGGGACACTGCAGAAGCAGTCAGAATAATGAGGCAGAGCTTCCTTGACGACGAATGAGCCTTTGTAGATCATAGAATCATAGAATAGTTTGGGTTGGAAGGGACCTTTAAAGGTCACCTAGCCCAACCGCTCTGCCGTAGGCAGGGACATCTTCAACTAAATCAGGTTGCTCAGAGCCCCGTCCAACCTGATCTTGAATGTTCCCAGGGATGGGGCATCTACCACCTCTCTGGGCAACCTGTGCCAGTGTTTCACCGCCCTCATGGTAAACAATTTCTTCCTTATATCTTGTCTGAATCTACCCTCTTTTAGTTTAAAACCATTCTCCCTTGTCCTGTTGCAACAGGCCCTGTTAAAAAGCTTGTCCCCATCTTTCTTATAAGCTCCCTTTAAGTACTAAAAGGCTGCAATAAGGTCTTCCCTGAAGCCTTCTCTTCTCCAGGCTGAATAACCCCAGCTCTCTCAGCCTTTCTTCATAGGAGAGGCATTTCATCCCCCTGATCATTTTTGTGGCCCTGTACATGTGCCAGAAGTGTTACAAGAGGGACTAGAATATCAAATCTGAATTGTTCCTTCCTTGGTATGTTCATGTATCGTATCTGTTTAGGTACCTATATAGGTATACAGCTGTGTGTGCGTATGTCCTTGATGACTGCTTTATCCCAAATAACTGCACTGTATTAGCTGTAGAGATATTTGGGTCTCGATAATTACATCAACAACTTTAGTACTCTTCTTTATTCCTTATSCTTTAGCTAACGTGGCTCCTGTTCCTTCACAGCAAAGCTTCACAATTTTTATCTTTACAGTTACCCACAGTTCCTCCATCTGTGTTGTGATCTTGTTCCTTTATTATTAACTCTGTCCTCTCTGCTAACATACATTAAACAAGTTCTCATACCCTGCCAGCATATGCTGTGTGCAGGAATTCTGACATGTTTTTTTTCCAACAATCCCTCCTTTCTGTGCTCTAATTAGAGATATATTTCAGAGCATGAAGAAAACAATCTTAAACTAGGGTTTAAGACTAACAATTAAATAAGATATCTCATTAATAATGTCTGTTACCAAATCACATTCATCTATTGTTAATTTGGATACTTAGCCCTTTTTACTTATGTTTCTATCATAAATTGGTTTGCATATGAGATCATGATAACCAGAGGGAACATTTCATCTAGACTTCAGCAGCCATGAATAATCAATGGAAATATTGCATTAATTTATATTTAAAGATTTTTTTTAACATTCTCTTCTGATTTTTTTTTTTTTTACTCGGTCTGTTATTGAAAGTAGTACACTGAAAGTTTCAAGTAAATTGGTTGGCCCCTGATTAACATATCCCTTTTATATACAGATTCATATTCACATATCAGCTTCTTCTCAGTGATTCAAAGGTTCCGATACTATTTTTACATCAGCTTTCTCTCACTTCTTCCTGAGTAATTTTTTTTTCCCCTCTTAAGTTTGTGTTTGTTTTTTTTTGGGGGGGGGGGAGTTTTGGTGTGATTTGGGGATTTTGTTGTTTTTTCTTTTGAAACTTGTGTGATTAGGAAAATCAGATACATGTCTTGGAAAGCTTCCTTGGGTTATAGATACCTGAGTTACATGATGAAAAAGAATATTTCAGGTAAAAAATCTATAGCACATCAATATTTTCTAAACCAAACAAAATCAATCTAAATATTATATACAACGTGGGGACTTTAACTGAATAGTTCAAAATGCTACCTCGGTACACGGCAAATGAATAAATATAAATAGTTCCAGAAATAGACCTTCAGGGACTTAGATGCAAAATTTATCTGACATGAAAATATTTCCTGGATCAGAAACTGTTGAACCGGGGGGGAAGAGGAGGGAAGTTACATAAAACAGAAATTGTCTAATTACCCTGATTAAAGAGTAATACAGATGAAGGATTTTCAACAACTACAACAACAACAAAACCTCACAATTAATGCCTGAACCAAATATACTGTGTTGGGATTCTCTGTTTTGAAAAAGACCAATAAACTTCTCTTCCCCAGATAGTTTGCTGAAGGCAAAAGGGTTCCTATGTAAAGAATAGAAAAAAATTTATACAATATATTAATGTACAAAGTATTGCATATGATTCTGTCACAGGTCAGAGCTATACACCTCTGCTGCTTCTTTAAGTGTATTCATTCGATTTTAGAAAATAAAAATGTTAGGTTTATGGGGGTTATTTTTAGTGTTTTGTTTTCTTAAAGATGAAGGTTCAGAAAAAGAATCATTCTTTGATTTTCACTGTTGGATTAGCAGCTCTTTGCTTTCAGTGGTTGCAGAATACATGTTAGGAGGCATGCCTGGAATGTTAAGCTGGCCTTTTGGAAAAGAACTAACATTTTACATATCTTTAAGCATACAGTGCCCTGGGGTAAAGCTAATTTCTTCTATTAGAGAATTGATTCTTGCTAATTTTTAGTTATATTACATAGTATGTATGCATTGAAAAGCAATTCGTCACTGTCAATTATTAGTCTTGATGGTTATTTCAGTACAGGTAGTAAAATCTTTTTAAGAAATTATTCAAAACCTAGAATTGGAAAGGAGAGTTATTGTCTCAGAAAATTATCCTATCCCACTGTGTTATACTCTCATTGACTTTTACAAGGTATTATACTGTGAGCATGTTCTTTACCACTGCTGAACTTATCTGCAGACAGCTCAAAGATTGTCTGTACAACTGAATAAAGCAGAATCATGTATGTGTACAGGTTAATTTCTTGTTGTTTGCAAGTAAATAGAGTAAAATATTTTAGGAGTATATCTCTGTACTCATTATAATACTCACTATAATATTGTATTTACTAAAGAAATCTCAAGTATTTTAAATATACACAATGTTTGGCAGCCTGTGTGTTGCAGGAAGTGCTGAGAAAACAGGAAATGTTTAGGAGAACTACATTAATTCAAGTCTGATCCAGGCAAAAATGAGGACTAGGCTTAGTGACTTAGTCCATGCTTTAATAAATGGGAAACCATAAAACATGGTTTTAAAGCATTAGTGCTGGAGTACTGGGTAATTAGAAGAACAAGTTCTACAGAGTAATTTGGTTTCAGACATCTCGGTTCACTGTACAGTATGAATCAATATTTAAAAAAAAATGAGGATCATAAATGTATCTGAAGATTGCAATACATATTTTTAGGATGGATGGCAAATTTTTGGAATTAATTCTTACACATCCCAATGGATGAAAAACTAATAGAGAACACCTGAGGAATGCAATGGTTAAAAAGTAGGTTACGTGATTCTTGAATTCTTAGAGAAAATAGTTGAAGTAGTATGGTCAATAATTTACAATGGTATTGAGATCCATTCTAGAATGGCATAACTAGTTTTGATGTCCACACTCAAAAACAATGTTGGAAAAAAGAGAAAAATATTGGGAAAAAATCTAGAAATCTTTCCTACAATGAATGTTTTTGTTGATTTAGCTTATTAAGGTGAAGTTTAAGAAGCAACATTACCTTCACCTGTCATTTACATCAGAACACAATCTTTGTTAGGCAGAAGAGTCTTTATCCAGGCAAAGACATACGTGAATCTGCTCCTCAGAAGCCGATACTGGATACATTCAGAAAAAAAAATTAATAGTAATTCAGGTGCAAATTTTAATCGTAATATTACTGGTTAATTTTAATAAATKAATAGAAACATTTAAAAGGACAACTAACATTCTCAATAACTGGATAAGAGATCATAAATTAAAGTTAAATATTTTTCTCAATATATGTTGTATTTTAGATATACAGTCTCGTTGCAAGATGTACTGCTCAATGGACCACATTAGCTAAGACTTTTAAATAGTTCTTTACAGTTCTTCCTTGAAATCCTATGGAATTATTAATCTTGCTCTACTATCCAAGCCTTGATATATTTAGTCTAACATTTTGCTTTTACATACAGCAATATCATATATCAACACAGAATGAAAGTATAGAAGACACTACCAAAATTATTTTGCATCACAGCTGATGCTATTGAATGTTAAAGGTGGATCTGCTTTACCCTAGGAAGGTCTAGCTGAGTTTCAGTGTTGTTAATTGACAGACTGGAGATTTTTCAAGTTGTCTAAAATTTATTGTTGTTCTTAAAGATATGCCATTAACATATTTATCTTAGAGAAAAGTAAGTTAGCCAAATACCACAACCCTGTGAAAATTATTTTCACTCTAACATGCTGACATCTAATAACTGCATAAAAACAAAATCCAACACAAATACCCAATATTTTTCTTATAGATCGCAGTAGTTATTAATTCGATTTAAGCATTCAGATTGCTTGTTATCACACTGACATTTAGCACATTAAATATCTCTGTTGGAGACATCTACTTCAGAGAAATATTTGTTTCCACATTGTGAAAAAGACATTCCTAGTCATTAGTTTTCTCAGATTTTCCACAAAATTAAGTCATTTACAAGAATATTATTACCTTTGTGGGAGAAGTCTGCATAGTTAACTGTGTTGTTTTCTGAACTAATCAGTTAGAGTAATGTCATAGAAGTATTCTTATGTTACTTCAAAATATATTAATACTTACATTTAATTAATATTTATCTTTATTAGAAGAGCAAACAGGTAGGTAGATAGATAAATGTATATTAGTCTCACAAAAATTAATCCTTTTTTTTTATTATTTAGTAACATCACCTACAAGCAACTGTAATGGAGATTCAGTTCAATCTACCACATCAGCCATTTGCAGATCCTGAGATACAGATTTTAGTCTCTAGTAACTTTTTAAAGGTTAATCAGCAATATGTCTTATAAGTTTTTTTTAATGTACGTGGCAGATTTATTTTCTGTTGTTTTCAGTTTATTGTAACTTTTCATAGCAAGTCACTTTGTTCAGAAGAAAATGTTCTTGTATTGTTGTAGATGGAACATATTCATTAAATATTTTTAAATTTAAAATACTAAAACAGTGTATTTCTAGCAGAGAGGTCCAAAACTCTGAAGAGCAAACAGGTTTAATGTATGACTATAGGTTTCCTTCTTCAGACAAGATATCATGAATATGAAAATAGATGCAGACAGAACTGAAGGGTCTGTACTAGTAGTGCTTTCCTTTCCCCCCCCCCCCCCCCCTCCCTTTTTGTTTTAGTCTAGGTAATAATACAGGCCTATAAAAACTTTTTTCCGTTTTAAGTAATAATAGCTTACGATATATAGTATATTTTTGAAAACTGAAATCATGTTAATGTATAATAAGAATAGGAGGAAGTTCCCAATAAAATATTTTATTGGAAAATGTTAGTTTGACAAACCTAAAATGCTTCATCGGAGGCACTGAGTTGTTATTTTCCAGTCCATATCTTTGGAACAAAGTACTAACTCAAAGCCTAAGCCCTAGAAACATCACATCTCTGTTTTAAAAAATTTTTTTTTCTCTGCATTTCCTCTTCAAAGGAAGTTTGGAGGTTCTGACTTGGGTCAGTTTAAAACTATATGAATATACATATATAAAACTTCTACAGCTTTGACATGTATATATATAAAACTTACATATCTTTGATAACATTAATGCCATAAATATAGTATTTTAGGTCACATTTATTTATAGCAGCAACTTTGTGGTTAGTTTAGTAGCAAGGTGATAGATTCACTGAGTTGGGCTCCTGTATATTTGAGGTAAGTATTTGCAACTATGCATTTTTTTTTAATTATTTCATATTTTTTTTCCCCAGATTTGTAACAATAACTTTGGACTGTATTTGCAGTAGCAATTAGGAATATTAGCAGCTAAAATTGTTTGCTAATTTTTTTGAGTTAGCTGTTGTACCAACCAAACTTATTTCCTGGCAGTAAGAAAGAATTTGTGATCAGAAGAACACTAGTTTTCAAATTCACAGTATCATTTTGAACCAAGTCATATATGAGCTTGTCAAGGCAGGGAAGAAAAGCAGCAGGTGAAAAAAGAGAAGTATAGACATTGTTGTCATCAGTGCTTTAGTAGTCAAATAGATTGAGCCTCCATGAATAACTGAGTTCTTGAATTATTAAARCATCTTCTTTCTTTCCTTCAGAAGAAGATGAGAGACCTACTTTAAAAAGAGATATTAAATTCGAAGTGATAGTTCTTAATGTCTTTTGTTCAATACATTAATATGATTTAGTGATATTCATTCTTTCTACTACAGAATGTTACCTTGCTTAGACTATATAGAAAGAAAATTGCCTAATTTAAAAAATGTTCAAATTTCCAAACCCCTCTGATTTCAGCAGTCTCCATGTCTGCTCAGGAGATTTGTCTCCCTAAGCTTCCCCTATACTTAGAGAAGTGGAAAGTCCTTACCAGAGGGTTATTTGTGTGCTCCAATTTGTCCTCTAAAAGAATGTCTCTCATTTTGCTACTAGTAGAAAGAGCCTTAGGAAACCAGCTTAAAATTAGCCTTTGTGAATAACCCGTCACAACACAAAGACCAGATTATCAAAGGAACTCAGGCAATTATCAGACTGATTTTAGTCAAATTTAGTCATTGAACTGCTTTTAACAATCTCTTAAGTGTTTCATGTCTTAAGAGGAAAAATTCTTGAATGGAGCAGCTAGTGAAACCAGGAGTTTCATTTAACCAGTGTTTCACTCAGCTTGGATGTTAGCCTGTGAAATGAATTTACTATGATAAAATAAAGGCTCTCAGCCTATATTCATGCAGGGAAGAGGCATCTTCAGCAGCCTTCACATTTGTGTATTCACAGCAGGCCAGATCTATTGGTTTGGTATTGTACTAGTTGAGATATTTTTTTTTTAATCTCTCCAGGTATGATACAGAAGAGAATAAACAAAGTAAGCAGCAAACCCACATATTTTCTTAACAACTAATGTGAGTTAAGCCTTTCTTTTATCCTAAGGTTCGTATTTGAACATAGATTTTACAGTTTTTGGTTTTGCTTTCATATATCTGGACTTTCATATATAAGTGACCTCTGTTGAAAATAGAGTTAAAAAAATAAATAAAAAAAAAAAAACAAGGAAGAGTTAGTGCTGCTTCTTTGACAGCAACCACTGAACTGAATATAAAATAACTTCCCATCTCTAAAGCAAGTAGGAGATTTAAAATATATATATAACAACGTATAGAACATAGTGAATATGTACATATCAGTAAACATTGCCCCATAGCAGTGATCTGAGGCTAATATAAAATATTCTGATATTATATATCATGTTAAAGAAAATAAAATTCCCACCCAGTAAGATGTAGAAAATTAAACCAAGCATATCTGTGTCATGTGAGTCAAAAATTCTATGAAATCATTGAACAAATATGTAAATATAGACAGCAGTCATAGTTTAATACATTTTCTCAAAAGTCTGGAGCATATAGTAATAAAAATATTTGTTACAAGTTTTGAGTTTCAGCAAAGGTAGGTTGACAGCTGCAGTATACTTTTGGATCAGTTTCTTAAAAAAAGCAAAAAAAAAAAAAAAAAAAAAACAACAGAAAACAACCCACAGATGAAATATAGCAAATGATGTGGCTGTAGAATTAATTGAGAATATTTTGTATTTATGTAGGACATGTCTGTAGTCAATGATATTGCCACACCATGGACTCATAGCAATTATCTTACTGGAAAAAATATTATTTTGTTCCTTTAAGTAATTTTATGCTGACATAAACAGTGATCAGTAATAGACCCAACCTATAGAGGCTGGGGAGAGGAAACAGTAGACCACAGAATGGATTACAGCTCTGCACTGTTTCATTTGTGTTTGCTGCAGAAAGCACGTAGAATTGAATCATTTACAGTACTATAGGCAGGAGATGACCCCCCGCTATCACTGGGTTGTGCTGGTTTAAAGATTATGCAAGTGGTGAATGTCTTTGTATGTCATTAAACAGACCCAGCATTATAATACGGAATTTCTGAATACTTAGATCATACTGAATTATAATGAAATATAGCAGTACCCAACAGCCAGTTATAAATATCTAGAGGAGGGATACTTCCCAGGAATACTAACCCACCTTTCAAGGTTCAGGATCTTTTTCAATCAGAGATGGTATTTCTATACTTAATAGTCACTAATGTATCTTTTCTCCAGGTATTTGTCAAGTCACTTTTTCAGGCCATGTAAACTTTGGTATCCAAAGCATCCTGTAGCAAACATCACTCCATAGAAGGAATAGGTAACTTAGGCACCTGTCTTCTCTTTGCTTGCTTTGAACTTCCTGATTGATGGTTTCACCTGCTGCTTCCTCTTTTTCTAAGAGAAGAGTGATCATTTATTCCTTGTAAGTCTCTAATAAGGAAAGCAAAACAAAGGGAATTCAAACAATAGAGAAGAATGGTCTAGAAGGTTAAATACCTGGATCCAAAAACTCAATTATAAAGAAGCTGTTAAGGAAATCAGATGTAACTTTCATTTGGGGCCATATACAGATGTTGAAATATCACAGTTCTCATTCTTGACAATTTAAATAGTCTTGTACAGAGTATAATTGTGAATGCAATTTTCTAAGAATGAGACTGAGAATTAATTTAATTGAACACAGGTTAAATTACTTCAACTGAGATAAGATGAATGTTGATTAACGGAGTCAAATGCCAAGTCAATTAAAGTAATTCAACCTTAATAAGAAAACATTTGTGACCTATTTATTGACATAAAGTCTCTTGAAACAAGATTACATGTGTTAGCTTTGACAATACTGAAGTTCAGGTATGTTCAGGACATCATGTGAGTAGGAAGTGCTGTCAAAAATATAGAGCTTAAAACGAAGCTTCCCTTAGTGTTCATAAAGTTAGAATCTCAAAGGGAAATGGTACCTACAAAGCCAATCAGGTTAAGTTGTCTAGGCTGTTATCCTCTAGTTTTTAATGTAAAAATGGAATTGCAAACATTTTTGTTCTGCCAAAAGAAATTTGCTTGTTTTACTGGATCTTCAATCACTGGATCAACAAGAACAACAAAAAAGCAGCTTTTCTAAGATTCTTRTATCAGAGAATTTGTATTCATTCCTCAGATTGCCAAAGCACAGCTCAATCTGTAATAAAAATATAAGATACCATTACAATGAAATAAAGCAAAATTAATAACTTTTGAAATTATAAAGCTGGTAAAAGGATGTATTTTCAGTGTATCAATCCACAGAGAAAACTATGGGGACGGGGGGGGGAAGCTGCACAGCATAGTTGAACTTTACCATTCAAATAACAAATAAACTGCCCAGAGGAAACCTTTCTGAGTTCTAAAAGGTGAAATATGTCCATTTAAACTCTGGCCTTATAATAAAGAAGTAAATTTGTGAAATTCTATTACTATATAATGAAATCAAAATGCATCAAATCCTTGTTTGTAGGGATGACACTTTTTTTAGAAAAATAAAGCTGCCATAGTGAAGGTTTATGAAGGTTCTTAAAGAACATCATAGATTTTATAAGAAAGAGATTAATTCTATTGGCTGAAAAACCTTATTCTCAGATTTTTTTTTTTTTTTTTTTTACCAGCTCACTGGAGGTATATGTTAGGTTAATAAATTTGCCTTCTTATTCATCCATCTGTCAGCAGTAGAGTCACCATGAATGAAGTACTTAAACATTGAGGAAAGGACTTTTTCAGCCAACAGGTTAAGGAAGAGTGTTTAAAGATTATGCCTCCAGCTGATGAAATAGATTCCCTGGTCAGCAAAGGAAGAAATAAATGAAAATGGAAGACAGGAGGGCTCTCACTGAATATTAGTGATTGAGTAGACAATGAGGAAGGGGTGGATAAAAAGAATCAGTTTGATTAAAAAATGTTTTAGAGAAAGGTGATAAAAAAGGGTCTGTTTGAATAGTCTATGGACTGGATGTTCTTCGTCCCAGAAGTTCAAAATGGCTGGCTTGTGAAATCAACAGTTAGTAGCAGGGATTTGCAATGAATCTACCAAGTTGGAGTGGTATCATATGACAGGAAATATAGTATCTAGCTTATAAGAAAGGAAAACATGCAACTGCAAGCTGATTTGTCTATCGTCAACAGTATTCAAGACTTACAAATAAATACTGAAACTAAGCATTCAAGTCATGACTGTAAATGAATAACTGTTGGAAAATACTGCATCAGTTTATCAAAAGTCGATTGTGTCAGACTAACCTTGTATATCTGTCATTGATAAGACAACGGATTGATTGTCTAGACAGGGAAATAGTTTCAATCTAATTTCATTAACACATTTGATATAATACCATACAGAGAAAGACAGTAATGCAAGATGGTTGAGGAGGTTGTGTTGGTGAGACAATTGTTGGATTTATAGAAGGCTGGTAGTGAAACTCAAAGATAAGTAATGGGACAAATCTTGTTTAATACTTTTCACTGACGTACTCTAATGCCTGGGCCATGGAAATTTGCTAATGCAATGAAGCTGACAATCGGTACAGAGAAGGATTGTGATAGAGTAAGAATTAGACTCCTTAAGAATTGAAGTAATAGAAGTAGAATAAAATTCAGTAGTTCAAAGTTCAAAATGTACTTCTAGCAAAACTTTGGGCTATACAATGGAAATGCTACAGGTAGAAATGAAGAAAACATTTGGGATCTCCAAATGATAAGGTTGGCTTGGGCTTTGAGCAACCTCATCTAGTGAAAGATGTCCCTGCCCAAGACAGGGGTGTTGGACTTAGATGATCTTTAAAGGTCCCTTCCAACCCAAAACATTCTATAATTACTTGAAATCACAAAAACAAAGCAGTTTAAAAAAATGGTTATGCAGCCTTAGGAAGTACCAGTCAAGCATTTTTAAGAAGGAATTAGTATTGTTATATAAATCACTGGTGAGCCTTCCTCTGGAATATTATGTACAAGGAAGAGAGATCTTTATTTTCAGGATGAACATGGAAATGGGAAATATATTTACTAAGAGGAAACTAGAGAAGTCTGGCTGAATTAGCATAATAAAACAAAAGCTGAGTGATCTATATATATATCATAGTGAAAAAAGATTATCATAGTTAACAGCAGCAAGGGGAAAAACACTGAAAAGAATATAGACACCAGAACAGAGGGATATAAACATCCCACTAATTAAGTTAGCCTGGAAAAGAGAAGGCAGTTTCTTACCAGAATAGGAGGAATGGGACAAAGATATTGACTGCTTTTAAAACAGATTTTAATTGTTAGAAAGGATTATGTAGCATTGGTGACTGATTCATGTGGTTCCTTTAGGTCTGTGTTCCTTGAATAGATTAATCTTTGCTGTTAATTTTGTTTTGATCTAAACTCAGAAATTTTTATGCAGGCCTGCATATGGAAACAAGGAAAATCAAGGTTAAGGATCAATATTGAAATATACTGAGCTGAAAAAGTAGAACTTTCTTTCAGGATCAACCAGTTTGATTTTCATTATGAAATTTTATGTCTTCCTGCTTCACCTTCACCTTTTTTGAAATGATGGGAATTATTACCATTACATATTCTCTATTTAGTGTCAAATGAGTTCCGTGTGTTTTACTGATAAATAAAAGAATGAGGAGATTATCATGAATATTCTGGCAAGCAGGGCTAACATTTGTGAAGGTTTACTTATGAGCAACTTTGTCATTTGGGGATCTGCATGTAAAGATGGCTATACCTGTGAGTCTCTGCAGGATMCCACACTGATTTGAGACATTCCTTAGTGTCAATCATGATAATCAGCATATAGGTTTCAGTAAGAATACTTAATTAATTACCTTGAAACCTTTTTGTGAGTCATCTGTAATTTACAGTTTTTTGAGACTATGAGATAGAAATTAGCTTGAGTCAAAGAAGCAACACTGTATAAAATGAGAAACTAAAGTAGAATGACAAGCCTTGTTGGATTGTAGGCTTAATTATAACTCTCATTCTTGAGCCAATCAGCTCTTTTCAGACGTTATTGTATTGTGCCAGACAAAATCTTTATTTTAGAATTTCATGAAAGATGAGGGAAAAGTCTTGCATTTAGAGGGCTATGATTTTGTATTTTAAATTTTTAGTAAGGTCTGTTGCTGATTTTCATTTCCCTGGAAGGTCCTTTTATTCAAACTCTGTTCCAACGCTGTACTTTCAAGCTACTTTTAATTTGGTGTTTTTTGTTTTTTGTTTTTTTGTTTTTTGTTTTTTTTTATTTTATTCAGTTACAGTGCTAACCAATCCAAATCTTTTGCTTTTAGAGCACAAGAATTCCTCACAGAAGCTGCTAAATCTAGTGCACAGATAATAGAATGATAGAAAATTTCTGTAGATACCTAACTAGGCATTATGTCATATAGTTCATCAAATATGGAGGGAAAAGTGATGAGAAATGGAGAAGGGAAACGATAGTGGGAAAGGGTAAAAAAATGTTCACATCAGAAAAATGTGAAATAAGAAGTCTAGAGATCACCCACCAGCTTGGTGTAGTCAAAGAGGGCTATTTGAATGTCTGAGACAATACTGAACTCAAGAGCACAAATACAGATGACATCTCATACAGACTTTGCCATTTAATTTAAACTTTTTTAAAAAGGCTATATGGGGCTGTAATTATGTCTCTGAGTTTGGCTATATTGAAAGTAAAAATGGCTGTCTGTTAATGTATGATCAGTGGTAGAAATTGTCAGAATATTCATAATTACTGAAAAGAAAAACCAAGAAAAATACACAGGTTTTCTGACAGTTTGTGGCTTACATCTTTGATCTCCAGTGCATTGCATAGGCATACACTACCCCATTTCATATGGTTATGTGTGACTATAAAATTGTATCATACTGTAGAATAAAGCTAAAAAATAACAACTTTATTATTAATGAAAATAAAATAATAATTAAGAAATAATTTATGATTTCAAGAAGGTTAAATATGGTGCAGATTCCCTTCTTGTGCATAGCGTGAATTGTCGTCAAGCTATCAGAACTGTCAGCTGAGCACAGGAGCAAAGAATAGTCAGTTCTTCCAACTGTGGAAATAAAAAACTTATGCCAAAACTCAACACGGTTAGAAACTTTTATTTACACTATAGGACTCCTTTGTCTAACTACTAGAGATATCAAATTGAGATCCGCAGACTTCCTTATAACCTGTCCAATTGTTTACAATACAATTACAATTTTTTCTCCTGATATCTACCAGGCTGTGGGCTTTGTGAATTTCTGTTTCAACACTTCAGAAATGCAAGATTGGTTTAGCATTAGTATTTCTTGTTAATAATTGCTTTCTTGTGCAATGTGCTAAAGAAGTTACCAAGTCAAGTGAAAAAAAAATCCTTAAAATTTCCATTGAGTGCTGTCTCGCTCTACTGTGGATATCAAAGGAGAAACAAATCCATTCCATACTTACCTTTATTCCACGTAAGTATTAAAAACATTGTCTCATAATGATAACTGACACAATTATCAAATCAGTATTACAGAAACAGAGATTAGTCCATATGAGCAGCTGAGTTTAACTTTCCTCTGTTGTTGCCGGATTGGAATGTATTACATTAATGTGAGTTGATCAGTATGTGTTAATTGCGAAAGGAAAATTGTGTTCTTCGTGTAGAATGGAGATATTAATTGAGCTAAACTTATACTTTCTCACTGGTAATACTCATCAGATGTTTATCGTTGGGCAGTTTTCTCTGTGGTCTAATATTATTCAAAAGTTACTCATTCATGGGAAATATGTAGACCAATCTTCACCTAGAAAGAAATTCTGCCTGGTCTCTAAACTCTGAAGTTTTCCTGGTGAGAACTCTTTCAGGAATAGGCTTAATTCTAATTCTAGTCTTCTTCACTATCTATTTTTTATAAGCAAACAAAATCTTAGCTTTTCAAAATCTCTAGAGTCAAAGGAAAGATGTTTCAGTGTCTCTGTATGAAGTATTCTGTCATTGCTTTACAGTTATCTACTGTTCAACAGCATACACAAATTTGTCCTGCCTCAAAAGGCATCAGAATCTTATTGTATAGATTCAACCTCGTTTAAGATTACCACTTTATCTAGGAGATGTTGTGGGCTGAGTGGCCTAGAATATGTGTAACCATAAAGTCATATCATACCATAGAATAAAGCTAAAAAGTGATGTCTTTATTATGAGTAAAAAAGAAAGTGTAGTTTAAGGTAGGAGGAAGATCCATTGGGAATTCTGTCTATACAAATCTCAGAGCATTATCTGATTATGCTTTCTTGAAATGCTATGACAACAAAGCTATACACAATGAGGGCACAAAATTGTTGTGGCCTGAGCTTCTCAGTCTGTCTTGAATTTGCCAAGGGCTTAGATATATAAAGGAACTGTGTTGTTGATGAACTCCTATTCAGCAATCAAAAAGGGCTGAGTGCATGTCAGGGTTAATCCCTATCACTTTGTGGGGCAGAATAATCAGGACAGTATTCTTAAATACTTACTGCAGAATGAGGGAATGGTCTTCTGTTGAAATACAGCAAGAAAAAGAAATATCAGAATGTTTTCACCTGTCCAAGTTTCTCAGGAGCTCAGCAGCATCTCTTGGAGGCTATTTTTGTGACAAAGTAGAAGACATTCGAAGAAGAAAATGGTGGCTTTTTATGAGGCACACAAAAGCATCACATGACAAATGACAAAGGTTCTGGTAAAGCATTCAGATAGTATTACACCTGCACTACACAACAGTATGGTTTACCTTACTGCCAAAAAACAAGCTGAAAGGTTTCCTGAGAAAAGGAACAGAAACAATCTGAGAGTTGCAAAGACAGGTAAAAGTTAAAAGTGACTAAACCCGTAACTGGGTTAACTTCCCATTAAGTTTGCTTACCTAGCCTATATTAAAAGGAAATAAAATAGTGATCTCCAAGCTAAACATTAAAGTTAAGTTGRGTAAGAGGATACAACATTCCCAACTCCTGACAGGCATGGTGGCAAAGATTTGCATTTAACAAAACTTCTCTTTTGAGACTGAAAACACCATTATTGTAGCTTCCTGTGTTTCAGAGAGGCCTAAACTCAGTGTGACAGAAAACACTTGTAGGTCTTCTCTCAGGCACGGGATGGAAAGGTAAGTCAGGTCTCTTGCAGAGAATAATTACTTCTTCTAAATAAATGATAGAGAAGACTGATAGACTGTCAACAACATGTTAATCTCCTTCAATTCTGCTGCCAGTAACTGTTCCCCACAGGCCATAAAAGAGATTCTAATTTGACTTTTAGATGCCTGGCCATCTGTTTCCCGAACATCTTGTATTAATTGTCTGAAGGAATAGAAATTTGGCAAGCACATGTAGCTTAACCTGTCCATTTATTCATGTGAGTTGCATCATTAGTGGTACAYTATCTATAGTCCACAGTTGTATCTCCCTTTTGCAAGTCTGAAGTAATTACATATGTGTAATGCACAGCCTRTCATACCAGGAAAGTCAGTTGTTAATACTGTCTTGTATTTATGTAATCTGTCTGTCAAAAGATTACTCGCAACAAAAAGAGACAGAATTAATATATGTAGGGTCTCTCTTGACAATTAATGAAACTAGATGAAGCCCTCCTCCCCATCCCACAAAATCTTATGTGATGGTTATGTTTTTCCATATATAGGTAGCCCTGTTGTCTTCAACAAAACTGGCTTTTAAAATGGAGGAAATACAGCTGTTACCATTGGTGCAGTTAGTTAATAGTTAATGGAGTCCTGGTCATTGATTTTATATCCTAGATGTTACTGTGACAGCAATAATCAGTAACAAGCTCTTGTAATCCCCTCTGACTATTTCAGGTAAGTTAGATGCTGCAGTTAGATATAATACATAAAGTCACACTGAAATGAACACATTCAATTGTTTTTATTGGGATTTTTCTCTTTTAAATAAAATTATTCACTTCTCTAAATGGTTATGTGGACTATAAAAGCTTCATTTATGAGTTCAACAAAGCATATAGTAGAATTGTCTGTTTACTTTTAGAAAGGGAAACAAATGGGAAAAGTTTGAAGCCCTGAAATGTCACTACCACAATTGTATTTGGTGTAAATTTCATGGCACGCAAGTCAAGACTACATTAAGATATGACAAATCATGTTATAATCATGATTTCAACTAAATTAATTCTTCTTCCTGGAGTGGATCAATGCTAGAAGACCTGCAAAGTGCTAATGCAAGTGGAGAAGTCTGGAAACAGGCCACATGTTACCATTATTAGCAGTACACCAGATTTCTTGCAGCTAAAATAAAACTTAAGGAAATGTTTCACAAATGTGCCCTGAGAATTGAGGCATAACAATGGATGCAGACAGTGAAAAGATTCTTTAAGAACATAGGATTGGTTTAATACTTCAGAACTAGAGGGTTGCTTCTATGCTTTTCTTATTGCCAATGAACAGGCATATCAGATTTAAATGAGGATCATAGAAAAGAAAGAAAAAAAAAAACAAACTAGAAAAAATCAGCCAAGACCTGCATTTGTAAATTTAAAACATAGCCAGTAAAGTGCACTGCAGAAGGAAACCAGTGCAAATATAACGTCTCTTTTTGTCCTGGTTTTGGCTGGGATAGAGTTAATTTTCTTCCTAGTAGCTGGTATAGTGCTGTGTTTTGAATTCAGGATGAGAATAATGTTGATAACACACTGATGATTTAGTTGTTGCTAAGTAGTGCTTACACTAATTCAAGGACWYTTCAGCTTCTCATGCTCTACCAACTGAGAAGGCTGGAGATGCACAAGAAGTTGGGAGGGGGCACAGCCAGGACAGCTGACCCAAACTGGCCAAAGGGATGTTCCATACCATATGAYGTCATGCTGAGTATATAAGCTGGGGGGAGTTGGCCAGGGGGCAGCAATCGCTGCTTGGGGACTGGCTGGGCATCAGTTGGCGGATCGTGAGCAATTGCATTGTGAATCACTTATTTTGTATATTCTTATATTATTTTTATTGTTATTTACTATTATTATTTTCCCTTCCTTTTCTGTCCTATTAAAGTGTCTTTATCTCAACCCACAAATCTTACTTTTTTTCCTGAATCTCTCCCCCATCCCACTGGAGGAGGGAGTGTGGGAATGGCTGTGTGGTGTTTAGCTGCCTGCCTGGTTAAACCACGACACTCTTTTTCATATGTTTGTTTATTAGTACCTGTCTTAAAAAAATATTTTCTACAATTTATTTTGGGTTTTAGAGTTTGATGACAAAGTTTTCTTAAAATGCATGAAAAGGATACATATCATCTAATAGGTGATGACATACATCTATTACTCAATGTCGCATTAAAAGTTTGTGAAAGTTATGGATTCCCTACTAGCAGTTTTGTGCATTAGCAATAACACTACTTCTGTGTCATTCTTGTCACCATATGTAAGCAAGCTGTTACCTTATTGATTTAACCTTGAGGTCTGATTTTTAAAAGCACGGTGTGTAACACTCCACATGAAAAACCATAATCACTATTAATAATTGATATGAAGGCTATTGTGAGTGTTCAACATAATTTTGACCTGACAAAATATGTGGCAATGTATATGTATTATAAGGGACTTTTAAAAATCTTTTTTCAAATGTTTATTTGAGTTAAGATCTTCTCCCAAAGGTCACATTTAGTATTTAAATTTGGTGTATATTTTGTACACCTACATTAATGCGATTTGTACACACCATATTGTCTGTTAATGTTATGCTGTATCATTTTGGAAATGCTTARCGTTTTGAGATACGGACTCAACACTGATCAAATATCCCTAAAATATTTTTTGGCCACTCTTTTATGAAGCTTTTTATCGTAGGGATAATTTCCCTACTTCCTCTGGTTCCACTTCCTCATCCCTCTTCCTTGTGTAAGCTGGGATCACCTTCAAAGCAGATTTCTGAGAGGCTGAACAATGGTACTATGGTACTACAGGCGTACCTGACCTCTTTTAATTCAGTCAAAATAAGTCCATGGTGGTGCAGGGGGGAAGGCAGGCTTGCTTTGAGCAGACCTTTCTCTTATCTATTCTTTGAAGTAACTTCTGTAGGTAGGAGCAATGAAGCCAAGGTAGCAAACTGTGCTTCAGGGGTGAGAATAGTCCTCAAGACTTGGGCCAACAAATGCTGGCAGAATTTCACAGCATCTAAAGGCACTGTCCTAGAAATCCATGCTGCATTCACAAAACCAGTGAGGCATCTACATGAGACATATCTTCAGTGTGGCAGGACATGTGCTTCTTTTAGGTAGTTAGCTATCACCAGCTAAAAATAAAATCTTTATACCAATTTAAGAAAAAGATATAAACACAAATCCAAATTTAAAGATGGAAGTTTTGATAGGCATTCTAAATTTTCGTACATTTGGAAAGTAATTACTGAAGGAAAGCACATACCTTAGTTAAAGAGAATGTTTTCTTTCCCTTCCACAGCTTTTGATGGAAGTCTTAAAAAAAAATCAAATCTTAAAACATTTTAATTTGGAGATAGTAGCAGCCAATACAGTACTAAAAGAGTTCACCATGCTCACCAGGAATATTTGCATCTCCAAAAATGCAGCTGTTTGTGAGTTTTCTGTCCTTTCCTTTCTCCTATTTTCATATTTTTGTCTCTTCTTCCAGATATACATAGGATTTTTTTAAATTAAATTTTCCTTTTCTTCCTACATGAATGAGCTGATATTCACTGAATGACAGCACCTTTGTGCTAGTCTCAGCCACTGAGGTTTARAAAGAAAGAAAACGAGAAGAGAAGGACAGACTGTTTTGATAAGACTGCAGTCTCCATACAAAGTGTTACACTTTTTGTTGCTGATTTACAAATTTCACTCCTGTAGAGCTTTCAATTTCTTGGATTAATTTAGAGATAATTTAGGTAGATAAATGGAGAAGGATGCAAAGGAGACAGGGAACAAGGAGTAGGAGCAGCAAATTAGTATAAAATATGCCTCCCTTATGGTCTAGAAGGTGTGCATGCTTGCAGAAATGAGCTAGTGTGCTCTGTTAGTGATTGACTTCCTGGAGAGCAGCTTGGAGTGTGCTTGTACCAGGCATAGCCTAAAAGAAGTAAAGAACGACCATACTGGAACATAGAAGTCCAAAAACTATGTGGGGTACTGGCAGAAGAACCTTGGCAGAAACAGAGTTTGCTACAGGAACACGTCCATATTGAGTTCAATGTGGGAAAACTCATCCCACATCTCAATGAGAGCACTTTCACATTAGGGCCCGAAAATCATTTGCAAAGGCTAAACGACTCACAGAAACATTTTGCCTGTGGATTAAGGGTACTCTGGCATAAAAGAACTCAAAGTGACCCTCTGCAAACCAGAAGTGTAAACAAAGCCCAAACATATCAGAAATACTTGTTTTGAAAAGCACAAACGTACAAATATAAATTAAGAAAACACAGTCCTACAGAGAATAGAAATAGCACCAGACAACTCTAAATCCATTTTGTTTCTGTAACCACATGGTTGGAGTTCCGTAGAAGCCCAGCAGGAACAAAGGGATTAATGTAAAGCATACATATACATGCATGTTTTGAATTGGTATGTATTTTCTGATCTGGTCCCATCTTACAATTGTTACTTCATAAGGATGATGCAGACAGTCACAATTTTTAAGACATGATTTAAACCCCCCAAATTTCCATCATTTTATAGCTGGAAGTCAGTATCAAAAGTTGTTAAAGTCTTGTATTCAAGTTGAGCATAGACACTCACTCAGCATTTCCAAGGTGAACCTTGGAAAATCCCAAAGCACTTGCAGGATTTGAGCCTGATATACAAGAATCATTATTAAAGTCAGATAAAAGTACTGTAATAGTAAAAAAAAATCAAAATGTCCCACTGTTACAGTATGTGTTAAAAAGATGGTTTTTTCTCTTCTAGAAAAACATAGCAAATGTTTAAGATTATCATTTTAGGAAAAAAAAGTGTGAAAACTAGAATTTGTATGGATTTTGTAAGATGTTTCCTCTTTTTTTTTTTTTTTTTTTTTTTTGAAAGAGCATTGATTGCTCACTTTCTTCTTGAAAAGTGTGAAGAACAGTTATCAACTTCCTTATGGTTAGGTGAAGGAATGTATAAAATAATCCATCTCGAGGAAAAAGAAAGAAGCTAGAGAAAAAAGGCTTAAAAGTCCATCTTTGATTTCACTTTAGTACCATTTTCTTTCCCTTTCTTGCTCTGAACTTTGGGGTTTAGATCAAATGTATTAATCTCTTTAATAACTTTCCTGTGAATTAGCACTAATCTAGTTTTCCTTTTTCTTTTTTTTTTTCTTTATCTATTTTTTTTTCAGTATTCTTTCTTGGTTACAAATTATATTGATGGACAAGTTTCTGTGATAATAAGTCTGAAGTAAGTTCACGTTCTCTTGTCAGAAGTATGACATCTAGTCAAAAAGGTATTTAAAATTGTATAGAGGAGGAAAAATCCCTTGACATTAATTGCTTACACACTGTGCTATCTGTGATATGGTATTTGTATCAAACTTTCTGTTAGTTACTATAGCAAATTTAAAATTACAACCACCTCAAGAAAATTTTGCTGTCTTTGAGTTCATTAAATAACCATTATTTTGTTAAGTATTCCCATTAGATGTGTTATCTTATTTCTACTTAGATAGTTTTTAAAGTCTTTGAATTCCCTAATATTTCTATTTACATACTATATTGAAGTACATAATTCCTTGTGTCACTAATTTGCTACTGTTTGTAACCACTGTCATCTTTTGTAACCTCTCAGTGTCTTATAGATAGCATGAATGAATCATGCAATTTGAGGGAGTTTGGCTTTTAAACCTCACCATATAAAATGTAAAGGAATTTAGTGAAAAAAAMMCCCACATTAAAATAGACTGCCTGCACATCGCCGTTCACTGTTCTGCAGAAATACTGACGAARGAAAGGATACCAGACTAATGGCTATTCAAAATAACAGAAAGAGCAAGCAGTGATCAGAGAAGCAATAATGAGGTGGGAATCCCAGTCCCTCTGAATCAACCACTAAAACCAGCAAGTCCGATATAGCTCAGCCTTTATCCGGAACAGCTAAGCTTCTATCCCTGCTGCAAAACCTACTATAGTGGTTCCACACAGGGATGCTGCACAAACTAAGGGGGGTGACTGCATAAAGGTGGACAGGACATATTAGGGGATACCTGGAGAGAGGCGGAGAGGGACGTTCTGGCTTTGAACAAGAATTTGGGGATTGCACAGAAATTATTATGGAATGTTTAAGCAGAGAAGAAAAATCTTGGAAGCAGAGGGATAGGGGTGAACTGGATGGAACAAATGAAGAGGAATGGAGAGCAAGGGGCATAAAAGAGGCCAGGGATGTGTAAGCAGGCTCTTAGTCAGTGCGCTTGTCTCACTAACCCTGCAGCTGATCATCACCTCTCATCTTCTGGTTAAACTCCATTTTTAACCACTTTCTGTGTGAGTGTGCTCTCTATGCTGTGTGTATGACCCAGTAGCAAACTTCAAGGCAGACTAGCTGGCAAGCAGGAGAAGTCTGGGTGATGGTTAGTGGGGAGACCAAGGGTATGGGAGCTGATTAGCTGGAGACTTGGGATCTGAAAGACAGACCCCAGAGAGGTGGAGCACCTGGGAGACAGACACTGGTGGGACCCAGGAAGGGGTTTTACCCTGAAAGTCCTGAGAAACAAGACTGGGTTATTCATGCTGTCCTTGTTTTAAGTGGGTGCCTGTGAAGGTACTCTTCTCCTGYCTGTGTTAATCTGTTTGCAGGCAGCTGTGCCTGTACAGACCTTGTGTGTCCATGAGGGGTTAGTGCTCAACCTCACTCCTGGTGGGACTCGGAAATGRGGAAGGGAGCAGCTCCCCTCAGCCAGCCCCGGAGGGGATGGGCCACCTGTGTTGTTCACTCCACTGGATTTGACTATTTATTATATGTGAATTAAACACTCTAAGTTTACCTACTAATCTTAATGTTTCAAAACTGTATGGTCTGTAAGTGCTCCCAGTAGTGGTTTTTTTTTTTTTTTTTTTTTGGGGGGGGGGGGCAGTTAAGGGTGTGTTTTTTGTGGAGTTTTGGGGGACATTGTTGTTTTGGTTTTTTTTCAACTTATTGTATCATTAGCTTGGGTCAGGGATTGGGGGTAAGAGAGGAAAAGTTATTAGAAGACATTAAACATAGATGTGCGACTATCTGTTTTGTTGTCTGTCTCAGTGAAAAATTCATGTTGCAGCTGAACTCTGTACAAATCTTGTCAGGAAGTGACCTGAGATAGCCTGGCTCATCTCCCTGAAGGCCATGTTTTGGCTGGCTTTGATGTTTAGGGTATCCAGCCTGCAAACCTGGACTGAAGTTTGCCTTGGAAAAGAGACTCTGTTTCTGGATTCCTTTACTTTTTCAATAATTCATGTTTCATGCATTACAGCATCACGTCTTATAGTATAAGTCAAAGGTGCAATTTTGTTGCCATGAAAAGTTGCAGAACAAAGCACTTTCTTTCATGACTGTAATAAAGATAAAATACTGCAGGGCAGGTTATCAAGGTATTGAAAGGATGAAATGAGGTTAGAGGTAGCTTTGGGGTTTTACTTTGTGTAGGGAAAAAACCTTTTGTGAAGAAAAGGAACTAATAAGTTGTATGACGTGAAGGAGAGCACATTATTTTTTGTGTCTGTTGAGGTTATCACATAACCTTACTGGGGCAAAACAATAAAGATAGAGAAAAAAATATTGAATTAGATGTAAAAGGAAGCATAGTCTTGAAAATGTTTTATATCAATTTTTTGAAAAAAATGTTACTACCAACATTTTTAAGACATGGAAAATATTTTTTTATTACACTGATATTTTTATTTACTGTTTTTACCTTTTATCAATATACTTTTTTAGATATTTACTAACACAGTGAGAGTTTAGGAAACCTATTCTCCAAGTTTATGTTTTACCCAGACGGGCATAGTGAGAGGTGGTACCCCATAAGCTGAGGTGTCTTCATGGGAAGAAATTTTGGATAAGATTACTGTTGCATGCCATTTTATGAAATAAATAGAAAGCACTCCAATTTCATTTAGCTACTAATCCTCAAATGTAGGAATGCATCAGGCAGCACTTAGGCATAAAATGTTGACCTAACAAGATGTACTGCCAGTTGATCTTGCAAGATTTACTTCATATTTTCCCTACATTTCATGTCCTGTTGCATCAACACACTTTAATTTTAACCGACAACATTTCTAGAAAATCTCAATGTATATGTATGTAATAACCTTCATAAGTCCAGAAAATCATCATTCTCCAACTTCAGCACATTCAAATATCGTTGTTGCCTATGAAAATGTATAGTCCTAAACAACCCTTTCTCATGGTCATACATTAACTTCTTCATTCTTGGCTCTATGCAGAACTGACCATATGGTTTGAGGCGTGGAAATAGTTATCAATTTCTGAGATTGTCTGTCCTCCTATTTAAGAAAAGATAGAATTTCACATCTGATAGCATATTTTTTAATTGAATACCTCCCGCTATGTCTTGTCTTAATCTACAGTGCAGTAGGGGTGACTACATAATCTTGCTGATATTCCTTGAACTGTAAAAGAACAGTCTTATTTAAAAGACTGAGATCTCAGATGTGTGTGATTTTTAAATAAGTTTAGTTTAGCTCCTGTCAATGATGATCTTTCTCAGGGAAAATTCCTTACTCTTGTATATGAAGCTTTGTAAGTACTTGTCCAACTGTTTTTTTGAAGAAGATATTAAAATTATTGAAGAAGATATTAAATCAAAGTGGAAATTGTTCACAAAATAGAAATTGAATTTTGGTGAAGCCAACTGAACAGAACGTAGAAGGCCATCTGTATAGGAATAATTAGACAATTACAATGAAATTTCATAGATTAACAATCCAAGTGACCAAAAAAATAATGTAAAAATATCTAAATTTCAGTATACTTTTACCCTAGATTCCTCTATTCTCTCCTTACTGCCTTCATTACCATTGCCTGGGACTTAATGTCATGTAACAGAGGGTCACAAATTTTTTGCATAGTTCACCCTTACAAATCAGGAAGGACTCTTGTCACCCCAAAGTTTAGTAAAGAGAGGCCATCTCTGCAAGAACAGTCAACACTGCAAGAATATCAGGGGGCCAGGGTGGGGGCGTGGGGGAGTGGGGGAAGATAAGAACTTTTAAGAGAAATGAAATTATCTGAATTATCATTTTTCATCAGTGAAGGAAATTTTGAACAGGGATGAACTAAAGAATGTTAAGAGGTCTGAAATTAGCAGTCATATCACACTGAAAGTATGCTGTGACTGTTTGTGGTTCAACTACAACAAAAGATGTTACTGAAAGACTAGCTGTAAATATAGTTGAAAATCAGTGATAAAAGACAAAAGTTAAGAAGTAATTTTAACTAGAGAAAAACAAATGTATTTCTACAGCAATGGTTCTCAAACAATAGTTTGGCGACAATTGACGTCAGGCAAGCTGGTACACAAGGAAGTCTTGACACAACATATAGTGTGAGCTCTGCTGTTTCTGATTGCTGTATCCTCTAAGGCAGCTAAAAGTACTTCCATGCTATCACTTTTCTATGTAAACAACTGCTATAATTGCTAGTGATGACAACRGAGAACATCCATGAGAAGTTTTCTRTTTAACAGATAATCTACATCACTGCTAAATACACTCGTTCCTGCTGCTGTAAGTTAGTTTTCTTGGTGGCATGCTGATTGCAGATAAATCTTGAGAGRCTTGAGAGGCTAAGTTCTGCTTCATATGTATTTTTTTGTCCTTTGGAGTTCGTGAGAAAAATCAGCTTTGACTCATTTCTGTACATTTTCAGTGAGCAAGCTGCATTACAATATGCCAGTAGAGATTTTACTTACAAAAGGAGGAAAAATGTAGTTAAGTAATCAGCTTGTATTATTGTGCTTAGCCCTCTATGCTTCAGGCACTCAAAAATAACAGCACTGTAGGACTTTTCTCTCTTTTCAGTGCCTCTGTTGCCTTCTGATAATTACCAATAACTTTTATACAGGAAATTTGTGTGTCTGAAATGTTGGAAGAGTTTAGTCTTGCCTGAAAACTTGCTGATGGATACAATTGCTATCTGAGGTATAATAGCAACAGGTATGAGAAAGCAATGCTTTCTTATAATATACTATTCTCTCTTTCTTTTTTTCAGCTAATTACTCCAGTCTAGTAGTTTCTGATATTATTAATAGACCTTGGGATATTTCACCAGTGCAAAATAATAGCTGCTGAAGACAGAAAAACAGGTCAGCTTGTCAGCTTGCTTCCAGTTGCATTCTGAGAGGGGCAGGAGCAATATGTTTTTTGGTGCTTTGACTTAAGCATATTACTTAAATTATGCAAATTATATAATTTCTTCTGGTTTCCCTAAAGGATTGTTTCAAAGTTAATCCATTTACACTATCATAATATGGTGGGGGTTTTTTTCTTTCTTTTTTTTTCTCCTCTCTTAAGGCCTTTATTTTTATTCGTTAAACTTGTCAGTGTTCCTACTTCCCTGGACCCATTAATCTTTTCCTTAAACTTTATCAGTGAAGGATTTACATGCTTCAGGAAAAGTTTGTTATTGTCCTAAGCCATTGCTTTCTGATTTCTATTTTAGCTAAGGTGTGTGTGTCTTCCTCTGTTCAGTTTCAAAAGTAGCTTTCATATGTTGGCTTAATGTCATTTTTTGAATTCTCTTTGAAATGCTAATGGCTTATTGGCAAGGCAATAATAGGGCTATACATGGGATCTCTGCCATGCCACATATGCAATTACTGCCATTATATTGTCACTACATTAAAATCACTATATATGTCACTTATATTAAAATGTAAGAGATTTATTTGGCTTCAATTCAACATAAGAAGCTCATTGCCAGTTCTATTACAAGTCTTTCTAAGTATCTTCTTTCAGTTAAATAGCTATTTATATTAGTTTTGTACCGTGGATCAATTGTTACGACATTGTAGAATTCATGGCTAATGGAGTGGGCTTTGTGAAAAGATCATTTATTCAGGTTTTACAGGGAACGTAGTGTGTTTCTTGGTGTATAAGATATTTTAAAATAAAAGTAACTATAAATATTAGGATGTTACCACAGAATATTTTCAGGGCTCATGAAATTTCCCTGATGATATAATCACATGTCCTTGCTCTCACTTAAGCCATGGGTACTGTGAATTCCTGAGTATAATTGTTAAAGGCTAGAATTAAGTGCTTTATTTTAAACTTTAGTGTACTAATGACCTTATTTTCCTAATTATCACTCTTTATAGAATATTGAAAACACTGATAAATACTGCTATCATTCATTACCTGGTATTCAAACTTTTATCAGATCACTTAATGAAAGTTTTACAGATATTTTTTTCTTTTTTTTTTTAATAGAAGCCAAGCAATGAGAACTGCAGTACCTACCTCACTTCAAGTACTAATTTTCTTGCATGTTCTTGGTATTAAGCAAGTATTTATACTCTTTACAAGATGGGCTCACTTGCTTTTTAAAAATAAATAAATAAATGCAGTCGGACTAGATGGTTGTTGTAGGTCCCTTCCAAMTGAACTATTCTATTCTAAATAAATAAATAAATATTCCCTGGTTCTCCAGCATTTTACAGAAATAATTGTATCTGGTTCCATACTTGTTCCTGGAAAAATATATTTTCTTAAGGTCATTTTAAAGGAATGAGGTCCTTAGGCCAAGCTTCAGGATGAGAGTTTATTTGAAAAAATAATTTTTGAAAAATCATTTGTGGATTTTCTATGAGGTTAACCCTCTACTCTTTGAACTGTGTAGAAGGGTTGATTTTGTGCATTTCTGGAATTTAGGGAAGGGCTAAAAAGATTTTTTTTTTTTTTTTTTTACTTTTTTCATTATAACCATAGTAGTCTGTGAACCAAGATTACAAATTCCTTCTTAATGATCCTGTTCCTCTTCATAAAACCACAGGTATTTAAATCAAGGAAAAGATGAGCTTCTCTCAGGTTTGTAATGGCAAGGAGGGGAGGTACCTAACGCCATGGAGTAATGGACATAAAAGGTTAATCTTGCTCCAGAAATCCAAGTAGCACATTAAAAGCAATGACTGCTTACTTCAAGCATTTCTGGAAAATACGAACTTCAGAAACCTTTCATAATCTTCATCTTCTTGCAGTGCTCAGTAGACAAGGCAGCAATTTTCTCTTTTTGTTAAAACAGCTAAAAATACTTCATGGCAAACTACAAAATGATTAATCATCTCTCAGTATTTGGAGTTTTCAAAGGCATATTTCTGAACCATTAATCCATAACTGAAAGGGTTTTCTGTTTTTTTAGCACTCTCATAAACGTGGTTCTTGGTACACCAAATCTGCTTATAAAAATAATAGAACTTTTTTCTTAATCTTGTATATTTTCTGTCTCAAATTCTTTTATACAACTATTTCTTAATTAACTTGCATTTCAAATTATTGTCTGGCACGGGATGATTTTGAATTCTGATTTCTTTCAGGTCAATTTATGTCAACGTAAATAGTACCAAATGTATTTTTTTTTTTTTTTTTCCTTAAGACTTGAAGACAGACATGGAGTCTGGTCCGGTGCCATTAATGTAAACRTATATCTTTCTATTGGTATCACTGTGTGTTCAACCAGGCTTTTATACGTTCTTTGCTTCCAGATTTTTGTATTACAATTCTAATCCTTCTCAGATCTCTTGGAAATCAGCAGGGACTATGATAATGGCTTTTCTTTATTTGTCACTTTTAACTGTGATGGGCATAGTTACGTGTAAAATAACATATGACTCAGAGGAAATTAGTCTGAACTAAGCAAGAAAGACAGTCCTCTATAATTAGTGGCACAAGATTACAGCAAGACTAATACAAGACACTGTAATTCCTGTATGGCATCCCGTGTCTGTTCTATTTGCAGAGCAGCACTGGAGTGAATGGACACTGGCTCATGACTTTGGATTGACTTGCTATTTTCTTAAAACTCTGACCCTTTTAACATGAAATGTTAAAAAAACATGTGGATGTGGTGCTTCGGGACATGGTTTAGTGGGCATGGGTACTGGGTTGATGGTTGGACACGATGATCTTAGAGGTCTTTTCCAACCTTAATGATTCTATGATTCTATGAGAGGGAAGAACTTTATTTCTGAATTTTACCATCCCGCGGCATATCCAACTTTTATCTATTCAGTCTTCACCAGAAGTGTTCACTAGTTGACACACCTGCTTTAAAAGGTAAGAATGTAGTAACTTCTCATCCACCAAGGCAAAAACTGTTCTCTTCACTCGGTAATAGGCTGTTGTACTCAAATACTGTAAAAAGTTATGACTTTTTTTTTCTCTCTAGAAGCAATCACATTCCTTATCACTGAGAAAAAAACCACCTGTGTGACAAAAAAGCATAACTTCAGAAATTCACTGCAGTCTCTGAGCCCAAAACCGCAATGAGACTCAAGGTGGGCCTGGAGACTGCAGAGGATCAGTGAACTAAGTTAGGAAGCATTAGTGTGTTAAGCAATCACTTACAGCAAATATGGCAAAATTTGAAGAATAAATAGAGTATAATGGAAAACTGTACCATCAGAATGCTCATGTAAAAAATATCTTAGGTGTGCTACATGTCTTCACSGTTTCTACATAAAGCTTATCAGCATTTATCGATTGTTTCTGTAAAGAACAAAAMCTGAAAACTGAATAGAAAGCAGAAACATTTTTCTGGAAAAAAAGTAATGTTTTGAACACTTTCATGGAATTAAATTCAAGATCTTGTTGAAGATTATGAAGATATCACATTATGAAGATATCACAAGGTAATCAACAACACTGGCAAATTGAGAATGTGGAGATCAGAGCTGCAACAAAATATCTCTAAGCCTTCAGGGATATGAAAGTGTTATGGTATTCACACACCCTTAAAAAGACTTATTCTTGTTTTTAAAAGCCTTTTATTACTTCGGAGGAAAATTATTCTCTGTGCTACAAGATAATGATGTTCTCATTTTAGATGGCTAGACAGGAGATCTTTGGTTCATGAACTCTCTTTACATTTGTAAAGCTTACCCGACAATCAATTATTTTAACATAAGTAGTTTCATTACATATCTTAAAGCTGGTTTACCTAAAGGGTTGTATTTATACTATTGCATTCCGCAACTTAAGTAAGTTTTACGTTCATTGTTTATTTTCTTCATTGCCTAAATGCCTGTGTTTGTTTTAACTTGTGAGAATCTTATAAAACCTTGTTTTGCACTCTGAATTCTAGGCAGTATATTTGGCTGGGATGGTTGTGTTTTGAGTAAACAATAATTAACAGTGGTATATGTGCCAACATTTTTTAAAAAATCCATCTATATAAACCTGAAAAGGATTTTAAAGTGGAATTCCAGGACTTTCACATGGATATTATGACATGGAGCAATACCTAAAGTCTTGATATTCAGAAATTTTCACTTAAGCTGTTTCAGAGACAGATAACGTAATCATGGACCTGTACCTCTGTCTCAGTTAAACTGATCACCAGACCCTCTGTTGGGGTCAATATATTCCTTTCAACTTGTGTTACTGTGACCTTGGAAATTTAGGCTTGGTTGCTTTCAGCTTCTTCATTAGCATTTTGAAGTTCTTCAGTATCAATTACTCCTTATTGGTAATTGATAAGAATTAAACACTCACTTTAGATCATGGCATATCAGACTGGTAAAACAATGCACCTCATTATGTTTATGTTATGCACTGTTTGCCGCAACATTGCACATAAAAGGCTTGGGAAGACAGAATATCTATCAGTGTTCACAATATATGTGTCTGCTTACTTCGTATATACACGTATGATGGGTTGTATATGACACTGAAAACATCTTGGGACTCCATTAACCACTGAATCATTTTAGTTTTATGCTGGCATATAACTCCACTTGTCTAAAAAACCACAAAAGCCTAAAACTGGAGGAAAACAATGGCAATCAATATTCAAGGAATTAGATTTAATCTGAGAAACAGGCRGACCTCACATCAGTGCATTCATCTGTTTTGACTTTTGCACTTGTGCGATTACTGATCTATTTTCAAGAGAGAAGTAAGTTTCAAGGCATCTTTATAAGTTTTTTTTGGAGGTTTTTTTGTYGGTTTTTTTTTGGGTTTTTTTTGTTTGTTTGTTTAAATTATCTATTCAGTGACACTCCTGCCCTTCTTCCCCACGTTAATTTCTGGAAAATTATGAGAGTTCTTGCTCTTGATGAATCCTCTATAGTAGTAGAAGAGATTTTCTTAAACTTCTCTGAATCTGTTCAACTACTCAGAATCTACAAGATTTTCAGGCAAACCACTCAAGCCATTGACACAGAGATCCTGTACTTCAGTGTTCCTCCCAAATGCCTTGTGCCAGTAATGCCGCTGCTTCAGAAGGAAAGGTAAAGAAAAGAACATATATTAAGCCATACACGGAGCTTTCGAGGCTTCTTTTCTGAGAAATCTATGACTTGGGAGCCACAAAGGAAGCTGTGGCGGACAAAGTTTTCCTATTTCTTCTTCTTTCCTCTTTCCTCTCTCCCTCCCTCCCTCTTCCTTATGCTGCTCTGTGCCAGTCAAACCCTATTCATCCGTTTTGATCGTGTCACTTTACCTGGAACACCAAGCAGGCAGTCTCCCAGAGGGTGGAACTAATGCAAYACACTGGAAATTTGGCTTGCCTTCTTAAAATATTTTTTTGTTCTTCCTTCAGCCATTCACCATGTTTTAACTGGACGTAGGAAAGTTATGAGCAGCCTGTTCATACCACATATCCAATCTAACACAGCTGATTTTACCGAAGCAAGAATTTGACAATATCCTGAGCCTCTAGTGGCAAGATCTTGTCCAACATTTTAAGAAAAACCAGATCTGAAGTCAGAGCATGTGGGATTAAATAAGATGCTTATTGTGGGGTCTTGGTGATAAGGAGCGTGCAGGCAGGAGAATCCACATATATTTTACAAACTGATCAGGGGTGCTGGCAGGAGCAGGCCATCCTGTAAGCAAACTGGACAATTGCTGCAGGTGCCAGCACTGAAGAAGTAGCATTTCAAGAGCTACCTAGAGATCAGCACTTTTGAATGGTAAGCACGTTAGATGCAAATGTTGGAAAATGGATGAAAATGTTTAATTTTGCCGATAGCAGCAGCCCATTTTCCATACTGTAACTTCTCTTCGTTGCAGTAATTACAACTTGCATAGTTATAAGTTATTAGTTGCAGAATATAAGTTATCTTTTTCTTAGATTATATAGTCAAACCCTGCAAAAATGTGATCACTGAGTAGTAGACAGAAAACACATGCCTCAACGCTGTTAATTCTCATCTCTCTCCACAGCTGTCCTCCATGGAGCAGTGCGATGAAGTCTCTGATACATTGTGATATTTTAGCCTTAGACATTTTTATGTTTCAGCATAGTTCAAACTGCAGAGGATACTACGTACACTTAGAATTTAATCAGTTTTTAACATCACAACATCACAATCAGTTTTTAATATAATGGATCATATGCAAAAAGAAGAATCTTAGGATTGAAACAAAAGTCAAATGCTGCCAGACTTCACTGAAACAAAAGTAGTAGGTGTCCTCTCTAGGGCAGATTTAAGACAACTTTGAAATCTCTTTTTAAGCTCAGATGATATTTTTTTTTCAGTTTGTTCAAGTTGCTATTAATAGACTCAACTCTATGCTATTCATTTCCTCTATTAAATCCCTGCTTTCATTACTTTTTAATAAAAAGTAGATTTTCATTAGAAAGTCCGTTACTCAGAGTAGCAGAAGAAAAGCTCARAAAACATTTTAAAATTAACCGTTTAAAATTGCATCTGTACAGCTCTGATTTATCTGCAAGTATTTTTACTGTGTGTGTCCAAGGTATAACCTTGTACCTAGTGACTTTGTGCACAACATTTAGTTCTYGTTCTCTTAGGAAAACCAGGATAGAAACTTAGTTCTACTTTTGCCACCTTTGTTTTATTTTTATGTTTAGAACCTTCCACTTTCACAGCACATACCGCCATTTACCTGCTCTGTAATTATTGCCTCCCTTAACAGCCTTTACCGGTGAGGTTGTTAAATAAATACACTTTCTCTCCGTCTCATTTTTGGTTGTATAGCTTATAATTGTGTCTCTCCTTGACTGTCTATTAGAAGAAATTGGAAGTTTGTGGAATCTCAAATCACAGTTGATCTAGTTTCAATTCAAGTCTTACTACASTAGTTGTTCTGAGATGTTATGGTGAAGGAATATAAAATATTAATCTCAAACAAAAGGAAAAAATGGTAGATCTCAAGATGCATGATTTATCCTGTTATTTATTTTTCTTTGAACAAAGATGGTCAAGTGAGCAAGTACAGTTGTCTGCTATGCATTAAAACACTGTATATTTCCTGATGGATATTTGATTTATTTTTATTGATTTATTTCTATTTAATTTTTTGATTACCTTAAATTTACATTAGCATGCCTTTTACTTATTGGCCAAGGCATGATTTAAATCACTGGGAGGTTATGTGTTAGTAATAAAATTTAGTTAGTTAAATGATACAAATTCTTTTTTGCTTCTGGCTAAAGTAAACCTGATTTTATGGTGGTGTTTTTTCTGCATACACTATCATTGAAGATCTTCTCCTTACTGGAAATAATTTCTAGATGTATCAGACAATTAGAGTTGAGATGTCTGGGCAGTTTTTCTAACGAAGCATTAATACTGTACACTTTATTTCTTTGGTTTGCTCTTACATTTGTATCCTTTTCTCATACTACTTTGTAAGTTTTTTATCAGGTGCTATAGTGGTAATCCCCTTCCAACATGCCCTTCATAGTTTTGAGTGCTTTGCTTGTTTTGTACTCTTGCAGCTTCTGTTTCTACAGATTAAGCCAGTTACATAGAAGCAGTCAATAGCAGTACCTGGTGGTGATGGGAGCACTCAGAAAAAAAGCACATTTTGTAAAGCTCAAAATCTCACTTAAGAACTTAATTTCACTGTTGGGGGGGGGGGGGGGGGGGGAAGGGAAAAAAACCACAACCCAAACCCACAAAGTAAAATAAACTAAAGAAACAGTAACCAACTCAACAAATCAATACTACTCTAGATAGATAAAGAACTAACACTGTCTATACTGAGAACAGTAACCTTGCTATAAATTCATAAACTACATTCTTCTAGGTTTCTTTTTTGCATTTTTTTGTTTCATGTATTCCTAAAAATGGTTCCCTACAGAAATTCACTGAATTGACATAAATTACCCCTTTTCATGGTTCTGCAGAACAGTTTAGTTGAATGGTGAAAGACAGAAAATTTCAGTTGCTGCATGGAGCAATCTCCGTGTAAAATGACTGACAGAGTATAGTTATAGAAGATAGTAATAGAGGAAGAAAAAACGGAATTGAGTTGTCATTACTGTTAAAGCTGTTGCAGAGAACATTTATGAGAAAAATAAAAACTTTTCAATGGATTATATTTCATTGCATATTAAGATACAGTCCAATGATAACATGAGAGTCTTGAGAGTATGCTCTAATTTTTGTAAAATGAATCATTCCATAAAACAAGTAGAAATTATAAATCTGTCTAAGCAATATGTTTTGTACCTTGTAGATCAGAAAACGCTATTTAGTTGGATGACTTCAGTACTAAATAAGCTATAAATAACCAAGCGAAAGAAAAGGAGTCAGGGAGGGAAAGAAAATAATAACTAGGAGAAACTCATAATTTTTCCTTCTAACCCTGAGTGAGGGTTGGTGTCTATCTAGGAGTCATGGTGCTCTAGTTCCCTTGAGGCAAAAGAGAGTAAATTGCCAGTAGCAGACAATATGASTGCAATTGTACATGAGGTGGGTAAAGTGGAGAATCTCTTTGTGATTGCTTTCCAAGCCATCAAGCAGGTTTGGAATAGGGCAGGCAAGGGGTACATCTTGCACTTTACATCTTATGTCTGTGGTTGCGTCACTTTCATTAACATTCATAACATTGTATACTCAATGTTTTTGCTAATTTTGAGAAACTTTCTATTGGATTTGTCTGGGGTTTTACTTTTTTATTTTATTTATTTTCTTTCTCTGGGGGAGGATTTTCTGGAGTATGGTAGTTCTCTGCTCTTATTCCTAACAGCAATGGAAAAATTCCAATGATGTTGCACAAACAGTTTCTTTCTTTTACTCACCTGCATGGATAAACAGCCAAAGGCTCCAGTCTGGCCTACAGCCTTACAGAATTTCTGCAAAAGTCTGTAAACTTAGAAAATGTATGTTGTTGTTTCCAAATTCAAATATGGAATGCAGATCACAACCTAATTAATAGTGTATAAAGAGTTGAACTGTTTATTTGGAGAAAATCAAGTGAATGAAATGGAAATAACTTGGACTAGCTCACTTTCACTTGTTCATTTTCTGTTTCTTTCTAGAACAACTCTTCCTGGATGTTTGGAGGAGTTAATTAAATTTAAATAAGAGGTACTAGACTTGATTCAGCAAAAAAGAATGTGTGTGCTGTCTGTGAATTGGATTCAGACAAAGACAATTGCAGTAAATATATTTTCACCTAACTGATTCAACATTGTACATTGGCTTTTAGCCTGCTCATAGTTTTGTTCTCTGTAATTAAACAAATTTTAAAATTCAGGGAACAATTAAAATGCTACCATAAAAATAGGACTACAGCTTACACTTCTGCACAATTTTAGGTTATTGCATGATACTTAGAAGGAAGATTTTTATAACAATCATAATAACACTAATAAGTAGGGCTTGAAATAAGGGGAGAAAAATGAATATCAAACTTGTTTTACAAATGACAATGTGAGCCTATCATCAGATTTTATAAAATACTGCTACTATGTTTTACCTCTATTCTTAAGGAAAATCATAGACAGTGATTTGGAAAAGCTCCCACTCAACAGTATAAACATAATCAATTCTGTCCTAAACAGAAGCAATAAGAGCTAATAAATATGTTGTCAATGCGTAATTTGYATTTTAATAGTGAAAGTATTCTGAGAAATTACAGTTTTCTGCCTTTTTAAAGTATGTATATGGCACTTGAATGTTGTATAGTATTATTGCTGGAACATAGAGTTTTTCGGTTCTCTCTAACATCATTTGTTATGAACATTAACATTGTGCTTCCAGCTCTTGTTGATGAAGAGGCAGTCATATTTTTTTCCTTTCTACAGCTAATGTAACTACAAAAATAAAATTAGTTAAAATAAGCATAATTTTGAAAAGAAAAAAAAGTATTTCACTTTAACATATTATTTTCTTCTTGCAAATTTTGCTTGTCAAGTTCTTCATGGAACATGCTGTTGTCTCTCTCTCTCTAGACACAATGTCTAACAGTTCTCTACTGTAATATCACCCTCTGTAACATAAAATTAAAACATGCCCAGAAAATAGAAAACATTCTTCATGACTAAACATTGTCTTTCATATCCCCAGACTTTCTCCCTTTATTCAAATTCATGCATTTGTGATGGCTTCTACACAGCCTATTATAGCAGCATAAGACAGTGTAAATGGTACAAGCACATAGCAAAACTATTCCACCCGGCCACACACACAATCCTTTTGCCTGTTTTACTAACACTTAACTTAAAAATTGKAACAAAGTAGAGGATCATTATTGTAGACTTAAAGTAAATGAAAAGCACCTCTTCAACTGTAAAAGATGAAAGCGGATAAAAAGGTGGATGTCTGGAGAGAGTGAAAGAACAATTGCCTCTCATGAACTCTGACACATCTTTTGTGCTCTCCCAGGAGAAACGTACAAGTGTGTTCAAGCTGCTTTAGGTGAGAGGGTAATTTTATCTGAAAGTACCTTGTGACTTATTTCACTTATAAAAGGTAGCTTTGTCTTTCCTCTAGCAGAGTTTGAGATGGGAAGGGGGACAGAGAGGAAAGAGGAGGAGATTTACAGTGGGTAAAACGTAGTGGTTGGCTCCACGCTATAAGGCTGAGGTGTAGTTATCAGTTGCTTAGTGGCAACCTATGAATACAATACTGTCTCCAACAACTTGTTCCAGATAGCTCAGGAAGTCTGTGGCATAGCCATATCCAAGCTTTCATGTTTCTAGATCTCTAACACTAGAGTAGCTTGCTTTGTGGCACGATGATTTCCCTCATCCTTACTGCTTTCTGAAAAGGTAGTAACACAGTTCGAAAGAATGCAAAACATTGGTTATCTGGCAGTTATGCAAGAGTAGGATGAACATTTTCAAGCAGTTTGGGAAGCTATGGAAGGTAAGAGGTACCACTGTGTATGGTTTCAGATCCTGTGTGAATTAAAAACACAACCAAGCAAACAACCAACCAAAACTCCACATAGAAACTTCACAGATTGTGATTCTTAATTAGAAAAGTAAAGCCTACATTTGGAATACTTAACAGCACTTGTGAGTAAGAGAGCTGCTTAATCCAAAGAAAAGATCAGCTAGAGACTGATATGAGACCTTGAATGGCACATAAGAACTGATGTAATCTCACCTGCTACTAAAAAACTTGCAGTTATGCTTGTATAGCACCACTATTAGTTTGTTTTTATTCAAGGAGGGACACATCTGCACTTCACTATATCCCCAGGCTTAAACATATTATGCTTAAACTACCATTACACAGGCTTGCTCATGCCATGGCAGACATTTTGCTTTCATTTTATTTGGTTTTACTGAGTACTTATTTTGTGACAGACTTCTGTTTTTTTGTTTATTGGGGGGGGGAGGGGATCTGARGGTCGGGATATTCTCACCTGCATTCAGGCTGTTTAATACTTTGCAAATGTAAAGTTACATTCTTTTTAAGRAAGCATCATTTTCAACTACAACTATTCACTATCCCCTGTGACAAAAGAATATTTCATCTAGGGTAATAAAAGAATATTTTTGGTGCTGAACTGCMTTAGGATGAAATATTTCTATTTCTTGTTATAAATCTGTATGAATGCTTTAAAAATATATGAGTTTATTATAATACTATAAACACTGGTATCCACATTTTTACACAGAAATGGCCARGTATGTGTGTGTGTATGTGTGTGAACAAATATGCTCATTCATCCGTCCACAGAAAAAATATTTAAGATGAATACTTATCCTTTGGTTTGTGACACACACACCCATACATAGATTTTTATATATATATATGAACCAGAAGACTAAATATTTATTTGTTTGTTTTAACTGATAATCATATGCTAGCCCAAAATGATACGTAATATGCTGTATTGGAGCTACGATCAACAAAACTTCATTTTAAATGTATTTAAAGGTTGGGGAAGGTTTAAGCTCAAGGATACTTGTCAGTGCAGACTGAAGATGAATATTTTCATTCTAATGACAATTTCTTTACCATCTTTCAAATGTTTTCAGACATCACTTTAATAGGTACTGCCTCTGGAAAAAAAAAGACTTTGAAGAATTGTAGTGGCACAGAAATGCTTATTTATTTATACTTCTAATTTATCAACATGTTCAGTTGGATATGGTCTGGAAGGACTCTAGCCAGTGCTTACAAATTGTATGTATTTGATACTTTTACAATGACATAAATACAGTTGGAGCAGGTTTTTCATTATGTTTATTCTTGTTGAAAAGCAAAATTACAGACAAAGATTCCAAATAATTATATGTTGATAATCTTTGCCACAGCATCTAGAAATTCATACATTATGCTCCTAAAGTCAATGATGCAAATAATATTTATCAGAAATCTATGTTCCTATAGCCAAACATAATTATCTGAAAGTTCTAGGCTCCGCTCTGTATGAGCTTGGTAACAAACCTGAGCAATGCCTCTGATCTTTAGAGATCACTTTTGCTATACATGAAACTTGAGAGAAATAAAAAAACCCAATCATGATCCTCTTTTAGAGCCTCTAATCTATTCCTCTGCCACTTAAGGCTTATTCCCAAAAATATGCCAATACTGCAATGAGTAAGGAAGGTAGGAGTGCAATTTTGCATAGTAAAATGTATGAAACAAGCAGTAAAGTTAAAACAGAAACATTGTTTCATATAAAATAAAGTCAGGTTACAGGATTCATTGTCTTAGGCTGCTGTAAAAATCAGAATGTATAAAGGCTAAAAAGGGGGGTAGGCAAATCCACAAAGAAGAATGAAATCCTGTCAGTGACTATCAAACAGGATGGCCTGGATGAAACCTTCAGCTTCAGAGAGCCTTGCAAACCACTCATAGCAAGTACTGGAGGGAAGGCAAGATTCTATCATTTTTTCTACATTTTTGTGTAATAGCAGATCCTTTGGAAAATGTTAGATTGATGGGCAACAGACCTTTGGTATTACTCAATATTACAATTTTTTATTTTCTGTGAACAAACTAAACTCCTCATCAGTTTGAAAATTTCTTAGTAATTTCCATTTGTTTACAATTTGCTGATATGTAATATTAACAATATTTTGATAAAACGCCAAGCATGATTTTTTACTTGATTTTTTGTATAAATAATGTAGTAAGAGATTTTTTCTATGCATTTTGCTACCTCTTTTCCTCCAGTGTTACAAATTACCCTCGTTCTCTGCTCTTTTATTTTCATCATTCCCCCAGCACTTGAAGATAATGTTTGTTTACTAGCATCTGCTGTCCCTCGTTTCCTGGTGTCCTGGTTTTGGCTAGGATAGAGTTAATTTTCTTCCTAGTAGCTGGTATAGTGCTGTGTTTTGGACTTAGTATGAGAAGAATGTTGATAATACACTGATGTTTTAGTTGTTGCTAAGTAGTGCTTACACTAGTCAAGGACCTTTCAGCTTCCCATGCTCTGCSAGGTGCACAAGAAGCTGGGAGGGAGCATAGCTGGGACAACTGACCAAAGGGATAGTCCATGCTATATGACGTCATGTTCAGCATATGAAGCTGGGGGAAGAAGAAGGAAGGGGGGCATGTTCGGAGTTATGGCCTTTTGTCTTCCCAAGTAACCGTTACGTGTGATGGAGCCCTGCTTTCCTGGAGATGGCTGAATGCCTGCCTGGTGATGGGAAGTAATGAATGAATTCCTTGTTTTGCTTTGCTTGCGTGTATGGCTTTTGCTTTACCTATTAAACTGTCTTAATCTCAACCCAGGAGTTGTCTCACTTTTACTCTTCTGATTCTCTCGCCCATCCCACCGGGAGGGTGTGAGGAAGAAGCTGTGTGGTGCTTAGTTGCCGGCTGGGGTTAAACCACAACATCCAGCCTCCTCTTCTCTTTCATTTCTTCAGAAGCCCTTATCCTCCATCCCCCTTTCACATCCTTACTTCCCCTTCTACTTGGCTGCTTGTTCCTCCTTTAATCCAGCAGTCTCTTGTTTTTTTCTCCTAAAAATAACAAAGTTCTGGTTCTGAGGTTATATGTAAAGACTATATCAGGTCAGGTGCAAAGTTTTTTTTTATGCTATATGTACATAATTTGAATAGCTTCTGTTTTGACGTGAACTGGGAAGGGATTGTATTGGTCATTCAAATATATTGAAAAGGAATAGTATAACTTTATGTAACTGCCTACAGTCTGTGTGTACAGAATACTGTTTAAAATAATTTTTCTTGATTTATTCACCACATGCACATAAGCACAGTAAATGTTTAAAAAGAAGTTGTAACTAAGTTGGCCAAAAGTCTTACAATTCCTCCTATTATTTTGAGTGAATAAAACATAGCCATACGTTGGGCAGATATTTAGCGGTGTACAAAGTTCCTATTATCCCTCTATTTTTCCAAAGCTAGCAATCAAATGGAAGTGGACATGAGCTGGAATCAAATGGTTTCCTTCCGCTGAGCAGGGATCAAAGGACACATGGCCAGGCAAACAAAAGAAGTTTTTGATTTAGTAAGTCTATATTATAGTTAAAAAGAAACTATATCAATAAATTTTAATCCAGGAGATAAGGTTAACTGCCATAAAAATTTTCCTGATTTGTTGTACAAATGCTTCTAAACTCGAAGGTGAAAAAGCACAAAAAGCTGTAAAATTTCTTCATGGGTTTTTTGCTTGAAAGCGATATGTATGTGAAATAATAAATTCAGTGCTAAAGAGTAGGGTAGCAGACTGTAGCAGATTTCACAGAAGTGTTATTGCTATGGATAAACCTGTACTTAACTTCAGTGGAAACCAACTATACATCTATAGTAATGTATATTATTTTATATATGTATAATATGTGTATATATATTATTTTATATTATTTATATAGATTATATATATAAATTAAATTAATATTTACAAAAATGTTCAACTAAATATCTGTTTGATTGTGGCAAATTAATTTCTTGTATGGACTTGAGCTTGGATGTTACAAACTCCAACAGGTTGTACTCACAGTCATTTCAACATGACTGGAAGAAACATGTGGGAACAAGTCCTTCCTCTAAAGATTTAGTCCTCTTTTGCAGAAGTAACAGAAACATTTAAGGTGATGACAAGTATCTGTGCAATGGAATGCTTAATTTGTTCGTTAATTTTCTTATGCCACTACTCAATCTGCTTGTTTTTCCAGTCTACGTTACCTGCTGTTACGAGGATAACTCTGCTTTCCCTGCAGGTTAGAATGAAGAAATGTATTGGAAACATACCACAGGAGAAAGAGAAAATAAGAGAAAAGAAGGAATAATAGATAATGTTTCAAAGATGATGTTTTTTAAAAAATGTTTCTTAGCTGTAAAATCATCATACCTACATGCAACATGTACCACCTACGTTGTAGCATGAGAACCTTCTATCAGTGATTAAAGTTTTCTGGTTGAAATGACAAATTAAGGTATGAAACAGCATTTTCCTCCAGACTGCTGCTTGGAAAAATTTTATTGCATTATTATAAGTAGTTTGCTGAGTCTAATAGTTTCTCCCTATGCTAATTCAAATGCTATATTTCTCTCCATGCTGTTACAATACCTGGAACAACATACATTTTAAATGATTGAAATGAATTTTGGTGTCAAACTTTCATGACTAAGCCAAGGGRAAAATATGGGGGGGGAAGTGGTTTAAAGAAGAATGCAAAGAGAATAGGGGAAATGATAAATATTTACAAAGGATACAGATTAATTTACAAAAGATAATATTAATAAAAAATAACTGGAACAGTGTTTTCTATTTAAAAAATAACAAACAATGAAAATTATTCTGTACTGATTTGTCTAGGAAATGTTTTTTACATTGTGCTTTTCTTCCTTTTGCTGTCTTTCATTTCAAAAGGAATTCTGTGAATAAAGTAAGGGTACAGTTCTTAGTTCCTTTAAAAAGGGGACACTTCCTCACTTAAACAATCCAGAAAAATACCCTGGAAAAGCTGTTTTTCAAAGTTACTTGATCAAAATTTTGAACATTCACCCTTTCATCTTTATTTGTCAGGAAATTTTTTGTAATCTCAGAAACTTTTGATCCACCACAGAACATCCTGTGTCAATTAAATGTCTTAATGAACCACAGTTTCTTTGGGTTTGGAGGTGGTGCCAATAAACTCTCTCATTTGGAGGTTATTGGCACCACCACTCAGATGGAAGAAGTTTTATGAACATTCATTATTTACTATCATGCAAAGTTGGCCAAGTTGCTTCAAAACACTTTTATTGTCTATTCAATCTAACTCCACTGACGTGGTTTAACCCCAGCCAGCAACTAAGCCCCACACAGCCGCTTCCTCACACCCCCCTGGTGGGATGAGGGAGAGAATCAGAAGAGTAAAAGTGAGAAAATTCATGGGTTGAGATAAAGACAGTTTAATAGGTAAAGCAAAAGCCGTGCACGCAAGCAAAGCAAAACAAGGAATTCCTTCACTSCTTCCCATSGGCAGGCAGGTGTTCAGCCATCTCCAGGAAAGCAGGGCTCCATCGCGTGTAATGGTTACTTGGGAAGACAAACGCCATCACTCTGAACGTCCCCCCCTTCCTCCTTCTTCCCCCAGATTTATATGCTGAGCATGACGTCACATGGTATGGACTATCCCTTTGGTCAGTTGGGGTCARCTGTCCCAGCTGTGTCCCCTCCCAGCTTCTTGTGCACCCCCAGCCTACTCACTGGTGGGGTGGTGTGAGAAGCAGAAAAGACTTTGACTGTGTGTAAGCACTGCTCAGCAGTAACGAAAACATCCCTGTGTTATCAACACTGTTTCCAGCACAAATCCAGAACATAGCCCCTTGCTAGCTACTATGAAGGAAATCAACTCTGTCCCAGCCAAAACCAGCACACCACTTGTCTTAAACTTAGGTAATAACAGAGCAACAGGCTACAGATAGGATGGCGGTAGACAATCTCTTAAAAYGTCACAGATGGTTTTACTATCTGCCTCATCAAATTTGTTCGTCTTCTACAATACATAGTAATATTCAAGGCAAAAATTCCTAAGCAGAGCATAAATTAATATTTGTATTTATATAATTCTCTGCAGCATTTTGTAAACTACAGCCTTCTCAGCTTATACTCAGCCTAATTTCACACTGGTCTTCCTTACACAAGTGCGTCCTTATTTCTATATTATGTATTTCTCCAGCATTTAATTCTTTCTTCAAAATACCCAATAAAACATAATTATCACACTCAAATTTGTTTTTATTATCTACAATTGTTTTTTCCTTAATTTCAGATTTACTTGCTCAATGTATTTTCAGTCCTAGGGACATGCTACAATTATCATAACAGGTCACTAAAAATAATAATGTCACTGGAAATAGTGACATTGTGAATAAAATAATGTCATTCATACTCCTATGTGTATGATGCTTAAACCTCAGCTTCAAAATCATGTTATATTCATATTGTATGTCATTCAGGTCAGGTGAACTTAATGTAACAGTTCACCTGTTTGCAGATGTTTGTGAGATTTAAGAGTGGATTTTATGATTATTTAAAGATTTTTCAGGCACACAGAAATAAATAGGTAAGTCAGTTATGACATTCTGAATGATGGTAAAAAACTAATCATACTTATACCCATCAGCCTGAAGACCTGACTACAGTCAAGCATCATGTAAAGTCTGTAAATTTTCTCATCCACATTTGTGAAGTAGACTGACCAAAGTAGGAATAAGCTGGAAAGGAGAGAATATATTTACAATTTTTTGCCAGTTTAATAGGTATTAAACTTCTGGAATATGTCTTGATTTCATTCTAAATAACTTAAACATGGTTACGGCTTGAAATAAGACTCTCAGAGAAAACTAGTAATTCACAGTTTGGGAGGCCAGTCCCTCATTAGAACAACTTATGGAGAACTTCATTTATCTAAAGTATCTTGAGTAACTGTTGTAGACAGAAGCAGATTAAGTTAAATGAAATAAAAAAAAAATTGATTCTTTTGCTATCAGTCTGAATATTGCCCACTGTGAGAGACTGAAAGAGTTAAGGTGAAATTGATGCCTCAAACATTGCTGTAAATGGGTCCTGCATAGCAGTGATAAGGTGCAAACGAGGAGCTGGATAACAGGACAGGCAGGGCATGCCGAAGGGCATGCAGGTCCCTGTTCTGCCCAAACTGGACATCTCACCGTTATACAGCAAAAACTCATACAGAGTTTATCTGAGGAAGGGGCTCATGGCCACCTGAAGACCACCGAGAGACCCCTTGCGACCACCCCTCACTACAACAGTGCCTGCGCGATAAAATTCTAGAAACTGGGTGGCTGATGCAACCGAGGGGTAGGGGACAACTATAAAAGGACACCAGCCCAAGGAGCCGGCGCGCGCCCGCCACAGGAGGATTGCTGCACCCGTCATCGTCGTCATCGCGGGATCCAAGGGTGGTGATATCTCTCTATCTCTCTCTCCCTCTCTCTCTTTYCCTTTCTTTCCTTTTCTTCTTCTAAACGCTTTTATGGAACCCACATTGCCTATCACTACGCTTTTTAAGTTTGGGTTTTTATTGTAATGCTTTCCCAGTTCAGCTTGCTTCTGCCTTATATAAAAACACTTAAACCGGTCGTTTGGTGTTGTTTCACCTTAATTTAGCCCGAGGGAATTTYGAAACCTTTACAACCCCCTGGTCCGATCAGGCCTGGTCGTGACAGCCCACATTACTGTTAACTTCTGTGCTAAGATCCCTGTCAGGTATTGTGTGTGACAGTTTTAATGTCACTATAGAAGTCTTCCCTTATTTGTGGAAAGCAGGTAAACATGTCAAAAAAAATTACCTGTAAGTAACAACATACGTGATAGGTGATATTGTTTTGTGTCTTACAAATAGACAAGAGCAGCTTCAGAAGCTACAGTATGTGGCATCTTGCATGTGGCATCTTGCTCAAAAACTTAGAACAGAACTGAGAGTTTTCTCATTGGTGATCTTTTTTTTCCATTTTCAAAGGTAAAGCAAAACCCAGAGATTGGTGATATTCTCGTAGGGAAGGGAAAAGAAGAAGAAACAGAAAGGGAAGGGGGCAACATCAGGGATTCACATAACAGTTTCACCATGGCTACTGCTGTACCACAGAAAAGGTCAATTAATGTAAACCTGGAGATTAGGATGGAATGACAGTGGTGTCACTAAGTCTCTTCCCTCCCTCCTTCCAAGGAAGTATAAACGCAGTCAGTTGCCATGGGTAGACATGTTTTTCCTCAGGAAAGATGAAGATGACCAAGAGAGAGAGAGAGAACATTTTATTATTTGTCCCCTATCAAAATACAGAGAACCAGAAAGCATTTGTCAGTCTTTGCCCCTGTGATGGTATTTGGGTCACTCAATTTGCTCTCTGCTGGGTATGTTAATGGAAGTCCTGCTATGTCCTATTTCTGCAAGCTATAAACTTTGACAATTTTCTGAAAGCTTGTATAGTAAAGGGTAGGTTTTAGATGAACCCATCTTAAAGGCTTGTCTTGTCCTCCAGGAAGGTTCCAAAGTTTCATCCAAGCAGGTAAGCCTTTTTTCAAGACAGGAATAACCTGATAAGAATGTATTTTGGTTTTTTTGAAGAGTTTTCTTGAAAGTATTGTCATCTTCACCCTTACTGCAGGCTTTCTGCTGAGTGTCAGATTTATTTATGGTGATGACAGTTTAAMCACCTTTTTCTGCTTTTAAGAATTTTAAATGTCAATGTAAAGCTAAATCTATATAATAGCAGATGAAAAATGTATTTTAACATGTGTACTATGAACACAACTTAATGAAAAGGTCTTTGATGCTGATAAATGCAAATATAGCAGACATGTCCTGATAGTCCATTCATTTGAATAGACAATTTATTACAGCAGCTGCAGGGACACACCTTACTCTTAGGARTGTTGTAGCCATAGTGTAGGGTACAGCAATGCCTTAATCAGCATTTGTAAGTGTTTTCTGTAGTGGCAAAGCTACCACTAGTAGAGCAGTCAGCAGAGCAGAACGTTTCTGCACATAGCTTAAAACATGGGAATCCTAGATTTTAAATATATTTAAAAGTGACTCTGTTGCATTTATGATAATTGTGAAAAATTACACCAGCATTTTAGGTATGTGTGCGTGATTCCATTCCTGACCTCCTTCTCTCTGATGCTGGCTTTTTAATGATCACAGTTCTGACAACTCTGAATCAAGGTTGCTGATATGGGCCTAGCTCATAAATAAAGAAGATTTTTGTCTAGCTAGTTTTAAATTTTCAAATAAATTAAATATTAAAGCATTAAATATCACTTTCCTCACACTTTCAGTTTAAAAAAAAGCTAAATTAAAATAGTTAAACTGGAAAAAAAAATGTGAAGAACAAATATTTTAGGATGCAGAAGTTTCACTTGGATGCTGGCAAGAAGTTTGGCACAGGTCAGAGGTACAGCAACAGCAGTCTGTTGATTACAATGTTTTCATTTCTGACCCTACACAATCTCTTTTTCTAAGCTCTCGTTTCGCTGAAGTGCATCTGACCTACTTCTTCCCCTAAGTGCAGAAAGTAATTCTCTATAGAAAGTCACCAGCTATACTAGTACATGGAACAGAATGTAAATGATAAAATACAGTGTTCCCAGTGGGCCTGGGGGCAGAAAAAACCAAACAACCCAATAGTTTTCAAGTCCTAGAAATCAATAACAGCAACAATGTTAGTTACTAAAACTAAAGTAAGTATTGAGTATAAAGATTGTGTAAAAAATTGTAGGTTTACTGAAATTATACAATTTTATACGCAAAGGCTCACTCTGCGCTGTCACTCAAGACGTGAAAAAAGAAGTGAAGGCACAGTTATAAAAATAACTCCCATTCTGAAATYGTATCCAAGCTGTTCAATTTGTCATAAGCTACCAAAAAAGGTTCACTGTTGCCAGCCTATGCTTAGGCTTATGTATAACATCAAAAAGTTGGGGATTGACGCTCAGGGAAAGAGACTCTGGAAGTGGACTTGAATTCTAATTCAGCCTCTCGCCTTGTCATTGGTTGCTTCATGGGATGGATAGGGTAGCTGCAGGCAAAAGTGCGTTTGCTTTCCATTCAGCTCTGAGAATAAGCCCTGGCCACATTTGTCCAAGTTTCCTCAGCCAGGGATGACTTACAAGGGCACAGAACTAAAATGAACCATCTTCAAAATGTGTTAAGTCTTCTCTGGCCAGATTAGGAATCCCAGTGAAAGGATACCCTGTCAAAAATTTTCTGTTGTCATTTCCAGAGAAATAATCTCCCCTTCCCCAGATTCTAAAAGTTTTGAAGAATGAAAAAAAAAATTGAAAGGAATAAATTCTTCCTGTCTCTTTTTTTTTATCCCAGTGCTGACTGCCATGCTATGGCATACTGAAATTCTTTCCAGGTTTCAGATTTCTATAAAGACAGTAGCAATGACTGAAAATGTTTTGGTTTGGGKTTTTTTTTATAGCTATTTCACTCAGGAGGACTAACGGTGCTGTGGACACCTGCTGTGACCAAAAAACCTTCATTGAAATGGGGAATATTCTTCAAGTCTCAAAAGATGAATCCTGTGATGTCGCTGGGAAAACCTTCGCCAATATGTTAGCAAAATATTCCTATGCTTCTCATGACATGTATATCCTTGAGATACTCATAATCAATCATGTGATGAAGCCATTGTCAGTCATCTCTAGGTGGTTAATTGGTATGGATATACTTCAGAATGGAATGATATGGATTTAAGTATGAGTTTCTGACATATGTTTATCTATTTTAAGGGAGAGCAGTATCTTACCAAGAAATTATTTATTGGTACCATATGGCAATCCCCCAAATGATGGCCTAATTAAGCTTAATTTATCTCATAAAACCCCCAATTTTTTGTCATCAAAAAGTATTTAAGGACTGAAAATATTGCTTAACATAGCTTGTGGGTTTTTTAGAATTGTTGCCTTTTTTTCTTTTTATGAGTTCTTAAGATGTTTAGAGCATCATTTAAGCTGCATGGTGCTACCATAAGGAAATAAAGTTGAGGAATGCCTTTTCCCAGGTATTCCCAAGTGTTCATTTTAATGTGCTGTTTTAATAACCTCTTGCAGCTTGCTTTGAAGGCTTTCCTCCTCAGAAATCTCTCAATCTCCAGAGGTCTATTAAAGATATATAGTAGATATCCAGAAATCTGTTAGAGACCCAGAAGTCAGACAGAATGTACGTGCAATAAACTTTGGGATTCAGTAAAACAGTCTAATAAGATGACCTTCAGTTTATCCATATAAAGGAAATTAAGAATAAAGTTCCCGTAAAAGTATGCTATCTCTACAATATGTCTATAATATAAGAGTAAAAGAAAATATGTTTGATATTATGACTGAAAACAAGTGCATAAATTTTGAGGAAGAAATACTTTTGAAATATTTAGGTATGTCCTCTAAAAATATACTAGAAAATCAGAAAGGGATGTAAAAAAGTACATAAAGGGCTATGTTAAGTTATTACTGGATTGCCTGTTGTATCTGTGTGTTAGAATTGAGTGTGTGTTGCAAACTGCTTTTCCTTTGTGCCCGGTGGTGATTCAAGGCAAGAGGACCTGGGAAACTTGATGCAGAATAATTGCTTATTTTGCGTGTGTAATGCAATTACTTTTTATTCTACAAACTACTACTTAATAAGACCTACTCTACTGATTTTATGTTGATCATTATGACATATAGTGTTTTAATTGCCAACTGCAGAATGTATGAACTCAAAAAATTACATAAAATACCAAGTTTCTTTTTCTGACTGCCTCAATGGAGAGAAAATGACAATCTGAAAACAGGACCTGAACAACCACCTAAAACTACTAAAAATAATATATTGTTAGTAATTAGCTATAATCTATTTTCACTGTCATGTTTTTATACCAATGTAATTAGTAGGAAAGTTAAAATTGTGATCGCCATTATTGATTCCACTAACAAATAATATTCTAAGCAATAAAGGGGAAAGTAATGCGGACTGCTCCAGCTAAATGATTTACGAAGAGGCAGGGTAGCGGAGAGCTTAGGATGGTTTGGGAGAATCAGGGGAAGCTGTGGAGAAGCTGAGGATGGGTTGGAAGAATAAACAAAAAGACTGTGCTAAAGGAGTTAAACATCTTTGGGCTGAAAAAGAACACTGTTTTTTTCATCATAATGTCTGATATCAGGGTTTCCAAGAGAAGAATTCTTGCATTCTTTTGGGGCAAAACCAGAAGAAGTTTCTGAGAAACTCCATTTTGGTGGGGGTAATTTTAGACAAAATCTGCAGAGGAAGAACAGCCAAGGAGAGGCAAAGGTAATTCTGTTTTTGTTCTAAACATTATTATTGACTAAGGAAAAACATTTTAGTTTGAATAGTCTCTCTAAATAGTGTCTCTGAAGGAGGGACTGAAGCAATGTCCAGAGGGATGTAGTCAGTCTTCCCTATCACAGAATGATTAAATGATCAGATCTATGTCTTTCCTTCTGGACCAAGTGGGTCCTGCATTGAAAAACAAACACCGTGAAAAAAAATTCTTGCTATTTATGAGGTATGGTCCACCTGTGTGAGATCTAAAGCAAAGTAGTAGAATCTTTTCTACAGTTGTAATTCTAACACATTGCTTGTATTAAAGTTTGCTTAAAAAAACTTAATGCCACAGAATCATTTTCAACCTGTTCTAGTAGTTATAAAATAGATCCTTTGCAAGGAAGCTGAAGTTCTTTTGTGTGAAAAGAATGAACTTGAAAGGTTTGAAGTGGCAAAACAATTAAATAGTCATTAATATGAACTCAAATAAGCAACCTGATGTACTTCAGGAATTTTGAAGGGACTGGTAATTTGAAGAACCACAAGAGATAGTCATGCAAGAGACAGAGAAGTACATTTTAACGGATATAAAAAAAAGGTCAAGGATGTTAGGAAATGTGAACACCTACATATAAATKAAATCTGAAACAAAAGAAAAATAGGCCCAGAGAAAAATGAAAATAAAAGTTTAAGTAGTGGCATTTACAAGATATAGATGAGAAATTATGAACTTCATACTACTTTGTCTTTTTACAAAGAAAGATTTAGTCTTCATCTGCACCCAAGGATGGTAGAATGTGATTTACTGTGTGACATTAGAATAAAGCCTTAGGAGTCTAACAACCTGCTGCTGATATATATATATATAAGTAATCTRAGTATATTACTGAATTTTAAATAATTTTCCCATAATTTTTATAATGGCAAGGATCTTAATTAACTGAGAACAGAAGGCAGAAATAGAAAGAGAATGGACTCTTCTTTTAAACATGCTGGTTTGATTGACAAGGTGTAGCTGGAAATTTCACTGTCTGTTCCTCTATACTATTTAAAAATACAAATGTGTATTTATTGTTTTGACTAGCTAAGCAGTTTTTAATGAAATGCCCTAGGTCATAAAAAGTTATGAAAATTTTTCTTTAGGTTTCACAGGTTGCTTTGTTGAGAAATCGTATTCCACTATGGTGAAATTTTTATTCTAGTTCCCACGGAAGCAAGAGAGAGGAGCTACCTGATTCTCAATGTGTTGGAAAAACTAAGTCACAGTCTGACAAAACTCTCAGAAGGCGGCCTTCCTGTATCACCTGAAGGCATTGTTCTACAATGTTTGTAAAATTGCCAATGAAATTAAATAAAGTCAAGATTATTAAAGAAAATATTTTTCTAAGGTGGAAAGAAAATGTGTTTGAAAGTAGATAAGCTATTTAGACTCAGCTATTCTCTCAATATGCTAATTGTTGGTGTCTATGAAGAAAAAGTCAATTACATTATTACTGCTGGGTTTATTTCAAGTTTCATATTTTACTGTCTCCAAATATGACTGTTTTCTGCATACTTTCATAATATTGCCAAAGTTATGGTAGCACATTTTATTCCAGATTTTCAAACAAGTCATATAGTTAACAAATGTTCATTGTTTGTTCCTTAGATTTCAAAAAGGACAAACTTTTGCCTCTCCCCTATCAATGCCTGTTTCAATTAGAAAAATTATGCAGAAGCTCTGCTTTGATTTTCTCCTTCTGGCAGGTGTCGGTTTCAGCAGGGGGATCACTCACTGCCAATATGCCTGCTGAGGCCACCTTATCTGTCATAGTTGGTTATTCCCTGATTGGGTCTGTCTGATCACCATGTAAAAGATTTTCTCCAGAGTGGTGACCTTCACTCTCACATTTTACTTCTGTCTGACAGCTGCAGTTTGGCTGCTTATTAATTTAGTCAAGAAATTGATTCTAATCTGAGGTGGAAAATGCTCTGAAGACTTTACTGCCTGCTGACCTTAGATCAACTCATAATGCATGTTTCCAAAGCTGGCCACTCTGATGGCATGATTAGAGATTCATGTACACATTCATCAATCAAACTATATAGATATTATGCATAACAGGGAGAGTGGGCAGTAAAGTGGAGTGTTTTGAAAGGACACTAAAGATTAGGCAGGTGAAGCTGGATAAAGGTGAGGAAAAAACAGGAAAATTAAGTATACTGTAAGCTTAAATAACCTAACTATATGTTTCTCATATCGATGAAATCTTGAAACTATAGTGGGAAAACAAGAAGCATTCTACAAGGAAAATCTAGCAGTTTTAAGAATAGTGTGTCCTTTTCTTTAACTTAGCAAACAGGAGATTTGTCTACTCAGTCATAACCTTTAGGAGATCCATACAGAAGGATTTATACAATAATAAGAAATAGAAAACCATAGGAGATAATGCCGATTAAAGCAACATTTTTTGTACCTGCAGAAGTAAAACATGAACAGGACAAATTTGCTGTGGCAGATCCTGTGGTTCACAGACTTCTAGCCACTGTTATGAAGTCCCCAAAAAGACTTATCAGGGTGTTGGAATGAGTCTAGCYAAAATGAATGAAAGCCACCTCACTTTTCAGCTCACTTATCTCTTGCTTTAGGTGGCTTCCTGTCATAAAAATGAAGGGGTGACCTAAACCCCAGCCAGCAATCTTGATCTAGGCCATTATACGTACGTATTAAAAATGTATTTTAATAGTAGAAATCAGCAATCACGTCATAGTACTTTTCCTTTTTTCTAAGTCTTTACAATGTATTACTGGAGCATAGTCTATTAGATGTGTCCTTAGTGCTGTTCCTTGAGACAGAATCTGTTTGAATGTAGTAATGTTAACCCTGACAAAGAAATGCCCTTCTGACACTTTTAAATGTGTATGTGTGGATAATCCAAAGTAATAGTAGTTTTTCCTAAGGTACTGTGATAGGTTTTGTAATTCAGGCTGAAGTTTAAAAAGCTTGTGTCCTTGCAGTCTTGCTGTAGTTTTATTCTTATGACTAGGCTGACATTTTCAAACAATTTCCTTGCTTTTTTCTCCACATTTGACGTGTCTGAAGATGTAGTAACTACCATCAGCCTATGTGCAGAGAGCTGAGGTTTTGACACTTCACAAAGACACATGCCAGAACATAAAATGAGGCCACTGACAGATGAGAAATAGGTATGTTATTTTATTAGCTTACTTAGCCATAATATTGTAAGTGCTATAATGACCAAGATTTTAATCAGGTATATGTATAAAAATACTTAATAACAATATTAGATAAATACTTCTTTCTCTTTTTCCAACCCTTAAAAAGCATAAGAAATCTTGAAATGAAATTCTAAATTCTTCCCTAAAGAAAGCATTTATTTTTCTTTCCTTTTTGTACGGGAGATTGCATTTAGTACATTATGTAATGCAGTATGAATAACTCATCTGACAAGTTCTGCTACAGTGCAGTTGAGTGGTCTCAGGAATAGCTCATAGATTAAATGCTGCAGAAGGGGAAGGGCAAAGGATGCTGGCTGTCCTAAAGAGTTAATAATCTAAGGATGGATGGAAAGAGAATCATTGACTGAAACAGACGTATGGAAGGGAATAAGAAACCAGTGGGATTACACTTATAAGCATGAAAAGCAGTGGGCACAGAACAGCATGCAACCTCCATGCTGTCATAACTAAGAATTTCAGACCCTTTTTCCACAGTCTTCTCTCTACCTATCATAAGAAACTGTTTAGATGGTTAAATGAAAACCAACACAAAGGGGACATGAGCTGAAACAACACGATTGTCTTAAGAATTTGATAGTTTGTGTACTGAAATTATTTTATAAAGTGCCTCTAGATCAGGTCCTTCTACTTGTAGGTGTGCACTTTAAATCAGCATAATAGACAAGTCTGTGTTCCTAGAGAGGAAAACAACTAATTCAGGCAATGGCTGAGCAAGAACAGATTAAAACAATGAATGTGCAAGTTCTTCTCTCCTGTAGCATCAAGCAGCCAACAGGAGCTTTGGCATGGCGTATCTGAAATTACCTTCAGTTTCTCTCTGGCAGCGTTAACTGAAAATGCGTATTATAATGTTTCAGCTGTAGAGATGCAATGACATTGAAATCAACAATGGCACTCAAAGTGCCTGTAACTGCTCACTTTAAAAAAGAAGTCTTAATTTATTAACTCTCAGGTACTGAGTGCATCTGTTGTCAGTGTCAAACYTTCCAAAAGATGAAGTTTGCTTTTACTTTTCTTTAGCTTAAGGTYCTGTATTGATCCATGGGATCACTCCAGCAGGTTATAACTATACAAAATGAAAATTACTTGCCCAGTATAAAAATAGGACAGAGGCAGGACTTTAGTAAGGTGACGCAGTGTCCAGGAATATTCATTTTCTGATCAGTCTAAATGAACTCTGACAAATCTATGCAACACTTGTCAATTTGATACTTGCTGCTTGGCTTTTTTTGCAGATCTCGGGAAACAGACACATACTTACTTTACAGTTGGGTGGTGGTTGTTGTTGTTGTTAATGCTGTTGTTGTGGTGGTTGTTTAGGGTTTTTTTGTGCAAAACTGCATAACCTCCTGTATTCTACTGAAACATCCCTCCCAAATCTGCTTATAAATTTTTTAAGCTGTTTTACTTTAAACCAATCAATTTCAAATATTTGTAACATCTGGAATGAAGAAGCTGAATGCCTTCCTCTCTCAGTAAAATCCCAGGAAGGAGATAAAAGAAAAACAGCTACTAGTCAACCCAGGGGAGGAGGAATTATGTCATGGATTTCTCCCGTCTGCTAATTTTGGTGCATTTCTATATTTATTTCCCTTTCTGTCTTGTGCAGATTATGAAAGCTTTAGATTTTGGTTTTGCTCAGCACTTGAGAACTTTAGCGAATATAAGCCAAAATGCCTCAAGTCAGGGACACAATTAGGAAGCGGTCTCTCAGCRAAAAGAAATCTTAAAAGGCTGCCCTCTTATTGACTTTCTTAAGTATCTACTTGGAAAATACCATAATCCTAACAACCTATTYGTTAGTGTGGGTACATTAAAATCCTCAACCTATTCATAATTTCTGTTCAAAAACACTAAATCAATGTTTTAATTAGTTCAGTAGAACAGAATTCCCAAATTTATTGTTCTTGAGGTTGCACAAATGCTGCATCAGCCCWCCCTACAAATTTGTCAAACAGCTAAGTCAGCTGTGGGAGCTCAAGTTGTGTTGGCTGCAAATGGCAAGCAGAGACTTCGGTGATGGTAGCAGCACAAGGCTCCTGGCAACTCTATTAGGGCTGATCCTAAACAAAAAGTTGCAGATAATTTTCTTTTGGTACTTCCGATACTTAAAGCAATAGTAACAATAAGAAGAATAGGAATAATAATTTCTTTGTAAATAGCTGCAGCTTCCTGATTTGCTGAAAATTATGAAGCTTCTTTGAAGGCTTCTAGGATTGGTGTTCTCCCATATGACTTGAAAAACTAATCTCAGTCCAGTGTGTATCACCTCTTCTTCAGTTTTAAACCTCTTCTAAGGAAAAAGAATCAGGTCGTTCTCTGCCATTGTGAACACTAGTGGTATCATGTCAGATCAGTGGCTTTGTGATAGAAACCAGTCATGTTCCTGATGATATTGGTAGCTAATGCAGAATTTGACTATTGCAGAGTTTAATTCTACGGTGTGTTTAGCTCTTGGTTAGTAACAAATTAGTCCTGGAGCTTTCAAACGGAGTCTTCAATATAGGAAAGAATTAACAAGCATGAGAGGCAAGAACGTGACATATAGAAAAATAAGCATGTCTGCTTTTTTTTTCTTTGCTAATCACATATTTACCTTATGAGGAAAACTGGATCCAGAAGAATGATCCAGTAGTGTCTCATTTTAGTAAAGTATTAGACACTCYTAAGCGGCAGATTAGTAAGAGCATTAAAGGACTGTACAGATTCAGAATAACCTGGGGCATTTTTAAATAAGCAAACCCAAAAGGCAATTTGATTGGTCTGGAAGAGGTTAAGAACAGAGAATTTCTGGAAACTAAATTATAGTGTTCACTTTAAAGACAGCTGAGGGGATCTCTGTACTTTGATGGACTTTAATTATGAACCTTGATATACAGAACATATAGGTACAGCACCATGAGGTCTCTAGCCTAGCTGCCCTTATTTCTCACTTTTGTGAACGAATAGCACTTACATTGTCAGTACTGTTTCTAGGTTCCTTTTCAAAAGATATGTAGTTATTGAAAATTATAATACAAATTTAAGAACAGGTATTCTACCTTATAATAGAAACCCATAAAGGCTTGTGATATTTCATTTGTTTCACGTTTATATAGAAGAAATACTGAAATACTTTTACCTTATTCCTATGTCATTTTTCTCTTGTGTCTTGTGCCTCCCCACAAAGAAATCATTAGTCTTATTTGATCACTTTCTCTGACTCAACTTTTCTTCAACTGCTACCTGTCATGCTGCAGCCTTCCATTTCTTTTACTATGAGAAGAAAAGTAATAATTTAAACCGTATATTAAAGCCTTTTAAAYTGAATTTTCAATCTTATAAAGGGAATGTGGCTGTCACAGGCAAAAACTACTTAATTAATATAGCTTAAGCCAAATCAGGATTGAAGCAGTTTATTGATTTATTAACAATATAGAATTAACCAATGGACTACATATTCAAAATTTGTATCAGTTGTGCAACATATAAACCAGAAGACAGTTACAAAATGTTGAGAAACACCAAGAAATTTCTGAATGCTGTTCTGTAAAATCCCAAGGTCTTCTAATCACACACGTACAGGCACGTGTGCACACGTATGTGCACAGGTTCCCACCATTACACACGCGTACTCTCCCTTCTCACAGGCCCTGTGGGTTGCAGTCACCCTCTTTTCCAAGATTTTGGGTTCCCCTATTTGCTTATCTGGCCTAGGCTGAGGTTACAGTGGCATGGAGTGACTGCTGGCAGGGCCAAACCAGGAGCGTATGACTATGTTGCAGCAAACCTGACGATATCTCTGATATTCTACAGGCTAAAAAGTAAGACAGAGATAGATTTKGTTCATTTTCTCTCCTATTGCTGAAAATATTATTTCACAATTAGCTTACTCTTCTGTTTAAACCACCCACAGTCAAAGGCAAAACAATAACTTATTTCTCTGGATTTACAAGTAAAAAAAAGTTTGTGTACATGAGCTTAGAATTACAGGATAGAGCTGGTGATTCCTAAACTTTAGCATGATTTGAGATCTATAGATCAAATCTTCTCYAGGAGTTGATAAATTTTAACTACTGAGTAGGATCACAGCCTGAATTTTGTCTGACCAAAGACCACGTGTCGGGCTTGAGGAAGCACTTGGAACATAGGGTGATGCTGCTATGTTGCTCTTGGATGAGGGTGGGGGTTGTTGTTTTCTTTTTTTCTTCTTTTTAACAAATACTACTGAGAAAAGGGAAAGTTGTCATGGACAAGAAAATGGCATTGGTGAAATTTATTTCTCCTCCTTTAAAATGGATTACAGCTTCCTCAGAAAGAAGTTGACTATATATTAAAGAACTTAACATTTAATGAAAGTTTTTTTTTATTTGCAATATAAAAATCAGGTTTCAAGAAATTGGTATTTCTCAGGCACAGACTAACGTAGTTAGCTTAATTGACAGTCAGCCAGTCTTGTTGGTTTCAATGGCACTTGATAGCACTGATATTGGACACTATTAATGTGGCTGAGTACAGCTGGGTTGTTTCAGACTAGCTGTGCTGAAGCACTGCCAGCTAATATCAGTGGCAATTTTTCTTTTGGGCATCCAGAAACCTGTATGGTTCCCCAAGGAACCATGCTGACCCAACTGTTTCTGAAGTTACTATATGTTGCTTCTTGAATAGCTCTATTAGAGGCTTAGACTGGTGTATGACTGTTGGGAAGGTGATCTCTATCTATATATCTTATGCTCTTTAACAATTGTAAGAGGCAGTAGACCCCTCAGCCTCTATACTAGAAAAATCCCAGAAGAGCTGTTTACAGGACTGAGGCTTTGAATTACAAGCTCTGCATCAGATAGATTACATCTTGCTAGATTTCAGCATAAAACCCAGTCAATTCTGGGTAATAGCAGTATTAGAGAAATATTTCTGCTTTAAATGCTACTTGTATAAAAACATTGTAACACTTTATTAGAAGAGCTTTCAGAACATTGTCTCAAAGTTAGGAAATTCTGGAATTTGCTGGTGAACTATGAGATGGCTCTTGTGCAAATGCATTGCTTGACAGAAAAACAGACACTTAATAAGCATATACACAGAGCCATAGTTTTCTGGTTGYTTTATTTCTCCCTCCATATTGATAATCTCCTAATTTTCTATGTATTACTGAAGCCAGTCTTAAAAAAGAAAAAAAAATATATTTGGTCTACACATTTTCTCTAATGGCTATTATTATCCTGTTGCAGTGTTTCAAAAACACTAAGCTCTGATGAACGTTTTGACCAAACATGGCACTCTCTTCTTACCCTGCACTCCGTCTTTGCATTTCACCCCACCCTCATCATCACCCTAGTCCCACTCTAGAGTTACCTTATATTGAAACTTCCATCACAGAGCACAGAGTCCATTCTTATTTCCAAATGAGTACCACTTGTCAGACACTGCCAAAAACTGTACTAAGACCCTATGTTATTCTACTTATTATTTACTATAATCTCACCTAACATGAATATGTATTATAGTGTTCATTTCTTCAGGCTGCTCATTCCAGATCCAGTTTGCCCTGTCCCCATTAATTCTCTCACCTCCTTAACCTTCTTGTTTGATCATCTCTCCTTATTAGTGTTTCCCTGCCGGACTCCTCCTTCCTTGCTCAGGCAGAATAATTTCTTCTTGCTTCCTATTTCACATCAAATCAGTTTCTCTTTTCTCTGTTTATTCAACCTAAAAGCAACCCAACTCATGCCAGAGCTCCCCCTGGCTGTTTAGCCCATGCTCTTGTTCATTTGGTCATAGTCCTTTATTCACTGTCAGTGTCTGTGGAACCTGTGAGTCTTTATGTTTCCCTTCCTCATGGATCCATCTGTCTCACAGCTGAATTAATACCAGCCACCTCAGTTGCCATTCTAATTTCTATCTTACCCTTTCCTCTCCTCTATGGTGAGTAATATATTCTTGACCAAACCCTACCAAATACCAGATATCTTTCTTATAACACAATGATTCAGTTCATCAGAGAAATTCCTAGAATTTCTTAGCACAGTTAAAGCTTACCTTTCCCTACCTAACAATGAATGAATGAATTTTGCTGAAATCTTCCAAAAATTTAGTCCAATTAAAAACATATTAGGTGAAATTCCACAGAAAGTAATGACTTTTTAATCGCATTAAGATTCTATTTTCATTTTTACATATCACAGCTGAACAACCCTACAAATGGCTGATGTTGCAGACTACTGATAATATAAATAATATTTGTTGTTATATTTATAGGCATTGTAATTTCCACAACCCCTCTACTGTAGTCTAAAAAGAAACATGAAACTAGCAATTATCAAGCAGTAAAAGGAAATTGCTTTGCAGAGCCTTAGAAATGAAATATCATGTTTAGTGACTTTTGTTCTTGTTTTGACAGATTTTTAATTTTATCAGACATATTTTGTCTTTTTTTAACATGATTTGTGAAGCATATATAAGTAGTAATAGTAAGAATAAGCATAATCAGAAGCAGATTCTTTAAACAATAATAATAAAAAATAATAAAAATAATAGTTTTTAAAATTACTTTATTTTCCTAAAAATTTCTAGTACTATAACTAAACGAGCATATGAACATTTCATTAAATCAACATATAGATATGTATATTTCAATATTGGTATGGTTCAAATGTGTCCTTACCTTATTCCTCAACAAATATTATCATTTTAATAATTTAGCAGACTTCCATTATTGAAAGAGCTAGATTATTTTAAGACTTCTCTATATACAAAACTCAGGCGAAAGTTCTAGAAAAATGAGATAATAAAAACTCCTCTCAAAATAATTTATCATTAAACATAATATCCATCCAACTCCACTGTAACACTATTATAAGAAAAAGCATTCTCACAAATCTTAGTGCTCTTCGTCTTCTAGCATTTGGTTATATTTCTTTAGACAGATGTCAAATGCTGTGCTGCAAAAGCAAAAGGTAGCACATGCCAAATATGTGGCAGGAAAGCAGCAGGAAATAAAGCCCCTCGACTCTTTTTGAGATAATCAGTTACCAAGAACACGTCAGCAAAAAGAGCTTGTAGAGAAATGAATCTTTAAAAGAAGTGGAAAAAGTGCATAGATGATTGGAAAAAGAAAGAGAAAGGAAAAAAGAAAGCTTGAGCTTTCCAGAAAGAGAGGTTAAGAAAGGTTAACCATCTGAAAATCAGGCGCGTTGTCTTAAGCTAGTTACCTAGATGGTCAATAGAGATAAGTGATTCCTGAGAAGTGTCTAAAATACAAGAAGGTAAGTAGGTCTGCAAGTACCTAATGCTTTTGTAAAGGGAACTATCAGGGCAAGCTTTAAAGGATAAATTCTGGAGAAAAGAATTGCATACTAATGCAATAGAAGGAGAAAATAGGTGCTTGAAACCTGGTAGAGACATGAACCTTAAGCTATAGCATTAAAAAAAAGTCATGGTCAACTTAAATTTTCCCATTAAAAGACTGCTATGCTGTCACTAATGAAACACAGTAAGTTAAAAATCTTCAAAAGGCTCATTACCAGAAGTGCTTATAGCAGGAAAAAACAGCTATTCTTGATGAAAAGAACTTAAATACTGAGCACTGAGCCAAATTCGAAAATAGTCTTATTCTGTGATGCATACATACAGATGATGCAAGTTGCAGTGTAATATCATGTAGGCACAGGGGTGACTTTGAGTGAAACACTCCTCTGCAGAGAGGTGAGAAGTCACCTGTGTGAGCCAGCCAAAAGGCAGTGCTGAGGCTTTGTCTGGGTACAGCTCCACCACCTTCACTTTGCGTGTCACAGCTGATTACAGCTGACACATACCCTCTCTATAAACAATGTGTGATAAAAATAAGACTTTAAAGTACAAGAGGTGAAAACCGTGTTTAGATTGACTTGAAATAACACGTGAATATTTGATCAAGTCATCAAATTTGAAATCTTATTAGACATTGATATTGATTGTAAATCAAATTGTGTTAAATGTTATTTTATTTATTTAAAAAGCCATTTCTAAACATCTTAACTGATCAGCCAGATCATTTCATTCCAGTGGAAACTGATACGGGTAACCAAAGGCAATTTGAACATTGACAGTTTTACATTCAATTTTGTAACATGACAGAAGTTGTAACACTTGTAACACCTTCAGATGTTAGGAGTGAGGAAGGACTAAGATGGGATCTTTCCTGTCTTAAAGTAGATTTTAGCTCATACTGATGTTATGTTTCTCACTGGCTCATTTTTCTCCTGTGTTCTAGGGGAACAGGGTCTTACATGAGACACTTAATTTTAGATAGCTAACATAAGCTAACACCTTAGGCCAAGTCCTCTAAAAGAAGCAAGATATATAAAGTTTTACTGTGAGGTGAAATATTTTCTGCAGAATTTAATTTTTCTGTCCCATATTGCCACCACTAACTTTTCTACCCAATGATTTTTACCACTTGCTTTTAAGCTTTGTAAGGTCTGTCTTATATCAGGCTTAGTCCATTAGTGTGAAGACACAAGACAATTCAGCTTTTCTTTATGAAAGTGATGTTCTTTTAAATAGCCTAGCTTCAGACACCAAAAGATATTTTYATTCAATGGCCTTGCTACACTAAGGGAGCATCTTTATCCCAGTCTCATTCTGTGGAAAACATTCTTCAAATATGGTATTCGTAAAACGATCTCTAAGCTTACCTATTGTTTAAAATATCATTTCTGGCCTTCAGTAATAGTTGGCTTTAATCATGCCATGTTTTTACTCATTTTGAATTGTTTCTTGTGTTGTGCATTCACATAGAAAACCAACAGAGACTATTAGCCTATTATTGCCTATATAATGTTTTAAATTTTCTTTTTTTAAGCTGCAATTAATGACTTCAAAACAAAGACCCAAACATCTCTCATTATTCCTTTATTTTTCAATAAATAACAAAATAAATATTCAGTTTTCTGGAGGAGGGATTTATGTCCCAAAGAGTAGCAATAGTTTTAAAGATCTCAATGTTTATTTTTTTAAATGAAAAATTAGCAATTACCTTAATGAATGCAGGTGCTTTAAAGTGAAAAATGTGAAACAGATTTTCAAACTTGCAACTGCTCAAATGCTTTCTAAGATTTCAACTTTCTTTTTGTATAAAATTAATATCTATATTTGTTTATCTCTTTCTTTCTTTTAAAAAAAAGTTTTTGTCACTGTGTCCTAAGAATAGCTCTCCTTGATCTGTTTTTATCCCTCCTCATCAAAAACTGTCATAGTCACCTTCAAATATAGGCTCTGATGAAAAAGGCCTTACTGAGAAACAAATCCTATTAAAATATACTACCAAACTAATTTAATTCACTCTTTAGGGAGGACAGAGAAAGGAGGGAAGGTAATTTTAAAGCTCATCTCAAAGACACAGTACTCTGTAAATAAGAATATGTTTTCTTCTGGTAACTCAAGACTATCACTGTGACCACCCTTCTAAAATACTTCTCTAATTCTATTATTGTTTCCTGGTCTACAGTTATAAAGTGTGGTTATATTCTAAGTAAATTAGAATATTTTTTCAGGCTGCATTGCCTACCACAGTGACAGTTGATAGCCACTTGTTAATTAAAATAAATAGACCAGATCAGCATCTTTTTTTTGGTATGTCCATATTACATACATAAAAGTACTTTTACTGTCTGCAAAGYATCCATCATTGCCTTTTCCTTTCACACGTGGAAATTGACCGCATTCCAAGCCAAACTTCCTAAGCTGATGCCTTGGCAAGGACTCTTTGGAAGCTATAGACTTCCTGGAGAACAGTCCTTTGGTTGAGATCTTCACTGATAATCCCTTCCCATATCATTTGCTCTCCATGTTGCATGCCCTTCCAGGTGTTATTTATACTCAAAATCAGTTTACATCCCCCTGCTTCCTTTTTACTTAAACTTCCAAAAGCCTCCTCAATGCTGTGACTTCCCATTTAGCTGACTAACTATCTGACCTCTAACCATGCTCTTGACTTGGCAACTCTGGGTTGCAGTACCCGAGTTTTCTATCAACTCTGGCCTGCTTTTAACCACAGCCCTGCCCTTCCTCTTTAAGTTATTCCTTTTCTTCTCAGGTTCTTTGGTTTAGACATTAGTTCAGACATCAGTTCTTATGGCTAACATTGTCTTCAAAACAAACCCAGTRCAGACTTAACTACTCAAAATGACCTGAAGTTCATAAATTGAATATCGCTTTCCTTTCAAAAAATAACATCCCTTTAATACTCTTGTGTAATATGAATAAGCATTGTGTCCTCCCATTTGTAGCCCTAAAATTATTCTTGAAGAAATACTGGATATAGAGCAAAAAAAAAAAAAAAAAAGTTTATGCAGAAGAAAAAAATTAGAGACAGTAGTAAAAATATTTGCAAATTTGTTTTGCTTTAGTCAGAAAAAATACATGAACATCAGACACAGTCCTTTGTAGGCTAATATGCAAATTTTCAACTGGTTCACTGGTTTAGGTGACATGAGTAAAGTAATACATGTCACAAAGCACGACAACACCAAAACAGTCAGTTAAGGGTCAACTTACATCTTTTCACATACTAACACACTGATAATGGAATCAAGGGCTTCAATAAATGAGAATCAGAAGTATAAACTAATCCTAAAAGGATGAAGACTTACATCCAGTTTACAACTACTTACTTAGCTCTGAAGTGCTTTCCAGCCTTGCCATTACATGCCCCAATAGGTGAAATAAATTACATATTATCTCCTACCATCTCATATAAACCTTTGAAAATGCAATGAATTAATATATTGTCTCTGAGAGCTGTTTACATGAGATATTCTTTGTATTGGCAGCTGATTCAGAGGAAAGAAACTTTCTTAATCACTAACCGCTTATTATTAGAATAAAATTGAATGCGTTTTACAAAAACATTCTCCCTTTCTCTGTATGTTAGAAACAAAAATATAAAACACTGAGTTGTTTTCCAGATCACAGAATGTAGCCTGGTAACTGATTTAATGTACTTTAATAGCTGGTTCCTAGCTAACCCTTATATCATACAAAGTGTCAGACTAGAAATGGCTGCTTGCTTAGATCTAGTGGTTCTTGTCAGACATAAATAGATTCTTTTCCTATTCAACCACATATTTCAATTAATGACTCCCATTTCCAAGAGTTATAAATGAAATATGCTTGCTYGGTTGTTTTTTTCTTTCACATTAGTACAGATTTTAAAACTGTAAGTGTTCTCTTTGAATTGGTTTTCTGTGTAAACTGTTACATTCAATGCAGAAAATCTGCAATTACTGCAATTGGCCACAACCTGCTTGGAATGAAAAGGAACTAATCAATCAGAAAACTTATTCTCATATCTATGATAAATAAAGCTGTTTGCATACATTCAAAGTGAATATGTTCCACCTGTTTGTTCAATGAGATGCCCTAGATTTAAGTGGCAATTAAAACTCACAACTCTCGCCTGAACATCAGCTGCCAGGAAATGCCCCACCTAGATGAAATTTTTGCTTAATTAACAAAGAAAAAAATGTTCTATGAGTACTTAACACATGGTTACTTTGCACTGAGTGCTTTATATTTCCCCTTTTATGGGAACAAAASCATTCAATTTTATGATTTTCTTCACTTATGAAGCACTCATAAATATGAATTTGATCCTGGAAGATGCTGGGCATCTGGCGCAGGTCCAGAAAAGCACTTCAGTGCATCTTTAAGTATGAAACTAATCTTAGGGTTTAACTGACAGTTATCCCAGCTGCCTGTGTGCTTTCATAAATCAGTAAGACTGGGCAGGAAGGTTAGGGCTTTGGAAGACAAAATTTCTGTCTGTTCGTACTAGATACTGTCTGCAGTTCACTGCAGGGTTAGTGGAAGCCTGGACCTTTCCATAACTTGGCAGACCACTCCTTTATTACTAGCTGTGATCTGGTAAGTGCTGTCAGGTACAACAAAAAATGATGTGAATCCAGGTGTTTCTTGTAATAATTGGGGAATATGCCAGAGCATAGTGATTGCATGGTGACTAATACACCAGAACTGATGATGGTTCTGATTTCCTGTGGGTCTAGTCGTATTTCATATCCCAGTGCAAAACAATGGCAGCTGCATAGTCCTTATTACACAGCAAGGAAACCTTGCTGATGACTTTGTCTAGGTTAAGAGTAGTTCTACTGTTTCTTAAACAGTTTGATGAGAATACTTAGGTTCATATTTGAGCACAAGCTTAAGGATGCCCATCCATTGAAGGATGGATACCCCTTTTTGCCAGTGCAGCATTTGATCCACGTGATCCACAGGCCATTAAAGTTAATGGCTTCAGTAGGCTTCAATCAAGCACAAGAATATGAGAATAGTTTCACCGGTCAAGATCAAGAGTCAATCTAACCCAACATTATTTCTCCAACAGTGAACCTAAGCAGATGTCTAGGGAAGACTAAGAACAGGGCAAACATATATAACCATGCCCATGCAATATCCTCTGAACCTTGAACTATTTTAATCTGAAAGGATTCCTCAGCCCGAGCATGGTAGATCTATTTAGCAACCCACAGTGGCTTACCCTTTCAGTCTTTTCACAGTTTCCCTGAGTCCCTCTAAACTTCTTAAATCCAGAACATACTTTAGCAAAAATCTGTTGCAAGACATCTTTTCCTGTTTTTAATCTGGCTTCTACTGACTAGCAGTTTTATGAGTCTCCCTGAGTCTTATAAATGTCATCTTGGCAGAGTTGTGAAGATTTTATCTCTATCCACCCTCTTCATGCCAAAAATCTTATTAACTTGAAGATCTCTTTCATAATATCCTTATGTTCTCTTTTTCCAGGCTGCTCACATAGCTTTTGATCACCCTGTTCTCATCCCAATCCACTTTTTCTTTTTTGGAGGAGGAGAGAATATGGCTTTCCATGGTGAGTGTTTCAGTTGACTAGTTTTCTAAAGAGGTTGTTCATTTGAATTGCCACACTTTGTCCTAATTAGTATGTGATAATTAATTTTTAGTGACTGATAATGTCAAAGCTTTACACTAAAGCCTATCTGTCCCAACAGCTTGAATCCCTCATCTTCCCTCACCTTGTCAYTTTCATAGAGCTGTTGCATGAATTGCACTGTGTAGTAACTAATCCATTTAATACAAACTGCAAAAGATTTTCCTTAGAGTTGGATCAGATCCATAACAGAAACAAAGGTTTCCTTTTCTTGTCAGATTCATGACTTAAAAAATTGGTTTGAAAATGGAAAGATGAGAAGAGAACAAAAATATAAACAGGATTATCCCTCTCAGGGACCCAAATACAAGAAAGAATTATTGCAAGATGGAAAGGAGATGACTGCTTTAGTTTAAATTTCAAGCAAGATAAGTGAATAAGTATAAAATACTCAGAGTTCTAGTCCATGAGCCTAAATTCAAAGCTTTTCAGATCAAACCATCATTGTGACCATTTTTGCCAAAAAGCAAAAGTATATTTCTTGTCCATTCCTGAATAATTTTGCCTAGGGGYGAAATAAATCTTTCCCGTAAAAACATATATTGTAGTGAACTATTTCTATTATGTTAGTATAAAACTTCAACAGATGGTGTGCTTTGGAAGAACATGGATTAATTTGATTATTTCCTGTGAACGCTTTTGTTAAAGTAAAAGGAATGTGCAAAGAATATCATAGCTGTCATCTGTCTGATCAAAGCAAATTTTATGTCAAACTAGGGATTTAAGAATGATTATTTCAATTCTTATCTAAACTGGTTAGTCTTATTAGGAAGCAACATTTGTAAGGGTAAAAGGTTTTAATTTTCCAGTTCTTCTAAAATGAAACTTCAGGCCACAGAATAACACAAATCAAAACTGTTAAAAATAATATAAGATATATTGACTTTTTAACCCCCCCAACAGAATTAATATAAATATTTGTGTACAAATAACTATCAGTGTTCAGATGGAGTACTGTGGTCCTTACAAGAATAAAGACTAAAACTACCCTATTAGCTCCTGCAGTTCTTTAATTTAACCCTTAATTAAGCTTGTATTCCAGGCCATTGGTTCTTATCTACAAGAAAATAAAGCAAAGCTGTTCACTCCTACCAGCACAAACCCTAACCTTAGTGGTTGGTTAATGAATGGCTTATCCTACTCCTCAAGCAGGCAGTCTATGGGGCTATAGCTAACATCATGGTATGGCTGAACCATTACTAAAGCTATGGTTCAGTACTGCAGGAACTGACAGATTCTGTTTATTGAGKCTTAGTGATGGATTCTGCCAGATCTGCATTTCTGGGATGATAGCTGCAGGGCTGAATGAATCTCGCTGCTTCTTAGAACAAAAAAGTAAAAGATTTGGAATATAGTTAATGTTCTGAAAAGAAAACTAAAATCCTAAATAAGGTATCTAATAAGGTATCTAGAACACACTGACTGTTATACTTATTTCCCCTGTTTCACCTATCTTAAGTCTTTCCACCATCTACTTTGAGTCTGATATCTCTGTGCACTGTTCTGTTCTCATGCAGAGTAACTCCAGTCATGCATCAATGTCACTCTTGCATTCTAGGTTGAATGATGATGCCTGCAATGAGTTCAGAGTTGGAGAGAATGACCTCTCATTACGTGTTTTGCAATTGACTGTAAAAGATGTGGGGTGGAAAATTTTGGTGAAGTAAGTAACCAGTGTTTTATGTGTAACTTGAAACTGTGATTAGAATATAAATAAATAAAAAAGCAGTACTGAATGAGAACATGGGTATGTAATGTTTCTCCAGTGGTAAAGCTGGTTCACCAACTCCTTTCCTTTGATCTTTCCATTTTGTCCCAAGGCTGCCACAACTATGGTGATATAACTACTTGTAAAGTTAATATCAAAAACTTTTGGTTTTCTGTCTGTCGGTTTTATAACCCAGTTCATTATAGTGACTCAGTTCAGAGTATTGTATCAGCACAAGTCACAGTACTGCAACTGCTGCACAGGAGCAGGTACAAGTGACAAAGGGTAGACACATCTTAATTTATCTCACCACCAAAAAGTAAATGTACTATGACAACCAGAAAGGAAGGGACCACTGAATTTAAACTACCCTCAAACTAATTTTATACACAAAAAGGCTCTTATTGCATACCCATAATCAATATAAAATATTTTCAGTAACAGTTTGCCTGAAGTTAACTTGTGTATTCTTCTCCTGTGCTGTACTACTATTGCTTTTCAGTTTTTACACTCCAACATTTCTGTCATTCTCTTCACCATCTTCAATCTATTCTTCACTCTTAGTGTCTTCACTATTTTCAGGTTCTTCTTTGTACTCATATCATCTTCTGTTCATCTATGGAATCCAAAACAAAGTATTTCTTAAAAACATTAGCTACAAGTTCAGGATTTATCTGATCTGGTGGTCTCTTAATKTAATGACAGGGCAGTTTTGCACTACTCTCTATTTTTCCTGTAGAAGCTAGAGCATGATCCCTGCCAATAGCCATTCTGAGTATGAAGACTTCAAGTGGTCTTTAAAGGGCATGTTCACTACTACATAGAGAGCTTTGATGTCATTCCTCTTGATATAACCATAAGAWCAATATTCATTTTCTTGGCAACATTCTTCACAGCAGGCTTTATATGACCTTTGAAAGCATCTAGAACAAGCATTCTTCTTTTTCTTAACAGCACACCTGGTCTCCTGATCCAAATGATGTTCAGCCAATCCTTCATTAAATCTGTAGACATTCATCCTTGGTTTTGACACCTCACAATTATTCCAGTAGGCAGCTATTCCTTCGGCATTGTTATTCTTCCGTTTCACATATGGTAGCATATTATACCATCTGTTAACACTGTCAACATTATTGTATCATGCATTTTTTCATCCCTCAAAGCGTTGATGGTGGTAGATTTTGTATCTCTTTTTTCAATGCTACAATGGATGGCAGGACAAAGTAAACCAGTTGTCTTGTTTGGCTCAGCAGATAACGAAGTAAAGGGACAAATCCTGTCAAATTGGAGTGCTTTGCCACAGACCAAAAAAATTATGTTGTATCATTTGAACACAACACCCCTTACTGGTCTTGAATTCTTGCTGTGAAAAGTTTTGTACTTGTGCCAGTTCTTGAACTTTCTATGTAATCATTTCCCAGGTATTTGGGTTTCCACCTCTTCTTTGACTATGCACAAATTATACAACTTTGTTCTCTCTCCCTCTTCATGGCAGTACGCTCTTCTGCGTCCAATTCGGCACCGATTTAGTGCATTTTGATTTTTTCAATATTCTCACCTTTTCTTCTGCCATTATTTCTTCAAAGTCTCACAACTGTTAATTGTTTCTGCACACAATACCACCATTAGTTGAAAATATGCATCATACCCTCTTCCTATTCCTTTTAGTACATTCCCTTTTTTACTCACACCTCTCATCTCTAGGCCAGCTACCATTTCACAATTCAATTATAAGATTCAGGGAGATTCGTAAAACCGACAGAAATGCCAGTAGGATTCTCTGAGCTACAGCAGGTCACACAGCCACACCAGTGAGCAGGTGAGGAAAGCAGCAGTAATCATGGGCTCTCTCTATGCCACCTTAGTCCCTCTGGGCATATCTGTGTTTCTTTAACACTATGCGACTTCCCACACTGCACAGTCATATTGCACTTTAACCTGAAAGGAAGATGAACCAGAATTTAATACAATCCCTGATTTTTAAGTTAAACTACTTGGAAATAAAAACTCATCTTCTTCTAGGCACATACAGTATATATTGAGTCGAGGTATCATTAGGATCTTGATAGGATAAGGAAAATCAAATGTGAAAATTTAAATTATTAATTAACTTCCTGTAGTCCAGTTCCTGAAGTTTGAATGGAACGTTTCCTAAATGTCTCTAGTGCCGGAAAAAAAACAAACCAATCGGTAAGCCCACGTTTGAGGTCCTTAGGATGGAGAGAAGAAGCTGTAAATTGCCTGGCAATAGATGACATAAATTAGAGCTTCAGCATATGTTGAAGTCCTTAGGTGTCTTCAAATAGTAATATCATATATTTGAATCATCATAGAAATTATTAACAGTTCTAGCTACACCAACTATTTAAACAGCATAACTGATGTTGAACTAAAGGTCCTGTCTTGTGTACATTCTGCAAAGTTTAATTCATCTGCTTTTACTGAAAGCCAGCAAAAGTGAGAGATAAGGAAAAGAAGGTGGCATACATATTTTGTGCCAGTGTCAAGCAAATGGATACATAAAAGCCACTCTCCATCATTTATCAGCGATCCTGGTTAACAGGGGAGGTCCCGGATGACTGGAGGCTTGCCAGTGTGACATCGATCTACAAGAAGGGCCAGAMGGAGGATCCGGGGAACTACAGGCCTGTCAGCCTGACCTCAGTACCAGGGAAGATTATGGAGTGCTTCATCTTGAGGGCGCTCACGAGGCAGATGCAGGACAACCAGGGGATAGGGCCCAGCCAGCATGGGTTCATGAAAGGCAGGTCCTGCTTGACCAACCTGATCTCCTTCTATGACCAGRTGACCCACCTAGTGGATGAGGGGAAGGCTGTGGATGTCTACCTGGACTTTAGTAATGCCCTTGACACTGTCTCCCATAGCATCCTCCTAGAAAAGCTGGCGGCTCATGGCTTACACGGGTATACTCTTTGCTGGGTAAAAAACTGGCTGGACGGCCGAGCCCAGAGAGTTGTGGTGAACGGAGTTAAATCCAGTTGGCGGCTGGTCACRAGCGGTGTTCCCCAGGGCTCAGTTTTGGGTCCAGTCTTGTTTAATATCTTTGTCAATGATCTGGACGAGGGGATCGAGTGCTCCCTGAGTAAGTTTGCAGATGACACCGAGTTGGGTGGCAGTGTTGATCTGCCTGAGGGTAGGAAGGCTCTGCAGAGGGATCTGGACAGGCTGGATCAGTGGGCTGAGGCCAACTGCATGAGGTTCAACAAGACCAAGTGCCGGGTCCTGCACTTCGGTCACAATAACCCCAGGCAACGCTACAGGCTTGGGGAAGAGYGGCTGGAAAGCTGCCTGGCGGAAAAGGCCCTGGGGGTGCTGGTCGACAGCCGGCTGAACATGAGCCGGCAGTGTGCCCAGGTGGCCAAGGAGGCCAACGGCATCCTGGCCTGTATCAGAAATAGTGTGGCCAGCAGGAGTAGGGAGGTGATCGTGCCCCTGTACTCGGCACTGGTGAGGCCGCACCTCGAATACTGTGTTCAGTTTTGGGCCCCTCACTACAAGAAGGACATTGAGGTGCTGGAGTGTGTCCAGAGAAGGGCAACGAAGCTGGTGAAGGGTCTGGAGCACAGGTCTTATGAGGAGCGGCTGAGGGAGCTGGGGTTGTTTAGCCTGGAGAAAAGGAGGCTGAGAGGAGACCTTATTGCTCTCTACAACTACCTGACAGGAGGCTGTAGCGAGGTGKGTGTTGGTCTCTTCTCCCAAGTAACAAGCGATAGGACGAGAGGAAATGGCCTCAAGTTGCGCCAGGGGAGGTTTAGATTGGATATTAGGATGAATTTCTCTACTGAAAGAGTGGTCAGGCATTGGAACAGGCTGCCCAGGGAAGTGGTGGAGTCACAGTCACTGGAGGTGTTCAAAAAATGTGTAGACGTGGCACTTTGGGACATAGTTTAGTGGGCATRGTGTGTTGGGTTGACGGCTGGACTTGATGATCTTAGATGTCTTTTCCAACCTTAATGATTCTATGATTCTATGATTCTAAATATTTTGTGGTGAGACTGGAAGCTATAACAAAAGTGAASGGTTCTCAGCAAATCAAAGCAAGAGTTTTCCATAATGTATTTTGTTTCTGAGTGTAATAAGTAAACGTTTTATTTTAAACTAAAGCTGATGATTTGCCTCTCTTCAGATGTCTTCTTCAATCAGATGTGCCTTATCTGATGATTAGATTTATAGTAAGGTTTTTACTCTCTCTTATGGTTTAGACTGAATCTCTTACATCTTTCACAGACGCAGATATTGCACTTAAAAGGCTACTGGTATTTGATCCATGCTTGGGACAGATCAAAGATACAATAACCTGCATATTTGCTCATTTCAATTAATAAAACATTTCAGTATATTTCTGGCCCTTGTGTACACAGAAAATACTCATTATCCTCATTAAGAATTCAGCCTTATTGCATAAAAGATATAGCCCTGTCTCTTAGATGTTATGATACTTACTTGAATTTGAATATATGGTCTACTCCTCATACCAATATGATAGAGACAGCCTTTGGAGATTCTTCTTTTTCTTTGGTTCTTCCAAAGAAAAAGAAGGTGCAGAAAAAGACAACAGTAAAGAGAACTTACTGGACATTTATAACAGCATGAARTACAAAGCTCTATCAGGTCTGCTCGTAGTTAGTTCTTTATTTATAGACTTGATATCAGAGGTATATTCCTCTGTTTTGAATAATTGTTAATAGTATAAACTTTGACAGAATGAGCTGCCAAAAAGAAAATATTTCACTGGTTTGGAAAGACAGAGCCCAGCTTTGGTTTGTCCTTTTTAAAGCGTCTGCCTTGTTTCTTTTTTTTCTTTTTTTTTTTTTTTTTTTTTTTTTTTTTTTTGTGAGCAAGTGACATCAATGGCAGCTAATACCTAATGTGTCAAGGTTGCCAAGTAACAGGCTAGAGATGTGTCAGTGAAGACTGTTTCTATGAGAGGAATTCAGTAGGTTACAGTTTCAGGTACTTGAAAATAAACTCACCCCGTCTCTCTCTCTCTCTTTTATTTTTCATTTAAAAAAAAATTGTGATCTAACCAATGAAAATGAATGTAGTCAAACAAAGGATACAGTATATGCTTAAGACACAAGTCTAAAAATGGGTAGCTGTGCTAATAGTTTGTGTTGCTTTTAAATCTTAAAAATAGTGGAATAATTAACATAACATACCCAGTTGCAATTAATAGAAATAAATGCCTGATGGAAAAATGACTTGAACATATCATCATTTCCTGTGAAGTTACTTGGATTAAAGAGGTGCTATAAGCAAAGTGTGAACTTAATTGCTGAATCAATTTTAAAAGAGCAGAATTTGATTGGATAGAATAACAATTTGTTAAGAAATGTCCACTGTGAATTTATCAGGAAGAAATCAAGTCAAACCAGTATTTTTTTCTTTCTTTCTTTTCTTTTCATAGTCTGTGAACTGACTTGGTCAACAGTGGGGAAAGCTGTAGACGTGATACCTTAGGAACCATTACTTTTTTGACACTGGCTTTATTGTTTCATTACTTACTCTCAGGCTGCATTAGGGGAGTTTTGCAGTGGTCTGTACTGGACAAGATAGCGGTCACTATCTCCATTAATGCTTTTCATTATGGAATGAAGTGTTTCCTTATAAAATCCAATGGGAATGTTTGCAGGCACTTTGGAGGACAGGATTAGAATTCACAATGTTCTTGATAGACTGGAGAAACAGACTGAAATCAATAAAATAAAATTCAATAAGGACTAAAGACAAGTATAAAGTACTACATGCAGGAAAGTACAATCAAATATCTCCCAAACAAAATTGCTTCAGTGCAGAATTAAAGAATTAAATCATAAAATAAAGCAGTAGGTCCTTCCAGAGGACCGTTTTCTTGCTTTACATTAATCTGTATATTCTGTTGCTGCGAGTTATGATGAGCGGTCTTTCTGATTACGAAAGTTCCAATGAAAGGCAAAGTACATTAAGTTGAATTCTTTGCTAACAGCTCTGTAACTATCAAGAAAGAGGTCATGTCTGGCCAATATGGCCAGGACAGTTTTAGATCTATCCAGGCTTGAACTGCATGGAGAGACCTTAAGCTGGATACCTCTAATGAGTGTGCCAGAGCCAACCACTTATGATTTATGCACGAAGCAGCTAAATTAAGCAACCTGGATCTTTGCTGTGTATCTGGCCAAGAATGTGCTCTGTATACAGAGATGACATTCACAGTAGTGCAGGCCTAAATTTTCGTGAGGTTTAAATTTATTTTATGTCAAGCCACATTTGGATTTACTGATAGTTTTCCTAGGTTTTACAAAAAATGTGGTGCCTACCATCTGAAACAGAGTACGTATTTTGGAACGCAGGTTACAAGCTTATTTCAATGCATTATGAGTATGYATGTCTGCCGACTGTAAAAAGTATCACCAAGGGAATAGGTTAAAAAGGCAAAACCAGAAATAATATCCACTGATATTTTAACTGAAATCTAGTAAATTCAATGCATGCTACCCTTGCRAGTAGCTGCCTACCTATCTTTAACATCCTTTTTTTCTTTCTTCCTTTCCCTGGCAGTGTTCCTCATTAGCATCTTGCTAGAAATGTGGATCATTACCTTTTTTGAATGTTGCAAATTGCACTTGCTGCTTAAAAATTCTAAAATTATATAAATTCATAGTTTAAAAATACTTTGGAAAAAATAGTATTATCAAAACTTGTATGGATGAAACCAAAGCTTTCAGGACTTTCCCCCATTTTAAAAATGAGAATGACTATGGTGGAACACCTCATAGCTTGGTTCAGACCTTTTATTTGTCTGTGGGTTATGTGCATTCAAGTCTCAATTTGCCTAACTCAGAGAAATTATACTCTGTTGAATTTCTCATGGTTTAGAGGGTTTCCATTGTTTGAGCTTTGGATAGTGTGGGTTTTTTTCATCATTACACTTCCTTCTCTCTGTTTTCAGTATGCATCTGTGCAAAGCAGGATAGCTGTAGTAAAAAAAAMCAACCAACCAACCAAMCAAACAAACAAAACCAAACACCAACAAAATCTACCTGGAAGCCCCAGTTTGCATACCTTTTCTTCTGATAAATCATTTCTCGGTATTGAGGGAAGGGAGGAGGAAAAAAACAAGTTTTATTTATCTCTTCTGCTTACCTATGTCTTAGACCCTAATATTAAAGAAAAAAACATTTTCACAAATGGGATAAACTGAAGTGATCTAGAGCAGGGTTAGTATTACCCCTATGCAAAGTAAATAACTACCTGGGTTGACAGTACCTGTTTTGCCTGTGCTAGAGGAGGTGGGAGTTAGTTCCTTTAGCAGTGAGCATAACCCAAACAATCACTTGTTGCCTCTTTCTTGCAGAAGTCTCTGTTGCTGATGATGATGTTCCTGATGGACTCGCAAGAAAGTTTCCAGTAAGTGGCAGAGCCAAACTCCTGTGTCTTCTTCCACAGTCTCATTTTCAAATGTGGCTCCCTAAGTTCCCAGCCCCCCATCCTAGTTTCTCTCAACCTCCACTGTCCTTACCTAATACCCATCACTAACATCAGAAACCCACAGAAAAAAACCCTTTACACTCCCTTTTTCATATCTGCAGTCCAAATAAAGCCTTACTAACTTATTCCAGTGCCCCACAACTGATGTCACAAAAATCTCTCTGAAATTCTTACTGACTGAATGGGCAACCTTGCTTTTCTACTTCCCTCCATTATAGTCAGACTAACAGCATATGCGGCATTGGTCCTGGTCGACAAATAAGCCCCCACCCACCCGCTCACTCACTCCCCCCACAGCTGAATGGGGAAGAGAATCAGAAGCTCAAAAGTGAGAAAAACTCATGGGTTGAGATAAAGACAGTTTAATAAGTGAAGCAAAGCTGTGTGAAGAAACAGAGCAAATTAAGGAATTTATTCACTGTTTGTCTTCGGCAGGCAGATGTCCAGCCGGTTCCTGGAAAACAGGACCTCAGCATGCGTAATGRTTACTTGGGAAGATGAAAGCCATAACCATAAACTTTCCCCCTTCCTTCTCCTTTCCTCGAGCTTATATGGCTAAGCGCAATGTCAAAGGATATGACACATCCTTTGGCCAACTTGGGTCAGCTCTCCAGGCCATGTCCACTCCCAGCTTCTTTGACACTCCCAGTCTACTTGCTTTGAGGGAGGTAGAGTGGGAAAAAGAAAAGGCCTTGATGCTGTGCAAGCACTGCTCAGCAGTAGCTAAAACATTGGCGGGTTATCAACACCGCCTTAGTCACAAATTCAAACCACAACACCATACAGGCTGCCATGAAGAAAATTAATTCCATTCCAGCCAAACCCAGTACATGGCAAAATTCAATATTATCTATGTTGCTAGGAAGTGTGGAGTGACGTCTGGCTTGAAGTTTGAAAGTTCAGAATGAAAGTTCACAACAGTTCAAAATAAAGCTGTGGAAAACTTAGGATTCTATTGACAGAACTGATACTTCTGCATTACCAATGCAGAAATACAAAAAATCTGATTATTATTGCCAACTTTATCTGCTTCAATGAAACTCTTGCCAATTTCTTTTCTATATTCTTCTAAATGATAGTATCTCAATTTTAAGGTATAATTCCAAAAGAAAATAGAATATATGTATGAAAAGCACATTATTAATAGTGAAAATAAATATAAGGCTAATATATGAAGGAAACTGCTGGTTTGATTTCCCAATTTAGCTTAAAAAGCTGACAGCATATCTCTGTCAGCAAACAAAAATATGGTGAAAGTCAGTTTATATACGATTCCACTCTATTTCCATAGATATAACATGAAAATTTTATGTACTGAAAAATACATTCAAAATAATGGCAAATAATAACTACTCCCATATTTTTCAAATATTCAGAAATACATTACAAGAACACTTTAACAGCTTTTTGTGGAAATAAAATACTTGTCACTGATATTTCAAAAGCAGTCTAACATTCAACGATTACTTACTATGCTTTGATTCTAATTTCCTTTGAAATTTACAGGAATATCATACCACTGAGTAAAGAATGGCAATTTTTCATTACTTTAGCTGATGCTAAAATGAAGTTGTTGTCAATTGTCATTGCTGATCATTCTCCATTAAGGAAAACAGAACTTAAAAAGTAAAGGTAGCCTTTTGCTGGGGAACATGCAATGTCTTCTCTTATTCACAGTGCAAACTGGATTCACTCCTCACTGCAGTGGTGCGAACAGAGAGAATTCACTGAAACTAGTCTACTTAGAAGAATGGAAAGAAGGGTGAGGAAAGAAGATGCAGCTTTTCTTTGCTAGTACAACGTCACCACAGGTGGTTATTCTCTTTCTGACTCAACTGCCAGGATTTCCAGGAGTCAGTAACTATGCTAGTATGTTCAGAGAACTGTCTAAGGTTTAAAATATCATCTCAAATCCAACCAATCAACCCACAGCTACTTTAAAAAGCCACTCAAAGCATTCTTTTTTTTCTGTATATAGGTAGTTATACTTGATCATTCCAGCCATTATTAGCTTTTGCTTCCTACTGTTATCTAAAATGTAAGGAAAATTGGTCAAGTTTCTTTTCTGGTTCCTGCAGTAATGCAGTCTTTAAGAAAGTTGTGAGTAAATAGTTTTAAAACTGGAGATAATTACTTTAGTTTCTACCAAATTCAATTATTTCCCCAATAAAATTTTATCTTTTTCTCTTTCACGATACAAAGGAGCTACAAAAATGCTTACCCACCCTTCTGTATCCAGAACAATCTTTATATTCATGGGGGTCTTCCTCTCTGACCCACATAACAGATAAAACAGTATTTACTATTCTGAAAGACATACCACCATAATCCTTGAGAAGGCTGCCAGTATATGGTACAACAAAATTAATGTGAGCAAAACAGCTCATTAGCATTTTCTTTTCATGTTAAGTGTACTCCCTTTCAAATAACTATAATGCGTAATAGTTGCATATCACAGCTGGACTTTCAAGTCAGCTATTACAAAATCAGCAAATGCTTTGAAAACCGTGTCTTCCCATGCGCAGCTGAGCCCACATTGTCGGTTGTGTTTGTCTTAATTGTCATGGCACTTTAAGTACAGTATTTAGTCTCAGAAAATGTTCTGTAATCAGTCAACCCTCATGGCTCTTCAGAGCCTGAGGTGCATACAGCCTTCCTGAATAAAGATGAGCMCAGCTACTGTCCAGATGGCTGCTCTGTGTCCTGGGAAGAGGATCTATGAGTTCCCTCCCGTCATCTCCATGCTGTCCGTAGGGCCTTCAGTGTTCTCACTCTGACTAACATTAGTATTGCACTGGAGAACAAGGGGAAAAGCTTCAGATGACACAGGGACTGATTTCTTCTCCCTCCATGCAGCCTTTTCTTTATTACTCAGCTCAGTAGTGAAATGATGAAGGCGGCATTCTGTAACATTAATATCTGCAGATTGAAAAAAACTGAAGTACAGGATTTTCTGCTGAACTCCCACATTAGGAAAACTCTGTTACATATTGGGAGGAGCAACTGCAGGGTATGAACAAGCAAACTGCACGTCAGCAGGACAGTTCTTTCGTCGGGCTTCACTATTTCAATTATCTTAATAAATACAGATCTCATAATTAACAGGACACCTTCCTCAAGCAAAGATTTTGAGATGTGTGCAGCAGGTGAGTTTGTTATTTGTCAGCATTCCCCCAGGTACACGTACCTTTTTATCTGAAGTCCTTAATCATCTACTTGTGCATTTCCAGTTCCTTTATCTCTTACTCCTTTCAGGTTCTGTTTTTTTCATTAGTCTTCCAGTTTCTTACCCAACTGCTATTATCTATTACACCTCTGTCTCTGTCCTTTTCTCATTAATTGCTTTCTCTTTTGCTTTAATCCAGACTCCATTATTTTATTGCTTGATCTTTCATTTGCAAAAGCTATAATGTAGTTTTTCCACTCTGTGAAATTCTTTACTCATATAAAACTCAAAACATTCATTCTTAAACTGTCCTCAGCTGAAGTCAAGAAAGTTTGCCCTCAAATTCATGATTCAAAGATGGGGTATGGAGGTATGGTGGTGTGGATGGCAGCTTGGTGCCTACTTTTTTTAAAGGCAAGCAACCAAATGCCCCAGTATTAATTTAACAAGAGTATGTTCACTTAAGTTCCTGTAGTGATAAAACAGGATGACATCAATTCAGGTCAATAGTCAATAAGTAGCAATTACTGTAAACTTAACTAAATCACAAACAAGTGCATCTCCAAGATACCTTCCTACTAGTAATCCATATGTCTTTTGTCCTTTGTTTTGTTAGAGCATTGAGGTGTAACATTGCAATCAGCAATAAACAACAGAACTTAAGCTCAGTGTTTGGGCCAGACACCTGAGAGATTCTGACGTGAAAAATTTATCTTTGGGTTGGTTTTGTTTGAGACTTACAACTAATTTCTAGGGGAAATGTGCTGAATTTTAAATTAGTTGGGGAAAATGCACCATTTCCGCTGAAAACAAATAAYAACTTTCCTTTTTCCTCCTACTTCAATCTGATAATACTCGAACTGTGATATCTTCAGATGTGTAGGTTTGTTTACAATGAAATTGATGTGCTAGAAAGTGAGACAGTGAATCTGACAACAAAACACAAAGAAGGATGCCTGCAAGCTGAACCTGCAATTTAAATAGTTCAAGGGATATGTTATAACCTCAGGTAATTTAGTTTGCCTATTATTTGAAATTGCCATTTTTACATCAAAATAGGGCCTTGGTATCAGAAAATATCTTGACAGCTTGTAAATAAGCATAAAGAAATATAAGCTTCAAATAATGGTCATGATATACAAATACCTCTTTTCTGATTAAAAACCACCTCAACAACAATAAATGATGTTGTAAAAAAAGAAAAGAAGTGGCTGGCAAGTTGATCCCCAATAAACTAGAGGAGTTCAAAGAGGCCTTGTAGCAAGGAAAATCATCCTTGAATGGAATTCCCGTATGCCAATATATTTTAAAAATTAACAAATAAATAATAAAAATATGGGAACAAATAATAAAAGCATCTTTGTGGATATGTCTGTTTAGGACCATTATTTGTGCTGTGCTGCTTTTAAGAAAACAAACATGTTCTTTCAGTTTAATTGTATTTAAAATAAAAAGCCTAAAGAAAAAAAGACTAAATTATACTAGGAAAAGTTATTGTAAAAAGCACATTGGTATGCTTTCCTTAGTCCTTCTCAAATTTAAGCCTTACCTCTGGTAAAGCTTTCGTAGTTGGTTGGGAAGTTATTAAGCAGACTATGTTGCAAATGGCATAGAATTCTTGTCTGTTTATTTTCCACAACAGCTTTTCTCAGACCTCAGGATTCTCAGACATTTTTAAGAGGAGATTAAAAAACTCTCTCTCAGGAATGGTTTTGATTTAGTGGATCATATCTTTTGATGGAGAAATGGCAAGTGACAACATCTTGAGGTTCCTTCCATTTCTATTTTCTAATTCTGTGTTCTAAACAGATACTCTAATTTGGAAGAGGTGTCTCTGTTGTGTACTCCCTCTGTTTTCTTTTGGTATTGTTTGTTAAGGAACTGTATTCTCAAACCTTGTTCTCTTCTGACAGTCAGTGATTGGCACATCTCTTTTAAGCTATCAAGTGGTTCATGCTGCATTTGTAAGCAATCGCTGCTTCTTTCAGATATTTGCCTCTTTTCAAGAAATTATCTCTGAAGTTACCACAGGGCTCCCTTCATTATCCTTTTTTTCAGTTTTCAGGATACCACATTAGGAATCAACCAAACCAGTTTCATCTCCATTTGTGTCCTACATGCCCTACTTAGTATTTCACTTCTTTATTGTGCTTTGGTTTTGTATTTCCCTTTTGTTCTGTTTGAAGTATACTGTATTTTATCTATTTTCTAGTATCCTAGCACATAGTTTCCACCTGTAATAATGGGAGAGGTTGTTTTTCTTTTATCTTTAGGTGGATGAGGGTGACACTTCTATAAATAAAACACAAGATCATCTATATTTTACACAAATATGTATAGGAAAATTTAATACTGTTTCCAGTAATCTCGNGGGGGAGCACCTATTCAGCAACACCTTTGAAACTGAGCTAAAATACAGTGTTCCTCCTGAAGTATTCAAATGCACATCAGTAGCTCTAGCAATAGCACACAATCATTGACATTGAAGTATTGAAAAAAAAACATAGCTACAGAAGGTTGTCTCCCACACAGTAATTCTCTTGTCATTTTTTTTCTTCAGTATATCAGTATCATTTTAAATATAACATTAAAGAATTACATTTTGCCACTGTGTGTCTAAGTTAATGGAAATAAGCTTTCATGGAGTCCCCTGGGCGTTCAGGTTTGTGTGTGCAGAAATGGTAAGAGAAATAATAAAATGGGATATTTGTCAGATACTAAAAGAATTTTTTCAAATGTTATTGTTCAATGACAGGGGAACAAAAACCACTGTGGCAAGGAAATCACAAATGTCCTGTACTAGCACGTTATAATTCAAGAGGATTTAATGGCCTGGAACAGGGATCTGAATAACTTAAGTCTGACCACCAACTCTTTTTAGTTTCATGCAATTTATAATTAACACCTAGGATTTCATATACTAATGTGGAATAGTTCTGAACCTCAGACTTAGGACTTAAATATAAAGGAACTTGTTTTCCTTTGAATAGTTAGCAAGAACGTCCTCAGCCATTCATAAGAGCTCTGTTAGGGGATGCAAGATACGAAAGGGCACTGGGTGGAAGGACGGCAGGAGCCAGCTGCAGCCCCTTTGTATGGTGCTGGGCAGAAAGCCTACGCATTGGCCTGCTGTGTCTTAGGCATAGCTATGCATTTCCCTGCTCAGAGAATCACCTTTTCCAAGCTAGACAGGATTACAGAATAGGGTTTCTTCTTGTCCTGTATGTCATATGTCAGAGGGACTTTCTAATAAAGTACTCAGAGCCATGGACAAGAAATATTTTTTCTGACTGAAAGCATGTGTGTTGGTTTGTTTTATTTCCAGTATGAAGAGGCATTAAAAGGGATTCTGCTATTAATGTCTAATTTGTGTTGCAGAATTGTGCTTGGTGCGTCTTAACAAGAAGTCTGTCCTAAATGGACTCCTTGAAAGTAATTATCAACTTTAAGCAGGCAACCTAAATCATAAACCGGTTCCTAGTGTTGTGACAAGTTCCCTCTCACAAGAGGCACACCCAGGTATAACACTATGCTAGAAATATTGTTCTTTTTTAATGAGTCTCTACAACTTTTTACCTCTATTTAGAAATATAAATCAGGTCTGCAGTTCAGTTATACAAGTGCAACATAGCAGAAACTTCCATTAACTCTTTCTTTAGGGCCTGCARCTACTTCTACCCAGTCTCCTTTAGCACTCTGCTTTGTTTGTAGTTTTCATGTGGTCACTTTCAAGACAGTCTGATTGCCAGCACTGCTTAACTTATCTAGTTTCAAATAGCTTCAAAAATAGATGGTCTTGGAATTCAACTTTCACAGAAGTACTTTTAACTTTTTTAACTTGCATCTTCTTAATTCTGAGCTGTCTTAAGCATCCTTTTTTCTTCCTAAAAAATGAACATCATAGAAAACAAGACTTACTCTCTGAATAAGACACGTATTGTAAAAGACTGTTAGAAGATTTACTAGAATAATATAATGCATACATTATTGGTCTGGCAAAAGATTAAGACAGCAATTCAAAAAAGTATTGAAACTTTCACTTAAAGTTCTTGATAGGTTTGGCCTTAAGCATCGTTAAAATACAACTTTCTAGTCTAACATTTCAGACTGACACCTCACACATTAAGTGTGGCTCAGTTCTGTGAAACAGTGTCTTCCAAGTACTTTGTATCTAAATGTGTGTGTGATGATTTTGAAACACCTCTGAAACATATGAAATTAAAATATTAATTAAATGCTTGAAAATAAATAAATAAGAATTGGACTGTTAGGAAAGCTTTCCTCACTCAATCAAAGACATGGCTTTCAGTAAGACCTGTTAACATGTGACAATTAGTCCTAGCCACTGATAAGTGGAGTAGATTAGAGAGAATTACTGAAGAGATTAATGTCTAGTAATTTTCCTTAAAGACTGTTAACTACTATATTAATGCTCTTTCTACTGCACTAATATTAACAAGTCAAATTGTCAGTCCTAGTATGGGGTAATTCTAGGCATGTTGATATCTTGAGATACAGGCCTTATGAAGTCCTTACTTATGAAGAGACTATGAATATTAGAGGCTTACAGAGGCAGAACAAATATTTTTTAAACTATTATTATTATTTTAAATATTGCCATATCTAAATGCTCAATATTTTATACAGCAGCATGAACCTGCATATGCGTTGTTTATCCCACTAACAAAGTTTGGGTTTTATGTCTTTCAAAGAGTTCTTATGTATTGGACTTTTGAACCTATAAGGTGATGGTGACTGCATGTATTTCTAGATATTTAATGCAGTCCAAATGTGAATGTGTAACACCTGCATAAGGACATTTAAGAATTATATAAATGATTATCCTTTTTGTGGTTACTTTTCATTGATCTTGTTTGGGAGATACCTAACACTTGAAAAAAGTTTGCCATAACGTTTTTGCCTTTGACTCTACCTTGTTTTTCTCAATCTTCAAGTAGTATTTAGTGTTCTTCATCACTGTCTAAAACTGGGCATTTTGTGAAACACAGGGTTGTGCAATTAATCGTCTATCATGGACTGGATTCAGTGGGCAATTTAGGCTTGGAAAAGTTTGGAGCTGTTGTTTCTCTGTAAAGTGAAAAATGCATCATCTGTAAGCCAATAATATTAGATTAAATGAAACGAAGCAGTATAAACAGGTGTCCTATGGAAGGTTCTGTTCTGACCCTTTCTGTAAGTCTATGTGAGAGATAGTTTGTAAAAATTCTCATAAAGGAAAAAAAGGGGAAGACTACAGAAAAGAACAACAACAACAACAACAACAAAGACAGTTAAAGAAAAGAGAACTAAAGTAGAGAAACAAAGACTTGCAGCAGAATGTCATAGGTTCCTGATAACAATGAGCAGATTTTCATTTGGTGGTGGTTTATATAACCTCCAAGAAAGATGCACTCTTGTCAGGAGTAAAGGACTAGTGGTAAAATACAAAACCTCACAGCTGATCAGCCTGCTTCTTATTTACTACTTATGTTGATACAGTTCTCCATTATGTGGCATTATGTCAACTCTGGTTGACAATATCTATAGAACAATATCTATAAAACATCATAATGTATTTGTGTATAATCTAAATGGTTAACTATTGGTTCACTCCCATTTCATTTGAACGATGTAGGTTCAGCAGAAACTTCTTGCAAGTCCCCTGGTGCAGAGAACCGAGGTGTGGTTTTCAAAGTCTTGCTAAGGAACAGACCTCAAAAATGATAGATTGGAAAAGGAATGATAGATTCTGACCAGCAGTGAGGTTTAGTTATGGAGATGTACGTTTGTCACTTTCAGCATCGCAGGAGCCCTTCAGATAGTCATGTACTGACAAGCATGAAAGCACACTGATGTGAAAAGAGTCCTTAAGAGAGAAACTGAAAAAGCAATCCTATGAGTTAGTCTTTTCTGGAAAGATTTAATGTATTTTATTCAGAATTTTAAAATATAAAGCTGTTAAACATCAAGGAAAATGGAGTATCTGCAAACTGTCACGGCACCAGTGCATTAAACAGACTTATAGAGACTTAATCAGTTTAGAATATCTTATTTCTCCTCCTCAGGCCATGATTTGCTTATGACTTTCACAGATGCATTTTACAGTTCATCTGCTGATTGTTTTAAGTAGGTGTCATAGTTTCTGACCTAATTTTTCTTTCTTTCCCTTTTAAAAAATAATAAGAGACTTAATAAATCTGTTTGATGCAGATGAACAGAAGAAGCTAGTTTGAATTTTCTGGCAGAAGAGTTTTATCTGGTTCACAGATCTCACATATACATCCCTGCTTGATGTCCTATTGAGACACAGAATGAATCATTTTCCCAAAAATAGATAAACAATGTCAAATCTAATGGCAATGCAAAGTTTAAGTTTACCTATTGAACTTGGTTACACTGTCTTGACTTTCAGGCACGTAAGTTATCAAATGAAATGGCAGTCTACAGCGGTTCGGTATGTGGTGAGTCTTTGAGTCACAGAGAGTGCAYTGAGTCACCCTTCTGTCCTGGGAGGAGGATGACGCCCAGCACGTTGCTGTGTTCTGTGGGAGAGAACATTACTGCAGCTCTGCCTCTAGCTCAGCAAGATGCACTGACAAGCACCGGATGAAGTCACAGGAACTTACAGCATCAAAACCCCCAGCAAAGTTCTTAAATGCCTACATTTCTGCTGCTTAGGATGAACAGCAATGCCTACAGTAAAGCTGCTCTTTGTCTGTGCTGCATCTCAATGACAGTGGGATTCACAGATTAGAACTCCAGGGTAGGATCACACAGGTGAGTTTAGAGCAATCTGAATCCCTTGCAAAGATACATGGAGAAGTGTCCACTTCTGCCATAGATAGCAGCTGCAGAGCTGACAGGGTGCTCAGCTGGGACTCAGTTAATGTCTTTTCTGTATCTGATTGCATTTTGATGAAAGTATTTTATATCTCAGCAGAGTGCCCTAATTGCAATGTTATCAGATAGTCTGGGACATATCTCTCTTGCTCTGAATTCTTCAGCTGAAGGTATTTAATTAATTTCCCTACCAGAAAGTAATGAAAGAGTCACTGGAACAAAGAGAAAGGAGAGGGAAGGAACACAAAGTTGATTCATGTGCAGGCTCTAGTCCTTGCTCCAGTGAACACTGAAACCTCTTAATTGAAAGGCAGCATTTTCCACAGGAGAGAAATTTGACATGGGATACAGTGAGCCCTATGGTCAGGTTATTTGGTCAAGTATGAGCATAGACTTGAGCTATGCTAAATTACTTGAGACTATAACTGGACTGGTCTAGCCAGCTACTGGGGGGGCAGGGGAGGCAGGGGAAAGGCTCTTTCTGCACATCCTTGTCCACATATTTTCAGCTGTTTCCTGTTCCCTAAAAGCCCAAATATATTGTTTGCTATTGAGAACTTAAATTAGGTGGTAGAACATCTACCAGCAGTCATTGCAATACCTAACTTGAATCTTCCTGTCAAATATAGCACCCCATGAATTTTAGGAATGCTCAGTTTTTGGAGTAGTGGGAATGTGGAGCTACTTGCAATCTTTTCCCCTCCAGCCTAGTGGAGGTAGTTGCATCTATTTATTCAGCTTCTGAAAAGGTAATTTTGAAATAATATGAAAAAGTATCAGCAATATAAAGTCATGCTGGAATGAAAGAGGCATTAAGTAGTGTAAATAAAAGCTGAATCAGATTGCATTTAAAGCAGTGTTAAGGCACAATTCAGTGGATGTCAACATTATCTCCCAGTTGTCATGGTTTTGTATAATTGCTCTTAATATTGTTTATAAACAGGTCTTTTTGCAACTCAGTAGTGAATGAAATGTATATGGTCAGGATTCAGTAGGCAGTTAAATGATGCAAATTTGCTGTGTCCTGTGAGCTATACATAATACCTCTGATATTCTTCAGCCTGAAGGCTATATTGGACTCTACTTCAAGTGAATTTAGATGCAGTCTCCCAGTTGCATCTTCAAATGTTTCAAATCATCACACACTTCAGTGGGGTTATATCAACACAATACCTATTTTTCTTCTGCTGAAATCATTCACAAAGAGTAATCATTGTGTAAAAGTACTTTCATTTACCAGTAAATAGTAATGTGAGACAATGTGCTTGCATGAAAACCCTAAATGGTCCAATCTTTCACATGTCATTTTTTTCACCTGTAAATTTATATGTGGCAGATCACAAAACATACAAATAGCTTTGAAATTAGACAATGCTTACCCACAGAATAAAAACCATAGTTAAATAAAAATACATTATGGTTTAGTAGGAATAAATAATTGTTAGATACTAAACTGCACTTGCTTCTCAGAATTACCTTTAATCATCAAAACACATTCCTTTTGTTATTATGAAAGAGGATGTCATGTCAAGTCAAAATTTTGTGACTCTACCAGGCATTCTTAACACTGTCAGTAACTATAATAGCAGGTCATGACTGTCAGGGAGATTAATTTATTCCTACCTGCAAGGATCTATGATTGTGCAATTTGCATTGATGTTGCATTTGTGTGAATCGATAAATTAAATAGACTAGCTATTTTCTCTTCAAAACCAGTGTGTGCATATGTAAGACAGATGAAAATTAGAGGTAGAAAAATAAATGGAATTCAATGTACAGTAATGGAGCAACAGTAAATGAAGTATCGCTGATGTCATTTAAGTACTAATAATTAGAGGGTCATGAAACTGAAGCTATTGATAGCCCGTTAAAGAACCTTGTTAACACTGTGCTAAAATGAAGCATATAGTTGATTACATAAAATAAAATATTGGTGTGGGAAGAGGGAAAGGACAAGGAAGGAAGTTTTGTCATTGCGTATAGAGCCACATTGACACCTGGGAAAGGTACAGAAAAAAATCCTCTACATATATTGACTTGCATCCCAGAAAGATTTCTGTGCAACATTTTCTTTGATATGATGACAATAAGACAGGCAGGTGAAGGTCTTCAAAAGTCTCTAGAAGTGTCTAATTAATTAAATGACTGTACAGAGYTGTAGAAAATCAAACTTTTAAATTTTCAAGCTCCCGTGTGGAGATATCCACTTAATTCAAGTTGCTGTTTAAACATACAGCAATTAGCTACAGTTGCCATTTACGTATAATCAGAGTATCCCTGTCCTTGGAAGCATAAGACAAAAAAGGAATTGACTTAAGTAAAAAAGACAAAGAAAAAAAAAAAAAACACAAATAAAGAAAGTTGCAATATTATCCAGAAAAAGCATGTTAGGCAGAGAGTGTAGTCAATAGAAGATTTATAATATGAGGATTTTTGTTGTTAAAATTGTTATTCCCATGTCTATAAAACCAGTAATAGGAACAATATTAGGAACMGTTGCTTGGACTGGACTGAAGGTTGCCACTCGCTTTCCAGGCACTGTGTCATAAAATCATAGAATAGTTTGGGTTGGAAAGGATCTTTAAAGGTCACCTAGTCCAACCCTCCTGCAATGAGGAGGGACATCTTCAACTAAATCAGGTGGCTCAGAGCCCCGTCCAACCTGACCTTGAATGTTTCCAGGGATGGGGCATCTACCATCTCTCTGGGCAACCTGTTCCAGTGTTTCACCACCCTCATTGTAAACAATTTCTTCCTCATATTTAGTCTAAATCTACCCTCTTTTAGTTTAAACCATTCCCCCTCGTCCTGTCACAACAGGCCCTGCTAAAAAGTCTGTCCCCATCTTTCTTGTAAGCCCCCTTTAAGTACTGAAAGGCTGCAATAAGGTCTCCCTGAAGCCTTCTTTTCTCCAGGCTGAACAATCCCAACTCTCTCAGCCTTTCTTCATAGGAGAGGCATTCCATCCCCCTGATCATTTTTGTGGCCCTCCTCTGGACCCGCTCCAACAGGTCCATGTGCTGAGGGCTTCAGAGCTGGACGCAGSATTGCAGGTGGGGTCTCACCAGAGCAGAGCAGAGGGGCAGAATCRCCTCCCTCGACCTGGTGGCTGGTGGTGTTACACCACCTTTCTGACATGGGAGCTGCCAGTGTGACAATATTAACACTCATCCACCTGCTAACACCTGTGTAATTATGAAAGCAGTGTAGAAGATATTGTGTAAGGGGGGGTGGGGGGGTAGAAACATTTCCCCTTTTAGGTTTTGTTTTCTACATTTCTTAGCACACCTGAAAGTAGCCATTTAKCTGTCAGCCTGAATATTGATTCTGCATTTGTGATCATTCAATTTCTCTTGAGATCATTTGTAATCATGTCACTTAAAGCATCCAATATCTTCCCAGATTTGCATCAAGACCACCTCCTTTTCTGATGTGCAAGGATCATATTTTTCCAGACATGTGTCTTGGTTTGGTTAATAATTGAGTGCTAATTCAGTGCAACTACATGTTTTGTTTTCTTTTCTGCTAATCTTCTTCCTCACCCTGCTTAAGAAAGTACATTTATTTTGAATCTACAGAAGGTTCAGTAAACTATTGGCATTGCTTAAATGTTGCTGGGACTATGTTTCTTTCCAATCTCTTATGTCTATAGATCAGACAATAATCACATCTACAATACTGTACTACTCACTCATCTCCACTTCAATCAATTTCTTCTAGAAGAATCAGCCTTCTTATCTCCTAGTCTACATACATTACCTATTTTYCAGTCTCCTCTAAAATCATATATTGTCTCAATTACTCCTATCTTTATAATATCTGGTTTTATTCATTAGTTTACACTGGTAAATCTCTTTTCCTAATGCTGCTTGAGTAATGCAAACTGATACGTAAATGAGAACAATGACTTTGGCTCACAGTTGCTTGTTAAAAATCTTCTCATTAATGTTGGTTTTTTTCAATTCACTGGTTAAATTTTGACACCCTGACAATTTAAATGGGGCATAGAGTACTAATTATTTTTGTYGTTACATCATTTTTTAAAATGTTGCATTCATGCATATCAGAATTAAYATTGCATGACTCAGGGGAATAGTTCTCCACAAAGGGTGAAATAACACCATCAACCAAAACATTGCTTTTTAGTCTGTAAATACTTATGTAAGTAGCAAATGAATTATTAAAAAATAGAGTTGATTAATGAAGGATTTTCACATGTGAAAGCTAAGTTTTTATCGTTATTATTTGAAATAAAAAGCCTAATCAAGTCTAGAGAATCATAATGGGGATCTGCATAATAGATGCTATGCTAGCAGAGGGTCAGCTGAGTTTCCACTGAAGGCAATGACAATATTGTACTTGTTCAAATGTGAGTAGCCTTAGATGTTAAAAACACTTCATTGTGTGCTTGCGTAATATGTGCCCTCATGCTGTGGTCTTCAGATAAGAACCTGAGATAAGAATACACTTATTCACACACTTAAATTATTTAACTGCAGCTGATTATACACAAAATTCACTCTACTTAATATCTGACAGGTAGCATTAACAAAAGTAAGCAAYAAGTTAACATTTCTCCTATATTTAACTTTCTTTGCTTTTGAAGTTCAAAGAAAAACTTGGGAATGTTATAACTATGGAGGTAGAAGTGATTCTTCATATATGCTAATGTTGATGTCACCTTTGTACTATTCTAAGAAGGGGTACACCTCAACTTCTTTTTCCAACTCATTGATTTTGGTAGGAATTAGATATCCAGTGCAAATTCTGTAGAGGATTTAGTTGGTTGAAGTTGTTTTTTAAACACAGAGTTAGTTTTGCCTGTATTTGATTCCTAAGAAGCTGTTACACAGCTGGGAACAATTGCCTCTGGCAACAAATTTCAGTTGATGATTAGGAAAATAGTTGGCCAGTGCAAAATATTAAGTATAACAGCATCTGAATCACTTGTTGCATCTTAATGATGACTTCAGAAGTACTGGCAGCTGCTCAGCTACTTCTTAGATATCTTAATACGTTAGTGTAGCTTCTGAAATGGTGAACAGAACAAACTTTATCCTTTAAAACCTCCAACATGGTGTCGGAGGCCCCCTGTTACAAAATATCTGGTAACCTTCCATGCAGTGGGATAGCCAGGCCTTTCTCAGACTAATGTTTAAATTGAATTTTTATTTTGTTAGTGTCTACAGGTAGAAGCAAAGGTGAAAAAACCTACTCTCTTCTTACTATAATACACAAGATGCTACAGTTCATTTCTGCAAGAGCTTATATTTTAATTCAAAAAGCACTACAAACATAATATAGAAGCAAAGAGCTTTGAGGTGGAAGGGGGTAAGGTCCCTATCACTAAGCAAGTTAAATGGCTATTCATCTTTATGGTTGTGAGTCACCTGGAAGCTTTTTTTTCCTTTTCTTTAATACATACTTTACACAGTAGTGCGTGTGTGGATGAATACATATTTATAAAGCAAGTAGTTAAGGCTGACACAACAGACTCAAAATAACAGACAAGAACCATTCTCCCCTCTTTATAAGTATTCTAAGTGCTAAAGAAAGGATCTTAGCTTAAAATGTTGTTTACCTTATCCAGTATATCAGACGGTCTCTGCATCTGAGGGCTGAATATAATTCTTAGCTTCCTAATGAACTCTTCCCCTTTCCCTCCATTCCAAAATGCCAATGACTCAATAACTAGTTGGGTGGCAGGTACAAAACTAGTAACTGTGGAATTGAACAGCTATTGACCACAAACAGTCATGCATCTCTTTATTCACACATCTCTCTGTTATGCTTATGTTTACAGAAAACACTCACATATCTTAGAATGTAAATCAGAAGTACATTTTATTATCTCTAGTTGTCCCCTCCTGCAATTATGTTTCTCCCAGGAAATTACAGGATGTGTAGTGTAGGATTTTTCCCTTGTAAAATAACATGTAAGCAATTAATTGGTAGATGCTTGACCCACTTGAAGAAGGAAAGAATCAGATCTTAACTCATACTAAAGTCTTTTAAAAAGGTGCTATATGTGTGTGAGAGGGGAATATCAAGTCCTTGCCCTGGTCAAGAGCTGAATACAATGCAAGCAGCCTTGTGAGCTTTGGCGTGAGCCACAAATCAATAACTAACGGGAGAAAAATACTTGAGCCTGTTGGAAAGGTATGCCGTGATATCACCGTGGGCTGATCATGGGCCTGTGGTGACATCTTGCCATAGACACTCGCAGTGGTAGAGACCATGAGGGATGTAGTTCTGTGGCCATCTGACACTACACAGAAGCAGTGAGCCCAAGGGGAAAACATTTGTGTTGATGCCAAGCTGCTACACAGGAGCCCAATGTTGAGATGGGCTGGAGTGTTGCATTCATCACGCTTGGTTGTGCTGGTTCATTAGAGTGAGAACTGGGGGACGGGGAGCCCCCATTAACACTGTGTGTGTGTGTGTTTGTGTGTGTGTTTGAGTGCACACGAAGTTCTCCCTGACACGGCTTCTCTCACTTAGTAAACTCAATGAACCGGGCTTAGCAGTGTGATGCTGTTTGGCATGCGAGTGTTGAAGGGTTCAGTTGTAAGTACTGTGTGCTGTGTGAGAGCTGGGCACCACTCTCTAAACAGAAACGTCTTCCTCAGGGTAATGTTTTCCCACGAGAGTTTAAGCTTGAGGGAGAAAAAAAAATGTTTTTTTACAGAAGTGCCTAAAGACACCAATGACTACATGAATTATGTTAAGAAAAATCTAGCACACACAGGGCTGGGAGCCTCTGGCGCTGAGGGCAAATGGTGGAGACTGGTTGCATTTCACCTATCTAGCACCTGGTTTCCTGCAATACTCCTAAAGACATGATAATCACTTTCTCTATGTGTGTGTGTATATGTGTCTGTGTGTTCAATTCAACGTATATGAAACAATTTAAGGGATGTACAGGCAGCTTCTGTAAACAGTTTCACAGCATGAAACTGATGGATGTGTCACAGCACAGGCCATGTAAGTAGGGAGGATGGAGAACACAAAGCTTCCCCAGCTAGTGTTGGAGATCTCTATCTGACAGAGAGAGAGAGAGAGACAAAGCTGGTGCAATCTTGTCCATGATGTCTACTGTGGAGCTTCCCTGGCCTGTGCTATAGCTCCAACCCAAGGCCAGAGAAGTGCTAGTTTACATGGACTCAAAATCCCATACCTTGCTAATCACCAGGCAGTGCAGACATCAGAGCTCTAGTGCACAAACTCATTTAGATATCACCAACAATAGCTGGGGGTAATAGTACTAGGAATGCTTCAAGCACAGAGAAGAAAAAGGGAATACTTCCTCCAAAATATTATTTAAACATATCAAATCGAGAAAAGAAGCAATATAATCACCTCTTTTAAAACATTACAAACTGCTGCAGTGTTACTGAGTGACTCCCCATAAGCTAATCAGTTACAAGACATAGCTCTCCTGCACTCCAGGCCATGGCCATAGGTGCTTATTTGCAACAAGTAATATTTTACCTATCGTTATGGAAAAGAAGCATTGTACTTCCCCATTGTATCCATGCTCTGTTGACTGATTCCCAGTAGAAGACGTTGTAAGAACAGAAGACTCAAAACTCCTACACACCAGACCTCACCATCCTCATAAGGACCTCAATGCCAGCAGCAATGCAAGGACAGCACATTATATTTTAGTAAATAACTGTGCCATTTTGGCTGGGATAGAGTTAATTTTCTTCATAGTAGCTAGTATGGGTCTATGTTTTGGATTTGTGCTGAAAACAGTGTTCATAACACAGAGATGTTTTAGTTATTGCTGAGCAGTGCTTACGCACAGTCAAGGTCTTTTCTGCTTCTCACCCCAGCCCACCAGTGAGTAGGCTGGGGGTGCACGAGAAGTTGGGAGGGGACACAGCTGGGACAGCTGACCCCAACTGACCAAAGGGATAGTCCATACTATATGACTTCATGCTCAGCATATAAAGCTGAGGGAAGAAGGAAGGGGGGGACATTTGGAGTGATGGCATTTGTCTTCCCAAGTGGCCACTATGCGTGATGGAGCCCTGCTTTCCTGGAGATGGTTGAACACCTGCCTGCCGATGGGAAGTAGCGAATGAATTCCTTGTTTTACTTTGCTTGTGTGCACAGCTTTTGCTTTATATTAAACTGTCTTTATCTCAACCCAGGAGTTTTCTCACTTTTACTTTTCTGATTCTCTTCCCCATCCCACCAGGGGGGGAGTGAGTGAGCGGCTGGGTGATGCTTAGTTGCTGGCTGGGGTTAAACCACAACAGTAACTAATAAGTACTTATAATTGCTAAGACTCTGAAAGGATTTTTTGTGTTTGKTTTTTTTTCTACGTGGCAGGGGAAAAGTAAGATCTATTTCTAATTAATATAAAAGCTTTACTTCTGCATAGCCAATGGCTTTGTAAATTCAGAAGTCTGGTATTGATTTTTTGGAGATCATTTGCTGTAAATTATTCACATGAAACAATAGACAGTAAATGTAATGAATAGGCACTTACAGGATGCTCAGTACAGTTCCATAATGTAAAACCAACTGAAAAAGGATCTATTTTAACATGTTTTTTTAAGTTAACAGAGAATAACCTACCTGGGTCATAGCCAACATATATCATTTTCTCAGTCTGTAGTTATTAAGTCAGCCTTATTATATCATTCAGGTAAAATGTAAAAGCAAATTCTTGCTTTTTCAGTGAACGGTAGCTCTTCTATCCTCTGACAGCCAGAATTTAAACTATAATAAATCAAACTTATCTTTAATACAATTCCATTGCTATAATTTAGACTGCATCAGAATTAAGTTTGTCTTTAAAAAACATTTTGTGATGAGAGCTTGCAGGTATCCTTATCTTTTTGCTTTAGCACACTTCCCTAGAAGCATGTTTCAAAAGCATTTTTCTCTTGCCAGACATGGGCTTGCGGGCGGATACCACTGCCAGGCTCAACAGTATGGGTGATGGTAGCCACAGTGCAGAAGATGGCTTGTTTCCCAACACCTTCCCTTTCATCCTTTGGAGGTRAGGTGCTTCCTCAGGATAATGTTAATCCAAGAAGGGAAGAGCATCAAGAATGGGAGCCACTGCAAGGTCATGAACAATCAGGGGCTTCCAGCCCTCCAGCTGGGCCTCCTTTGCAATTTGGAGCAATTATGGCAACTATTCGAAGTTACACAGGATCAGCCTTGTTGGGGCCTGGCCTTTGAGCAGACCACTTTAACCGTCTTGCGTTTAACCATGGAACTGTAGCTCTCCATTGCCATGAACTAGGTCACCTCCGAGTAAGTGCCAAAGAGGATCCACTGGATCGAATTGCCTGTGCTCCTGAGACAGCTTCCTTCAAATAAAGGCTAGGACTGCAGTCTTCTCCCCATGCCCTTTGCCATTAGTGCCAGATCCCTGGAGCAAGCTGAGAAAAATGAGGAGGGTGAGGTTCTGCAGTTCTCGGGAGTGGGGTTTCTTCATAACAGGACACCATGGTGTGTGTCCAGAGTGATAAAGGCATGGGTGGAGCAGTGCGTGGTGGGGCAGCCTGTACTGAGACCCATGTATTGGAGAGAAAGGCAGTGCAGCAAAATTACATGGTTTTGGCCATATTCCTCGGCAGTACCATTCTCTGCCCCAAGCTATCTATCTCCTGTGCCAGGAAACAGGAATTGTTTGCTAGTGCTAGTGTTAGCTGACCTGTGCTAGCAACTGTTCTAAAAGTGCAACAGAATAAACATTTACATGCTGGTTGCGCATCATGGCCTTGTTGCATTTACTAGGGTAACATAGCCTTTTCTACTAAACATTACCTTGAATTTTAAACATGTAATTTATATGCGCACTTCTCTGTGACATAAAACACACCGAGGCCACACATTGACCTGCAAAACAATGGAAAAGAGAACTCCTTTAGAGACAGACCAGGCAAAATGCTACGTGAAGAAATATAGGTTTTCCTACCATTCACATACATACATAAGAATCTAGGTCTGCTAGACTATCTAAATTAGGTTTGTGTCTCCAGGGTGACTAGAACCTCTATTTTCACTCTTAGTCTGTGTCAAACAGAAGCCTTTTTTTCATCTGAATATCATTTTTTCCTCTTCTAGAGTAGTAGTTTATCCTCTATCTTATAACTTACTTTTCTGCTGTGGTAAGGCCAAATTTATTCAGATGCTTATAAATGCTTTCCTCAATACAAAGGTGTTCTTGAATTAAGACTGAACAGTGATAAAGACTGAATGCATAAACATTGAAAACAAAGTCAACTTCAGGTATTTAAAAAGCATCCTTACATCATTGTTTATATATAGTGTTGGTTGCTTGCTATTCCTGTTAGTCACTTAATCCTTAGCTTTGATCATAGTTTAGCAGATTGTGTCAAGACAGCCACTCCTTTCTTCCTATCAAAATGCTAGAAAAGAAGGACATCTTTCTTGGAAGGAGATCTGACTTTTTTTCATATGTGTATGAAGCTATAATTTTGTTCAACAGCTTGTTCATAGGAGGATTGTACCCAGCAGAAAACTAAGATCTTTTTTTCTGACAGTCAGAGGGCCTTTGCTGGCTTAGTCCGTAATGTTTTAGCTATGCAAAAGCTCCCAACAGAAACATATAGTTTATTGTGCGGAGAGTACAATATTTTGTGGATGCTTATTGCCAGAGTAAATCAAAAGACGTCAGACAAATTCATTGTCATTGCAATCACTGGCAGGGCAGGGCCAGCTTCAAGCAATAGAAATAAAGAATACAAGCAGCTCCTCTAGCTGGCAAGTATGACAAATGGAGACTAGTCAATCCTACATTTTTCTTCCAGAATAATTTCTTCTTTAGAATGCTTATTAATCCACAGTAATATAAAATGTGTCACAGAATCACTGAGGTTGGAAGAGAGATTTTCTAGTCCAACCCTCTGCTCAGAGCAAGGTCAACCTGCTCAAAGGCAGGTTGCTCAGGGCCATGTCCAATCAGGTTTTGAATAGCTCCAAGGATGGAGACTCAACAACCAGCCTAGGCAACCTGTTCCAGTGTTCAATCACCCTTACAGAAAATAAGTTTTTTCTTTTGTTTAAATGAAATTTCCTATATTTCYGTTTGTGTCCACTGCCTCTCGTCCTTTCATGGGACATTGCTGAGAAGAGCCTGGCTCTGTCTTCTGTACTCCCCCCATTAGGTATTTGTACAAATTGGTAAAATCCCCCTGAACCTTCTTTTCTCCAGGCTAAACAGTCCCAGCTCTCAGCCTCCCCTGGTATGAGAGGTGCTCCAGTCCCTTAAAAATCTTTGTATAATTATGTGAACAAAAATATTTTAAATAATATTCTATACACATTTACTCCTTTAGCAAACACAAACTCCTTTACCTGTCGTAATTTATAGGTGAAAGTATTTTTCCTTTGTTCTTTAGCATGTTTACCCAGATTCTGGCATAGTTATTTCATGAAGGTTTTTTTTTATTGCTTCATAAATCATGCCTCTGAAGCTACTTAGAATCCTTTTTTTTTTTTTTTTTCGTAAAAGGTGCAGTTCCTCATGCTCCGTTAAGCAAGTACATTGGAGTTTCTCCTAGAAAGGTACAGTCCTGCTTACTTATTTTTCTGTTGTCCTCATGCATTGCAGGAAAATTTCAACAATRGGAAAAAATAACAGAATGCTCTCTTTTCCTCTAAGAGCTCAAGCTTGTGCCTAAAGCAATAGGTCTAGTCATCTGCAAAGACTTGGTCATTACTTGTTGAATTCATTATTATTTTAGGCTGGTTTATTTTCATATAAAAATGAGTCCCAGCTGCACAAGCACATTTGCTAATGATACGTTGCAAACCTATGCACGTATGTAAAAGTACATATTTTCCTCTTCTGCTCTCCACTAAATCTTATTTCTTTTTCTTTTAGGTCCCTAAAAACATCATTGCTATTCCATCTAAACTCAGCTGCAAGTCATTGCTAAGCAATGAATTATTTTTAAGCACAAGGTCCTATAAACAAGTGATGGTCAGTGAATACAAAATTCTCTTTCTAATTTTCACATATGCATTGAACCAGTTTCTTGATTTAAATCTTATCTTAAAAACTTACAGTAGTCTGAAGCTTTACACTCTATGTAAAGTGCTTTGTGGTGACATGTAGTGGTGATGATATAAAAATCCAGCTTGCAGCACTGAGAGGTGCAAAGGTAGCTTAATTTCTTTTCTTTTTCTCTTTTGGTCAGTCTAAGCCAGAACCAGGAAGCTATTTAAACATAGTTTTAGTCTTATTTTATGTTTGAAAATCAAAAGTGGGGTTTTAAATGACAAGAAAAAAAAATGAGGGGAACTTTTCACATATTTCCTGTGTTTGGGGCTGAGGTTCCTTGACTATCGTGTTGAAAATGTTAAGGATCAGTATTTTGCATACTGTGCAAAATATATATATTGCAAACTATTCTCAACATCCTAAGAAGTTGGCATGATCCTTGTGCTACCTTATCTATGCAAGGAAGGAGTCATGGAAAATGGGAAAATGGTGCCTGTATCTTATGATAAACTTCAACATTATTTCCTTAAAATTCAAGTTGAAAGCATTCCTCTAGTATGCATTTATTTCCAGACAGTCATTCATGAGTTTTGACCCCCACAGAACATAGTTTTTAAGGAATCTTAGGCAATAAAAATTATGGAACGTTCTAACAGTTGCCACTTTTCACCCATCTATCTATTCTGGGGATTTTATCCAATCACTGTCATAATAACCATCAGTATCAAAAACTGTCCTTTTAAAATTTAAGAGGTGCCTCGGCTACTGCTATTTGGATATAGATTCYGTCACAGTTCAAGAAATTTTTTTCTTTTTAATTCCTTCAGGAGATATATGAACAAATATACATTTTAGATCAAATTCTGGTACAGGAATATGGAAGTTACATTTGAACTGAGCTCCATTTGCATATCTTCAACACTGATCATGGCAGTAAATGACACGTAAAAGCATCAGCCTAATTATGTTTCAAATTCTTATCAGCATATGAAATAACCACCAATTTAATAATCAGCTCACATCTTCCAAAGTAACAATTTTGCACAGCTACAACTTTCCATAATCAATACTGATATTTCTTTACTTTCTCTCAAAATGTTAACTTTTAAAATCCATCAAATTACATTATCATTTTACAAAATGTATTACCTTGAGACTGTCAGATAATGACCAATTAATATTCCTTAATATTACAAAAATACTTAAATAGCAGTGTACATCAATGAAGATATTAAATCAGTTAGTTATGCATGTGACCTATTCACAGTCCTCTGTATATCAAACCTGAATTTTTAGGAGATATATTTTTAGCTCCCAATGAACAAAAAACATATAGAAAAATATTCCTAGATGTAATCTTCCATCTTCCAGATAACTTTCAGATGAGTTATTTGTGTCCATGGATACCAAGTCACTGTGAACAGCATTCATTTTAAGCGTTGTGAATAATGTTACCTTTCAAACCTAACCTTCAGTACTTAAATTTCTTTTGTCAGATTTCAGTGATAAACCACATGTGGATACAATTAAGGCAGGAAACCCAACATTTAGTCTCATCTCTCGTCTTGGAAAATGATCTATACAATCTGCTTGATGTAGAACTTCACAACCAGGACTGCGGTTGTGCTCATGCAACTATTAGTGGCTGATAGTGAAGACTGGGATCAATTTTGGTTTAATGCAATATATTTAAACCTGTTACATGGTACAGAAGAGGGCATCTCGTACCTTTATTCTGGTTTTAGTATCTGAGCACGTAGCAGTCTTCAACAGCATTCAAAACACTGAGAAATATTATTCGCAGTATACCACTTCTCCATCTTTGTTTTTAAATAAAAACTGTTGCAATTATGAATCTGCCTTAATGTGCTTTAGTACTAAGGAGAACTTATTAACCATTTCTGGAAATTCTGCTTATTTAAAAACTTATCCTGTCCCATCCCCACTGCATTTTATAAATACTAGGAATAAAAGCAGTATGTCAATATACACACAGGTACACATATGTAGATTTGTATGATAAATAAAACAGATCCCTCTTTTCCCACAATCTTACTTTATTTTTTCTCTGTCTTATGCCTTATTTGAAAGGAGCACAAAGCTAACAACAACAAAGAGTAGGAAAGCAAGATGGTTATTTTTAAAATTGGAGATGGCTGTAATTTTCTGCAGCAAAGGGTACAGTGGAAAGAAGGTTTGATACTTACTTGTTCAGACTGTTACAGCCCACTCTATTTGCCAACATTTTCACACAAAACTACTAACAGCCATGGAGGGTCAACTCCTTGTTGAAATTTGGACCCATTTTTTCTGGCATATTTTCATGGAAAGACTATTCTAGAAACTTGAAAGTGGCTGAGCAGAAGACTTTATATAATATTGAGTTAGATAATGTTCAGCAAACATGATGCAAAAGATTTTTTCTTATGAAGCTGTATTTCTTTTTGCAAACTATACAAGTGTGGAATAAGCTATCAGGTGGTCTTTAATATGACCATTATTAATGTTCTGTTCCATTTATATCTATTAAAAAAAAAGTTTTGGGAAAAGAAGAAATGCTGAATGTTATCTATCTTAAATGCTCATATGTTATGTTGAATGTTCATATGGATGTGTGCCATCACATTCCCTTTATAGTTGTTACTTGTTCCAACTATTAATTTTCCTTATTACTGGTAACTGCAATAATGTCATTACTACTGAAACATTTCTACTTATAAGTTAGTTAAATATAGGGAAGAATTTTAAAATAACATTCATTTTGTATTGAAACACCCATCTAATTATCCCTGATAAGATTTTTATGGTATAATGTCACTTATTGCAAAATCATTTTTAACATGTGCTTTTATTAATGAAAGAATACATTAATTCCTATGTGAGTATTATTTAGAACTACTACATGATAGTAACTAACATGTTACAAATATATAATATTTTAGTACCACAAAAAATGGTACTAAATTTCAGAATTTAAACAGAATTTCATAATTCTGTTTAACACTGGCCAGTGTTTAAATATGTTCCTTTATCATACAGGACATAGGTGCAGGTTATTAGATTATACACAGTATAGCATAATTAAATCTGTTTCCACTTATTTTTACTTCAGGTGTTTTTGTCTTATTTTGTTGTTAACATTTTAATGGAATTTCCATACTACAAACCTATGCAAAAGTATCTCAAATCCACCTCTCCTGATCAGACTACATACAGATACATATATTTAATTTAAATGGCCCCTAATCATAAGTGTACAGATTGGGGAGCAGGGAGATAGATGTAATTAATTTACTTAGAAATGTCATAAAACTCAGTGATGTATAATGAAATTACACAGCAATAAATATCTAAACATCACTTAATTGCATCATAAACTCTGATGTGACATAAATAATGATGAATAGTAATGTAGGATGAAGCTTATTCTTGGCAATCAAACCTATTTATTAGAGAGGTCAACTTTATCGTATTGAAAATGTATATTTATTTAAGAAAAGTGTATGGGTTCATATTCATCAACAATTAATATTGGAAAGATCTGCTGATACTTAATCATCCTAAACTAACTTTAAAACAATATTTTATTGTGGTGTAAGCTTAAATACATTATTGATAAATGGGTATAAGCATCAGAAGACAACTTCCAGTATTTTATTTTAAATTGTGTTCTTATTCAACAAACACCATACAAACAAAAATAAAACAAAGTCTTAAAATCCTCCCCATACTTGAAATATTTGTCTTTACATTGAAAATACTGAGTCATGTAAGATGCTAAAGCAGTATGATTCCTTCTTGTAAAATGTAATCAAATCTAGCAAAAAAAAGAGCTGTAGACCAGAGAAATTAATCGTTTTTTAATTTACACAAAAAGCTATCCTGGAAGAACATCTTAAAAAGTAAATAATAATAAGGCAAAGATACAAATTAGGCAATGCTGAGTTATGTTTCATTTAACACATTAATGTTTCCTCTTTAAGGTTTTATCTTGTGCATTTTGGTAAGATAGTATAAGCACAACTAAAAAGTATAATCATGTATTAGAGTCTATCATAAATGTATATTAAGAGTGTGGCACATCATAGAATTTTAACCATATATTCCTCTGCATGGAGTCCTCTCTATATCCTTGCAGTCTTTGGGATGAGCAGGTGAACTGACCTCCTGCGATACTTGCCAGGCTTTTTCCTATGACTTTGTGTTAAACAAAAAAATAACTCCCTATGCCTTGTTTCACACCATGCCCGGACTTGCAGGATGAAAGTATACATTAACTGAGGTGAAAGTTGTCATAAAGGATACACACAATGGCCTTTTCCCAAATCCTAATGCAGTCCTCATGCACAGCATGACAATTACAGTGAAAGAGAGTCTGCTACATTAGCTATGTAAAGGGAACTGGAAAACTGTATCATTGCAGGTACATACCAAAATGCAAAAGAAGAAGATACACATGGGACTGCTTTAGAATTATAAATTGGTATAATTTGTCAGAGTTCATCCACAATATGGAGAAGCCAACAGATGCAGAACTGAAACTGCCAGCATTAGCACAATATCTGTATTTTCATTCCTGACCCTCTTACACCTTTCAGCAACAAATAAGTGCATTAAATCTAAAGCTCTCAATCTGAGTATTGGAAGCGTTCATCGTTTTGAAGGTAGGAATCCTTTATTAAAATTCGAGTTTACTTCAGAAAGGTTTAAGATGTGATTATCCTGAACTGTCATAAAAATTGGTTCCACTTAGGAACAGTGAGAAATTATATATAATTAACAATTATAACAGCAGCACATTTTTCTAAATAATTGGAAGAACTCTGAAATTATACTTACAATAGTTAACCGCCATGAATGAACTAGAGAAAGTAAAGAAACTGGTGAGATTTACCTGATGACTTCTCAGTATAGAATCAGATAACTTGAAATGCTTATTTCCAAGTTAAAAGGAAAAAGAATAATAGTTGAATAAACTGCAATTTTAAAATTATAACTTACTACAGGCAGTATAGTGCACCTTTATTAAGATAGCCAGGCATATCACATTTTCGTATTTTATACACAGTCTCTTCAGTGTGAAAATAATTCCAGTTTCCTGAATACTCATATCATCTTCTGAATTTGAAGACCTTAATTACACATCTTTTTCCCCCCCTTTGAATTAAAAAAATGAACTAACTTACTGTCACCTAAACCCATGTTATCTTCAAACATAACTTACTGTCACCTAAACCCATGTTAACTTCAACCAGTAACTCTCGGTTACTTCTTACCAAAACTGAGTGTAATACAGGGTCATCCTTTATTTGTTCAGTGATTATTCGGTGAAGAAAATGGGTAGGTAATGTAGGTAATAAAATATATATATATAAAAAAAAAAAAAAGTCCTGCCAAGACTATTACTATTTGTTCACCTTTTTTAAGATTATTTTGATCCAGGCTAATACTGTTATTATGTTGTTGTTATTCCATTCTGTGTTTTTTCAGCTCTTTAATGCTCATTCCTCCTTGAACACCTTTTATACTGTTTCTTGGGTTTTTAACATTTAGTAATTGAGTTCCACTGTAGGGACTAGCTCACTATCTTTCTAATATCCTTACAGTATCTACTTCACATGGGTAGTTCTGGTTCTTCTGTTTGTTGACCCACCTGGGTCTGTCTTTGGATTTGTTTGTAAACTTTGCAGTTATTTCTTGCTAACTATATTCAACTATCTATGTGCATATCTTTTACGAACAATTATCAGCTACTTTGTTATTGTGTTACTATTATATCTTCCTCCCTCATGCTAATTCTTTATCTATTGTAATGTCTCATGTAACTCTTTTTTTTTTTCTTTTTTTGTGTGTTAAAAGTAGGCATGGCAATTGCATAGTGAGGCCAAATTTGTCCCATTTCAATTTCAGGATCTTTACAATCATGACAGCCTGAAGGCTGGTTTTCTCCAAAATGGACTTCATCCGACCACAGGATCTTGTGTTTCTGAGCATCTAGCTATGGCTGAAGGTCTCAAAAACCTAGTCAATGTCATTTTACCTCCCTAGTCATCTGTCTATTTTCACAGTTTATTCAATCCTTCCACCTACTTTTTTTAAAGATGAGAAAAATAACACTTGAAATCCTTTAAGATTCTAATTCTTTGACTGCCTCATAGGTTGTCAAAGTAATTCTTGGTACTTTAGGAGGAATCTGTCAAATCTATCATGATGGATGAATAGCAGATTCTACCATCTTCACCTTGGGATTTTATTCAGCCTCAGATAAACACCTGCTGCTCTTTCCTCTTTCATATGACTCGGTCTCATTTCTCCTGTATCTCCTTATACTACCTGTCTTTTCTCCAGCAGAAATTTTTTTTCTGAGCACTCTTCTCCATTTTCTATGTTCTTGGAGACTCTTTTCCATAAGCTTCTCAAATCTAAACTCTTTCTATTTACACAGCAGCTCAGTAACCACCAGGTCTTGATCAAGTGACATCAGGATCTTTCATCAGGGCATCACTCAAGATTAAGGAAGAAAAGGTGGCCTCTTATTTTGTCATTATTGTTGCCTCCATTCTTCAGATTTTCTGCAACTCTGCATCACTATCACCTTATTTTCCTTAGTTCCAACTCTGAAGGAAGAAAAAAAAAAAAAAAAGTCTAGTCTTTTCTCTCAGATACCACACTATATAGGATGCAAGATATGAGAAGAGATATGACAGGGAAAAGAAAGATGCTGAGACAAGCAGAGGACAAAAAGAAGACAAGCAGAATCTGTGTCTGCCACAGCACTTGAATCAATARGAACTAACAGAAATACGACATTATCTGATGGAGTTCTGTATGATTCATTCACAGTTTCCTGTTTTGGTTATGAATAAGATAGATGGAGTATGATACCATTCATTATTCTGCATTTATTAAAGCAAGGATAGTGCATGAAAAAGGTTGTAAATTAACTCTTTAAAAATTAAATCAGAATTAAGATTACCTCAACTAATTTGTATTCTCATCAACTGTGGTCAATTGACTTCATTGGATCTATGTTGATTTACATTGTCTGAGAACTTTGTCTGGTGTATGGCATTAATTTAAATAGGGCACATATCATGTCATATAGGGAAGCCAAGAACTTGAAATGCATGATGGGCTATCGTGGAATATTTATTGCTGTTAATAAGTAGTTATCACCACTTCCAAAATCACATGCAACRTAATTCCTCTTCAAACAGGTATTGAGTCTGTTTTCATTTGCTTATGAAGACTTCTTTTTGAGAAATATCAGAAACTAGTATGATAGAGTTATAGTTTAAACTGAAGTTCAAAGGAATTTCAACTTGTGTGAAAAGTTTGGAGAATGCTATAATAAAACCTTAGTCTAGGAAAAAGTTTTGTGGTGTTTTTTGTGGGTTTGGGGGGAGGGTGTTTGTTTGGTTTTGTGTTGTGTTTTGGTTTGGTTTGGTTTTGAGCTAGGATTCAAAAGGCCAACAAAAAATTCCAGAAGGTTTCACATTATCTTCTCATCACCTGTATCTCTCATCACAATGGTATATCCCTAACAGTAGTATTGTGTTGCTGTTAATTTGATACTGAATATTGAGTTACATTCTTAGATAGACATAAAGCATTTACAGAGATATCAATATAAATTATGCCAGCACATCAGTTTCCCTTTAATAAACCCAGGTGAACCTTAACTGGCTCTGAAAAAACCTGTCAAGTTTTTCTCACAGTGTTTGTTTCAGTTCTATGTCAGCTACAGCAGAAGGACAGACTTGCTGTGGGAAGGACTAATCCTGCCCCAAAGCTGGTCAGTCTCCCCAGGACTGAGGCTATAGGAAACACAGTGCAGAATCACCTGAGTGGCTTTGCAAGTGCCAGCTTGTGCCTTACATTTCTTGTGCTAAGTCAGAGCTAATGAAGTGTTATTGAACCATGCTGACTCTGTTTTGTCAGTGTCTCTGTACTTTTTGCCTTGATGTGTCCCGTAGTATCTATATTGTCTTTAATACAACTGAGGAATCAGAGGTTCAGGTAGCGGATAGTCTGGAAAAACAGAAAAGACCAAAACAGGGATTTGGAGTCTCCCCGATGTGGAGGAACAGCACAACACAAGAAACTTCTGAAGTTAATTCAGCTTGTTTTCTTACAGCCACTGGAGTAACTTTGCTTCTATTCATTCAGAGGCAATATTATTATGATGTTCATGGGTCCAGCTTCTGCATTAACATTAGACTCATGTTGTCCTTGAATGAGGGATGTGAAGAGCCAAGCTGATCCATCCTTCTGCAAGTGGAGGAAAAGTTCTTTGTATCTATCTACCCTTCTGACCCTCTATTTTCTGTTTCTCTCTCCCCAGGTCTCCTACAGTTTAGAAAAGGAGTTAGCAATCTTTCAAGGTTGTATTCAATCTTTCAAAAGCTATGTTTTTCTTTCCCAAATTCTCTCTCAAAAGACCTCACTCAGGACTCTCTCATTTCCTATCTATCTGCTTGACATTTAGTCAAATTGTGGCCCTAAATGAGAAGACCTAAGTAAGCACACAATAATAGCCAACAGAGGGGTAGTAAGAGTTTAAAAAATGTCCCAATTTATCACAACTGTGATACACATTTTTGAGTGGATTTCACTTATTACCAAAAGAGATTATAAGGTACATCTTAAAATAAATCTGGTTATTCATAAAACTAAAATATTAATCTCCTAAATAATTCAGAAAAAATCATTATTTTACAATTTTCCTAGTTAAAAGTAATTAATGCCTGGAAGTATCACAGACCGCTTGACAAATCAGAGATGTCAGAAATTCTAGCAATGTTCTTTTCTAGTAAATCTCTTCAGTAAATAATGGTAGATCAAACATAATCATTTCTTCACATAAAGGGATTTACATATTTTTCTGCAGAGTAACTATAAAATAGGCATCATTTTTCATGAACTAAGAGTTCTTTTTGAATTATTTTGTAGATACTTCCTATGTTTCCTATATGTATGCTGAAAAATACATATTTCTCTTCAGGAGAGAAAGATGGAAACAGGAAAAAGATGCAAACAAGAGTAAGGCGATACAGGGAGATCTGTTGTTTTACTAGGTTTGCATGGAGGGAAGGAGTTTGACTTGTCTGAGAAGATTTTTCTCATTGATTCAAAGCTACCCAGAGATACAAGGTTTGGTCTCCTGAAAGATACTTTCTTTTGCATGATTCACTATTTTTGTACAATACACTAAAGCCACAGAAAACTTGCAATCTGATTGCTGGCAAAACTCTCGCTTCCCAATTAGAAGAGGAATTGCCCCATGCACTTTTAACTCCTAGCTAGAAGTCTGAATCTAATTCATCATAAGCATGTTTCTATTGCACCACATGGTCTCTAATCATAAGTAACACTTTCCTGATAGATATACAAGCAGACTTTCTGCATATAAGGGTGCAGAACATAAAAGTCAAAGCTTTCAATAGACATTATGCTGTTCTTTCCAGCGGTATCTGCCATTCTCACTTATGATCATGCTGTTAGTCAGAACTCTAAACTTTTTGCTGAGTGTATGATCATTAAAATGATAAAAGTATGATCTTCCTACTGCTATTGATTTTTCCACTGAATTTTCAGCATGAACATTCTCTACCCCTGAGAGTACTCCAGCTGTGCTGCACAACAGGATAAATAACATCTTTCTGTTTCCTGAGGAGCTGCTTTCTTCATCTTCTGATCTTTCCAACTTTTCCAACTCCAGTTTATCTTTCTTTACACAAACCAGTTTATGGATTAAATGAGAAAAAAAAGTGAAAAACAGTCAAATGAAAGGGACATAAATTAAGATATTACTTAGAAGTTTTTAAGATCTTTCTCAGGTTCAACTAAAATATATGTTTTTTAGATTTCACTCTTTATTTTAAAGGTTAAAGGAGGCAGCTGGAGTCTTCATGAGAGGGAGGGTTTTCTGTTTTTCAGTGATTTGAGGTAATTGACTTCCTAAGGAAAGCAAAGAAAACAGAAAATATTGTGATGTGGGTAGATTTTATTTTGGTTTTAACGTGATGTTTGAACTTTCTTGGGCTTTATTTACACTGTCAGAGTGTATTTTTCACAATAGCTAACAGATACAGCTCTCCTAAATATGAAAGCACAACACTGTCTCTGAGCAGTAGGTTACAGAATTTTTTTTATTTCATGCATCATTCAAAATTTGTTTTAGTTATTCTATGAAGTGAGAATATACTGTAACCTCCTTGGCAAGGAGAAAGAAAAATCCCCAGTATTTTTGTCTGCTTTTCAACAGCACACACTTGATTAGCCACACATTATTTTTTTTCATTAAGCTACAGTGTCATAATTTACATCAATTTATCCATGAATTAGAAAAGAAAACTAATCTTTTCCTGCTTTACTATGAATGTGTTCTCTGCCATTCAGGAACACAGAACAAGAATATCTGACTTCTTCAAATTCACAAGCAAAACTGGCTGAAACTGAGTAAGTTTTAATATTAACAAATATTAGAAGTATCCCTGGAAATAAATAGAAATACTATGGTGTTAGTAGCTGCATATGTTCTGTTTAATCTCTATTTTCCCTCAGTTGCTCATGATAGAATGTTACCATTAATCATTACCATGTGTTTAATAAATATAATTCATGATACTGCCTGCAAAATATTTTCTTTTTTTTTTAATTTGTAGATTTCAGTCTCTATGGTATACGCTGAACTTCATAATCCTCAAATTATTTAAAGGTTGGTGTTGACATATAATGCAATGCTTGGTCAGACTTAGTAGAAGCAATCAAGATGTGCATGCAATGTTTCTCAGTTATCCTTGAGTAGACTGGGACATTATCTATCCTTGACAGGCTAGAACCTAGGTGGAAACAATGCTCTAGAACCTTTTTGCAGCATTTTGGAGCCCGGATCAGACCTTCACGAGTCTTCAGGTGACATGTTTTAATATTTAATCAAAATTACTATTATTTCATAACATCTAAATGTGCACCACAAGCATTTTCATGCAATTAAGAATCACAGAATCACAAAATGATTGAGGTTGAAAGGGACCTCTGGAAGTCATCTTGTCCAACACCAGCCTCCCCCACTCAAGCAGGGCCACCTAGAGTGGAGGTGGAGACCCTAGAGGGGATCGTGTCCAGATGGCTTTTGAATATCTCCAAGGAAATGCAATTCAACATTTGTAGTTTTTCCTAGCAAAATTATGGGGACACAGTTGGAGTTGAAGGATAGAGATATTGCTATTAGGATCACACTGAGTATGATGACACTAAATTGCATTTGTAGCTATGCTTTTGTTGTCCACACCTTAAAAGTCCACTGTGAAGCAGTGACAATGTTTTAAAGATGGCATAAATCAAGGGCTTTCATACCACCTGACTTTGGGCACTCAAACTAAAATGTCAAAAGTGAGTCAAGTACTCTTCCCAGTGTTTTCTAGTCGTTTGAGATAGTTACAAGTACTATAGATCATACAATCATAGAATCATTAAGGTTGGAAAAGACCTCTAAGATCATCGAGTCCAACCGCCAACCCAGCACCCACGCCCACTAAACCATGTCCCGAAGTACCACATCCACACGTTTTTTGAATGTCTCCAGTGTTGGTCACTCCACCACTTCCCTGGGCAGCCTGTTCCACTGCTTGACTACCCTTTCCGTGAAGAAATTTTTCCTAATATCCAATCTAAACCTCCCCTGGCACAACTTGAAGCCATTTCCTCTTGTCCTATCGCTTGTTACTTGGGAGAAGAGACCAACACCCACCTCTCTACAGCCTCTTTTCAGGTAGTTGTAGAGAGCGATAAGGTCTCCCCTCAGCCTCCTCTTCTCCAGGCTAAACAACCCCAGCTCAGTCAGCCGCTCCTCATAAGAAGGAGCTATGAAGGAACCTACATGATGTCTTCCTTGGAGTACCATCTAAAGGATCTCCCTCCCTCTAGTTTGCCTGTAGAGGGAACCTAGGGAGAATAACCAGTCTGGTAATTATGACATGTCCCAGACTAGCCCAGAGATACAATGCAGGAAAACAAAATAGTGTGCATCATGTCTGCAGCTCCTCACTCAGTTTAGCTAAGAAACACCACATCATTCATCTCTGTTCTGCTAGCTGTTAGTATTCTGAATTAAAATGATCTCCAGTGTCTGGGATAATATGAATAAAACAGAAAAAACTACAACTGTCATAATATATATTTGAATGTGACAATCTGTGTTAATTCAAAAGGTCTATTTTTTTTCATGCTTATATTCATAACCCATTTAAAGTCCCTAGAACAGACTCCATCAGAAACAACAGGAAGGCTCTCAGCTGCAAATGCAAGAAATACCCTTTCATAAACTTTTTATAAACATACCTTGTGGGTACTGTACTGGTTATTTAAAGTAGCAAATTAATCTCTTTGTGATTCTAAACATACCTAAGAGTAGTAAGAAAGCTGTGAATGTACATATCTTATTTTTCTTCTCAACTCTTAAGCTACCACAGTGATTGCACAAGCTTTTCCCTTACCCTGCATATATTTAAAATACCACAAACCAGATTTGTTTCCTTGTTAGTAGCTAGTGAGTAAGTCTTGCTGAGCCCAGGATGTTTTAGGATGATAGGCTCAGATTAAATTTACCAAAATCACTTAGATCAACAATTGATACTGTGAAGGCATCTCCACTCCCAAAACTCAAATTGGAAAGGACTGGCTACAAGCAGATGTTTTATGGGAAGGTGAGAATAAGATTGATACTTGAAGGTATTGAGTGATTCATTGCAGTGTTTCTGCAAGCTGTTGTCAGAAAGCAGAAAGACTCCATGCCTTTTTGTGTATTGCTGGTTTTGTTCAATAAAATTTACATTTTAATCTACAAAGGATTGCATGTTGTTCTGTCAGAGTAGCAACAGATACTCCAGAAAGTGTTCAGTTTACTAGCACACTACTTTGGCATTATTTTCTTTTCATGTAATTAAATCTATTTTTTGCCTTGAAATAACAGAGCAATCATATTTAACTTGTTCTTAAATTTTGTATTGAAATGTGGCTAAGACAACTGTCTTGGACTGTCCCAGAGGCACAGTTCTAAGCCCCTTTCTTACCTGCACTTCCCCCTTGCTCCTATGAAACCATTTTGCATGACTGGTCAACAGACATGCTGAAAATGTGCTTCTCTCTGCTCATCGTCACTATGGTAAATGTGAGGTGTACTATGTCTAGCTCACCCTCTCTCTTTCCCCTTTTCTCACAGGAAGGTGAGTAGATGTAAATATTTACTTGTCAATATTTTTACTTAAATTTGCATATATCTACATTTTAATTTAATTATTACTTATTTAATACATGCATTTACATATATGAAAATATTTACATGTAAATGTTTTTACGTGCTGTGTAGGTGTACAGTGAAGCCTAAGTTGTCAGCTGGTGTCCTGGGATTAAAGGTAGCCTCTCCGATTTCTGTATCCTCTCTTATCCTTTCTTGTTCTTTCCATTTTGTTAAGTCTATGTTTTGCCCTTCACTACTTCAACCCTTCCTCCATTAGACCGTTCAGTGTCACTTTTCTCCCTTTTTTTGGTCGTGACTCTCAGAAGCTTCCATATCCACTTCTTAATGTTTCCTCATTACCCTGCATGTAAAAGAAATTGCGTTCTCTGTGGCATAGCACAGTCGGAGGACAAACTCTAATAGTATCATTTAAATAAATGTTCAGAACAGTATTGCTGAAAACTATGCTTGAACAGCTCAAAACTACTGTTCTCATTAACAGGATGTTTTTTCTGAGCCAACTGAGAGAAAGTCAGTGGATCTTTGTAATGAAAGGTCCAGAAACATTAGGAGGAAAATGCAACAGCAACATAAATGTTGAAACATGTTCCGGCATTGCAAGATGTCAGTGCTCTGCTCTGACAGAACTGAAGTTAATATAAGTTTTGACATAGACTTTAATGGGAAAAGCCCTCAGTTCGTTGTGAAAACTAATGTCTATTTTTTGTTTGCTCTTCATGACAAGCCGATGAAAACATATTACCTGCTGTCTGGCAGTGGCATATATATATGTTATTTACATTAGAGTAGCTCCCCTTCAAAGTCTGTACAATGCATTTTGTGCAGTTTATGACTTCAGCTTTGGGCAAGGACATGAAGGTTCTAACAGCATAGTATCCCCATGCGGGACACTTCTGCTTTTCATTAACAAAAATAAATAGCCTGCACAGGATTTTGAATCCATCACTTCTTTTTTTTAAATTTCAATAGGATTGCAGCTGAATGTGAGGAATATATACTTGTCTAAACTACTATATTTTATCCTGAAAGCACAACCTGACAGCTAGAAGGCAGACTACCTGTGGTTAAACTACAGATGACATACATTAATGCACTCACTTATTAAGACACCGAATTTAAGGAGGTTTTATTTTAAAACCCTAGTTCCTTCACTGAAATAAACAGACATCTTAACCCTGCAGCTTCAAGAAAAAATGTAACTCATAATACTCTGTGATGACTCTTTCTTGGCCTCAAAGAGGTCCTCTGGATATTTTTCACTCCATGTGCTCCATATGCAATGAGAGGGAAAGCGAGATAACATGCCCTATAAGCTTGCATGTGACTGTGACATTTGTCAAAGCTGTTACATTCGATGACAGCTGAAAGGTGTACGGTGATCTGATTGTGCAGGCAAGGGAGTCCCCTTGTCATCACTCCCAAGCCTAAAAACTGCTTGGACTTATGCCAGAAGCACTGCAGCTTTAGCAAATGCAGTGGGTTGGTATACCAATATTGCTAAGAACTAGCAATGGGCTCAGGTTAATGACAGCTGCTCTGTCAACTGCTTCCTGATGCAGCATTGCTTACAGATTAAGGAGTAAAGGTAATATTTTGATAGGTTATTTTGTGCTATTGCATTTGAATGTTTCTCTGGTTTTGTTGGGTTTGTTTGTTTACTTTTTTGGTTAGGCTAGCATGTGAGGAAACTGATAAAATGTACTTCTATATATCACAAAGAAATAAGAGTTGTTGCTATTGGGACTTTTCAGACAATATTCACTACTCTGGAACACTGAAACATGATTCTGTATTTCATCTCCCTGAGAATAAGGCAAGAATGAGACCTTTTCCACCAGGATAACAGTTAAACTATCTAAGCAGATGTTTAAATGCATGCTGTTAAGTTTTTTATCTAACTTAGATGGTGATTGGAATAATTGCTGAATCCGAAGAAGGCCAAAGGCTTATTTTAACATCTGATTTGGCTCTGTGGGTGACTACTAAGTTGAGCATAGATCTCTCATTGACTGCAATGAAGACAGTATTTCATCCTGCTTTTACCACTAAAGTGCAGCAAAATACACTCAGGTTTTGACATACTTTTCACACAATTTCACACTTCCACAGTTAACATCAGAATGTAACTCCTGTATAAGATTCCACAAAATGTCTACTCCTCTGGAAACTTTCATCATTTCATGCAAATTAAATCCAGAGATACCATTACATGATCCTGCGTGTACCACTGCTTCCTAAGAAGACGTGAATGCAGAATGAGAAAGAAAAATCTGCAGGGTCTCAAGCAGCCTACAGGGAGCTACAGCATATGCCAGACACACAGGCAGCCGAAGGCCTCAAAAACACCTTTTCATCTCTAACCCCTGCTGTGCCATCCTGCTTTAGAAATTTCAATTACTACATTGTCTGTCCTTCTGTACATCAAAAGACACTAGGTTTCACTTAGATATGCTCTATCAGGTGAAAAATCTTTAGTTAGCGAAATATTTCAATCTTCAGAAAAATGAGAACATGAGGTACAGGTAGGGCACAGCAGACACTAAAGAACTGCTGTGTCTGAGGCCCCATACAGGCAGAGAACCTCTGCTGCTGTCCCTGCCCTTCCCTTTCAAATTCTGCAAGGCCAGGGGGGCTTCTCAGCCTTGACATTTTTTTTTCTTCTTCTGATCTACATCTCTTGCTGAATTCATGTTTTTTATGCCTCCAGGCACAAACCAGGATGTCTTAATGATAAATGGAGAACAGTATTAGCCAGATATGCTGACCCCCTACAAAACGACCTCAAATAAGCGAGAAGCACGGAGGGTGGTAGAGAACTTAACAGGAGTCTGGATCTCAGATCCTGTCCTGAATCAGTGCATGGACCATTTTTATTTGACATTGGCACATATTGATAACTACTGTTGTTAGCCAGAAACAAACACTATGTTGCCCTCATAATCAACAAAAGTACCTATATAGATATGATTTTTTCTAAGTGCTTCTTAAACACGCTCCCCTCCTACCATTGGTACTGGAATTCACAATTTCTAAGTCCTTCACATCTTACCAAACCATCATCTGCTGTCTTTAACATCTTCTGTTCATGATCTAGCAAGAGGGAGAGAATTATGACAGCCTAATCTAGCAGGAATCATTTAATATTCTTACTTAGTGAGAATAAATAACCCTACCCAATGCTTCTTAATGATTTTGTCAAAAATCTAAGAGAGTTTTCAACTGAAGAAAACCTTAACCCTAAAACCAGCTCTGTAAAAAGAACATTTCTGTCTCTTGCCATTTGCAAATGAAGTGACCACCACATTTTCTAGTTTTCCAAACAGAAGAAAGTTTCTGGTATTTTAGCCACAAAGATTCAATTTGAGCCTTAAAGGGCATTTCCTCCTCCAGTGTCAGTTTCAAACAAGAATCGACTGATCAAAAAACATGCTTCTGTTTTTATCAGTCATCTTTTACGAAGTCTTGACTACCGGTGATTGTATATAAATGAGAAAACATACAACAGGACTTTTTTTGTCACAAGTCCTTTTTAAGTCTTGTTAGGGAGAAAAGAGTCTTTTTACTTGCAAAGGCAAACAATTTCAATATGTTCTCAGTGACAAATCATAAATAAGTCACTCCATTCAATCATTTTTACCAAATAATTTCAGAGTTTTTGACATACAGAGAATAGGATATGAGTTTAAAAGGTTTGGATAATAATATTGATAATAATAAAATATAATTTCTAAAGAGCTACTTATTTTACAAAAAATTGACGTTGAAATGGACAGACATATTGAGAGTTGTTCTGCTCAGCCTTGTGCTGGATCTGATGCTGTTAATTTTTTATTTATGGAGAACTAAGTGGAGGAATAGACAGTATGCATAGGAAGTTTATTGACAAAAACAAGCTGAGAAGAACTGCAAATATGCTAGAAGAAAAGCTTTACATTATAAATGGTTGTACAGTGCTCAGTTTGGGGTAGATCATATTCTTATGAAGAGAGGTTGAGGTAGCTCAACTTCCTCACTGTGACAGAGAGGAGGCTAAAGGACTACCTACAACTACTTGACGAGCATTTCAAAGATAATGTACCCAAACTCTTCTCAATTGTGCCAGGCAAAAAAACAAATTGCAGGTGAGGAAGGTCATATTGGACATTAGGAAAACATTTTTCACTCTGAGGGCAGTGGATCACTAGAATGGGTTACCCTAAGAAGAATCTTCCTCCTTGGAGGTTTTCAAAATGTAGCTAGACAAAGCCATGGCTGGCCTGGCCAAGGATATGCAATACTCACACTTCAAACTGGTGGTCTGGACTAGATGACCTTGGGAAGAACCTTCCAATCATCATTCCTGTGATTCTACACTTCTGTGAAAATAATCCTATAATGACAATAGTATAAGGAAGGGTATGCAGAACATAAACAAGTGCAAGATAAAGCTAAGCACCAATACAAAATGGATATGAGTTGGCTCACTAGTCACAATTCTGGAGTCTATTGCAGATAACAAAATAAACATTAGTTAATAATATCAAGCTGTCACAAAAAAAAGGAACATGTACTTGGGTACACAAACAGACATGACATCTGTAAGACATCAGAGGAATTCCTCCTGATTTGTTCAGCACATACAATGTCTCAGCTGGAATATTGTATCAAGTTTTGGTTTCTGTATTTCCAAAGAAGTGTGGATTGATAGAGAGTTGAGAGGATGATAGGATAAGAAGTTACAAAACATGATGACCGAGACAACTGAAACTGAGGTCATCTGGTCTAAAAAAAGAGATAAATTTTGAAATATGTGTTGATTTGAGCCCTGCCTGGTTTGAGGGATGAATAAATCTTATTTGTTTCAAAGAAGCATTTTCAGAGAAGCCTGAATGGAAACAGGAAAACACGCTGTGTCCCTTTGGAGCTGATTTTAAAACGTCTTAGAGAAATCTTTGAAACACCTCTTAGAGAGAAAAAGAAGATGACCTGTGATTTCAAATAACCAACACCAGTTTCATTTTAGATTATATTTTTTTCTGGAGGTGCTCCAAAAAAACTTTAAGGAATTAATGATCATTAATCTCAGGTTATAGGAAGAATAGACACACACATAAAAAACAGTAATGGAGGTTCATCACCTACTCAGTTGAAGCAGCTCAAAACTCTACTGCATTAAACACACTTACTAAAAATGTCAGTTTGACTTAAAGTAAGTTTTAAACATCAGGTTTCTTTCATTGCTGTGTAATCCTCATTTCTAGTTCATATTGGCATGTTTGATTATTATGATAAGAAATGATGCTTTTAATAAAGCATGTCTCCAATCATCATTGTGCGTTTACCAAAGAGAAAAGTAGGACAGGTGCAAGTAAAATTGGATTTTGATTTTAAGTGACAATTTCCATTATGTTTAAAATGTAGAGTGTTACAAGAACTTGTCATACCTTTAAACCTAGGATGAAGCCTTTCCCATCCTTAGTGTCATGATCTCTATCAAATATATTTTTTCTGGTGGAAGTACCTAATCTTCAGTTTCATTCATGTACAACTAGAGGAACAATATTGCAAGAGCCAAAACCAGCATCTTGCTTTATTTCCAGTTCCCAACTGGCCACAGGAGATCTGGGGGGGGAAAAAAAATCGACTACAGTTTCTGCTTTTTAAGAAAATTACTTAATACAGGATTCAGAAACAAAAATTACGTCTACAGTTGACCTTGCCAAATATTATTTGTCAAATACATTATTCATTGATTTTTTGTTGTTTTTCCTTGACTAATTTACTCATCAAATACTTCTTATGATATTCAACCAATTCTGCAGCAGCCAAGATACTATTTGTCAGATAAATTATCTGATAAATAATGACAGCATTATTCAAATCCCTTAGTCAAATGTTTTTATTTATTTGGTTGGTTGGTTGGTTGTTTTCAGCTAGCTGCAATCTCTGCCATGGAGTCAAGCTGCCTAAATACAAATTGATGATGCACATTAAATGTTAACAGACATAAGGTTTCAGCCCAGACAGTGCTGTATTTTCCATCAGTCTGTGTCATTCAATTGTTCTTTAACAATTTTTTTGTTTCCTTTGATACTTCTTTCCTTACTCTTTTCTTCTTTCTACCTTATCATATTGTTTTCTAGATGATAATTGTCTTTGTTATATAGATTATATCCAGGAGGTAACTCAATACCACATTTGAGAAATGCTTATGATTTGCAATCTTTAACTATTGTTAAAGATTTAACTGCAATTTAACTACTCAGATATGACTTCATAAAAATAGAATTCTGAGAATGAATGTTATTTGAGTACTAGAGAATGATCTGAGCTCTGCTTTAGTTACTGCTGTGGCTGAAAAATGGGGAATACATGGTGCAGCAATAGACAGGAAAAGAGACTATTTTGCAATTAGGAAAATGTTAGTATAGACAACTGGACAGAAACCTTGTCCATGGGCAGGGTGCTGAGTAAGTAGAACAACAATTTTTATCAGTAGTCATGCCCTCCTCCTCTGTATGCCCAGTGTGAGACATCTGGAGCTACATTTGTGGAATTAGTGAGCGTTCATGACTGCATCCAAAGTCAATCAGAGTCAATTTTGAACAAGTGCAACACTAGAGATTTATTAACCTCTCCAGAAAAAAAAAATAAAAACAAAAAACAAAAAAACACCACAATGCCCAGCAACACAAGAGTAGATTTATCAAATTAAGCATGGAAAGTTTAGATGCCACTTGACAGTTTTGGCCTTTGTCACTAGACGCTTCAGTTCTCCTTTTTTAAAAAGGAGCTGTCAGTGCTTGGATATTATGCAATAAATTTGTATTTTTTCTAAAACACTTAAATGCTGTCTGAGAGAGTCTTCTGGGTTGGTTTAAAAAGAAATTAATATTTCTTTTTTCAATGTATAACTCAGACATTGTGCATTAAATATGGCTCATGACCTTTCATAAGTTAAACAGGCTGAAAGGAAAAACTGAATAGCTGGTTACTGAGTCAGACAGTAACCTTCTGGCCATATACTGATTCTGTATTGAAGGACTGAGTACAGAGCATAACCACAAAGACAGTAATTTCAACTTAAGTGGGCAGCATAAGTTCTGTGGTGGGGGTTGGGGTTTTTTTCCTTTTTTTTTTTTTTTCTCTTGAGAACTTTCTCTTTACAACATTGCTAGTCTTTTATTGTCGGGCTAGGAGGAACAAGTATGCGAAGGCTGAGCCTGGGGGTGAAGCTGCCACGGGTAGGGGTCCATCCGAGGGGATGTCTGTTTTCCTGGCCCCTTGGTGCAGGTCTGGACTGGGCATGAGAGGCTGGGGCCATGGATTGTGTGAGTGCATAGTGTGTGTGGTGTAAAACACAAATTTCAAAGTAGAAATTGCCATTCACATGCTACACCCATCCTCCTTAGTAAATAAATTACAGGTTATATGCTTCTGAGCACTGTATCTCTGTTCTTGTGGCCATCCCACTTAAATGCACCCTGACAATGAACAGTTTGACCAGGTTTTAAACACTGGAGTTCCTCCATTCCTCATAGGAATTGGTATTGACAATTCAACAGAGGCTCAAATACCTAAATTTCTTCTTTATTTTTAATAACTTAAACACGTAATTACTACTTTATCATTAATTTAAGGGACATTAAATTAAATTTAATATTATCAAGTTATTATATAAAACACTTGTTTTTTGTAAATTCAAGCTGTTTCTGCAACAGTTAAATCCAACTACGTGTAGATGGGGCTGCATCTTATTCAATGCAGCTAAATATTCAGTTCAAACTCAAGAAAAGTATAGTTAAGATGCTAAAAATATGTAACTGTAAGAGTAGCTGTAAGTATCCTAAAATTACATCACCTCACAATCTCAAACTGGACTGCTTGACTTGCTCTACTGCAAACAAGTATGAATTTATTTTGATTTATATTTTATATTATATATTTATAAAATAGAACTTCACAGCTTACCTGAATATCTGAACCACACGCACAATTCATGATGTTGTTTCTTTAGAGCTCTAAATATGGTGTTACCTTGGGTGTCTGGCACAAATGATAACTGAGAATGAAAAAAAAATTTCCTCAAAGAAGACAGTAGAAATGATGAAGAGAGAACTCTAATCAGAGAAGACTCCAGAACAATAAAAGACCTGCATACCTTACTCCACAGAAGCCCCAAGTCCCAAATTATCCCTAACTGAAAGCCTGACTCCTGGTGACTGAGCTGAGAATCTGGCTCTTGATTATTTAACTAGACTGTGAATGATTCAGCTGTGGTTAACAAAGATATCTGTCTGATGCTACAACTTAGCAGTTGTGATGTTACTTTTAAGGATTAAAGTAACTGCATTAACTGACAATAAAGAGTTGTTTAACAAAATTACTAATGACTATGCTTTAACTTCCTAAGTGGCTTTTATATAGAACTCAGAAACCAAAGCAATACACAATATTAGTGCGATTTATCTACATGGTTTTAATGACTTCTGATCATTGTTATACATAAACAATGTTTTGCAAATTCAGCAAGATAAAAGATTGCATTCTGTAGTAAATTTCTTCTTTATGAGCTGCTAATTTTTAGTTTAATGAAAAAAAACCCAAACAAATCTGAACTGCAGTATGCCTGGCTTGCTTGTTTCAGGTGCGTGGGGTAACGAGCCATGTGKTTTTTTTCCTGTCCTAGAGTGCACATAGGCAAGACAGAATTGATGCTTCAACCCCTGAGCTGCTCTGAGGCTGCATAATGTTCCAAAAGGTAGAGTAAGGGGTAACAAACTGGCAAGGCTATAGCTAGGGAGAGGGACAGTGCTGCACCCCCACAGAGAGACGGCAGTTTGTACACAGCCTTGTAGACAAATGAGCTCCAGGAGGCATTGACCCAAATGACCCAGTGCTGGTCTGAGCCATGCAGCTCTATGTCTTGACACGTTCTCACTCTGGTATTCATATGCATATTTCTCATATTTTATACAGCCTTTGATCTGTAAGGGCACATTTTGACAAGAAGGGGAGGAAAAAAAGGTAAGATTCAGCAATTATACCAAGAAAAATATATTACAAAGATGTATGCTAATTTCCTTAGTGGGAGTTTGCTGTTTCAAACATATGTCAAATTAAGGGTCTCATTCTACATGTTTTGAAGCACCCCGCACTGCTACCTAAGTAAATGCCCAGATTCTGCTACCCAACACTGGTGTGAATCAATGGCAATTGTCCTGATAAATGAGATGTCTCCAGATTTAATTCGGTAAACAAGGACAGCAGAACTTGACCCATGGGGAACTGAGGGTAGTCATCATTTTGTAGGAACAGAGCCAAAGTCTGGGCATTTCCACAGCTGAAGAAAGTAGACAAAGCATATGCTGCCACTTGTGAACTAAACGTCACTTGTCTTCTAAAGCTGTCTTTACTGTAAGGTTGCTACTACTTGTTTCCCCACAGTCCCCATAGTAACTATAAAAATTTCATTTCTACTCTAAATATTTAAATCCCAGCCAGACCTGTTAACATTTTGGAGAGTAAACACAAAGGAGACGCGTGATTACTCTGCACCGTACTGGGCTTCGCTGGAAGGTTGTATCAGCTATAACTCTTTTTGCGTTTTAGGGTATAGAGATTTCTTAGTAATTTCAAATATAATGTGTTCTGGGATAATCTAATTGTTCTAAGAAAAGCTAGTTACAACACATTAGTGAACTGTTGGGTACTGGAGTCTTATTTCCTTCATGAGTTTTGGGGGTTTTTGTTTGTTTTTGTTTGTTTGTTTGTTTTTGGTTTTGTTTTGTTGCAAATTGAAACATTTATGAATCAAGGAGCATCACTTTTGAAAAAATTACACTTTTTCAAACATTTCCAGTGTTTGAGCTGACATCAGTTTAATTATTAGTGTTTGTATTGCACAGTATGGGTTTGGTTTCTCAGTTGTGATTAAAATCAAACATACACACAAAAACTTTCTCAGGTCACTGGAAGTCTGCATTTTCTAAGTCACTACAATTACTGTGCAATTGATCTTACAAGTGAATTCAGAGGTTCACATCTATATAACACCACCATTGTGCTAGTACAAAATATGTGAAGACATGATGCCTATCGCAAAGGCCTTATAGTCTAAATGAAATTAAAGATGACCAAAAATGGTAAACAATCAAACAAAAGATTGATCTGAATGTTGAGGTTAACAAGAAAATCATATCATTTTACAAATTAAATATAACCCAAATGTATCGTCCCAAAAAACTTAAAAGTTGTTTCCATAGTTGCCTTTGCATGTCAAAAAAATAATGGAATTTGTTGTAACAGATGAATAATGAACACCCTTAACACTAATAATAATCTATTTTCTTTCTCAGAAAATTTGCATGGTTTAATATTGTTTTCTTCATAAAATTTGTTGGCTTAGTTAATTATAAAGCAAACAGCCTGAAAACATCACAGCTGAAAATTAAGAACATTGCTCTAAGTGCTTTTGTATTGATCTCAGACCAGTCTTATTGAGCACATTGGCATAACAGGCACGTGTCAGTTGGTGCAAAATCAATTTTATCTACTTTCATACTTGAAATCATATTTTATTAATGAGAAATCCAAGAAAATACTTTTTGAAACAAAATAACTCTGATCCCTCTTTAGGAGTTCCATTAATTTATAATGTTCCTTAGACCCTGAAAATTGTTCAGTTTTATCCTTCCAATGAATAGGGATTTGTTACTGTGACTATCAAAAAAATTTCTTCAGGCAAGTTTCCCAAGACTCTCTAACACATCAATTGTTACAGAAAATAAAAACATACTTCAAACAACCTCAGCATAGTTATAGCCACAGGCACAACTTGGCCAACAGAAATTTAATATCTGTGGAAAACTAAGTATTTCTGTTTGTCATTTGCATGGAAGATGGCTGAAAAGGAACCATATGTTTATTTAACATATTTTTATATCTTTTATTAGTTGAATCTATAAATTGGAAGTGTAAGTCCATTTGGTCTATCACACAGAAGTGCAAATCTACTGTGCCAATATTAAAAAAAACAGTGACTAAAAAAATCATGGCGTTTATATTAATTGCACTGGTTTTGGTCTCTTACTTGACAAAATACTGTTATAAACATAACTCTTACCATAAAATACTCAGAGACCTGGTGTTCACTGAGCAACATAATGTGGAAGGGTGGAAGGGGAGATTAAAGTAAAAACTAGAGTAGTTAAGGCAGCTTTAAGCCCCACCTGTGGCCTCCTGGGAGACGAATAGCTTTTCAATAATAATGACAGCTACAAATGGCACTCGCCTGGTCTACTGACCCATCTTTGCACTGCCAAAAGTGTCTGCCTTGTGCAGTGCACCAAAATTTCTGAGAAGTTCCCTGGAGGACAGAACTGTGTACATTTTCTCACCCAGTGGTGATATCTGCCAATTCTATTGTTTTACCCCCAAAAATACAGCAAGTGCCTTTTAATCTGGTGAACTGCACTTGAAGACTTGTATTGTTGACTTAGGGCGAAGGAGGGAGAGGGGTAGATTCCAGCTTCCCTTGCTACTCTTATGTACATTTTAACTGCTTTTGCACCAGATAACACCCCAGTTTGAGCCCATGACCCCCATGGCTAGCAGCCAAGTACCCACCTGGCCACTCGCTCACTCTCCCCCTCAGAGGGACAGGGGAAAAAATAGGAAGAACATGAAGGACAAAGCCTGTGAGTCTGGATAAAGGCAGGGAGACTGCTTACCAGTTATTGTCATGGGCAAAACAGGCTCAACTTGGAGAAATTTAAATTAATTTTGTTGGTTTGTTATGGTATTACCTCCTCCTCCTCTGGTGTTGGCCATCCTCTCAAGCTTTTTTGTTCTGTCCTCCTTTCTCTGTCCAGTGTTTTATACCCTTTCTTGAATATGCTCTCCCAGAGGCACCACCAGTGTGCTGAGGGGCTCAGCCGTGCCCTGTGGTGGGTCCGTTGGGACTGGCTGTGTCCAGCATCGGGCAGCCCCAGGCCTCTTCCCTCAGAGACTACCCCTGCAGCCCCCCGGCTGCCAACACCTGGGCACCTGCACCCAGCACAAGGATCTTACTTAAGCATTTCTCTCCCAGATGCCGGAACCTTTGGCTGTATGCTGCCACGGATTTGAAGCTGAGCAGAGTTTTTCTTCTGAAATAAAGAAAGCTATACCTCTTATTTTTCTTTTTTGTTCTTTTTTCCCCCTCAGAAAAGGAATAAATCACCAAAATGCTCATTGCCTGGCATAACGCAACTGTGTACTATATAAATCATTTATTTTCTACTCATTCCTCCATCAATCCACAGGCTAATCTCTCCCTGTGTTTATGTGTGTTTTTTCTAGAAAAATGTAAAAGTCTTGATGTCTGATGTAAGAGGACTGTAAGTATTTGAGATTGATAGCACTGCATTGTTTTGAATGCAAGTTACACTATTTTCAGAAGACCCTCCTTGCTGCAATGCTCAGTCAGTGAAAGAATTATTATCCCTCACATGTGTGTTGTCATCTAAAATAAAGTAAATAATAAAGACCAGCAAGTGAAATCTCACTACCTGTTTCAGACAGTTTGTTTGAAATCTACCAGGCCTTCATGCAAGATCGTAATTTGCTAATTTGTAGAACAGGACAGAAGATTACACCTTGTAATAGGGCAGACATCAGGATTTTGTAATTTTTTAGATATTCTCAGGCATAATGGAAAGTATAGATTAAATTTCTAAATAAATTAGAAGACATAAAAATGGCAAAAAGAAGAGAAAACGTTTTAACTTAAGACCCTCTCCTTCTCCTTGGATCTCACTCATAATGGAAATGGTACACTGGAAAAGAAAACTTAGAGTTAGTTTGAGGAAGATATGGAAGACAACGCAAAGACAAAGAAATACTCTAGAATGGCTAAAGAGTGAGCACTTACATTTACATTTAGAATCAAAGTTTTTGTCATACACAAAGAAAAGGAGAGAGAGCAGAAGCTTCAGCGTTTCTCTCAGGTGCTATTTGCCTGAATCAGAAACTATTGCTTTAAACCCAAAAAACCTAGATCAATTGCATAAAAACCCCGAGCTGGGGCATAGTAGATGGATCAGAAAATTGATAATCAGGAATGATTTTCCATAATATTCTGGCTTGAATGTGATTTGAGTTAGTAATGAAGAAAAACTAATTTCATTTCATGGTTGTTTAGTGGACTGTGAGACACTTATGAAGAATCATTTCATATGCATTCAATTTGCAATGGGCAGTATTCCACATGAGACCTGCGGACAGTAATCCCAGTAGAGCAGCTAAGGATTGAAGGGACAATCTGCCTCCCTGAAGTAGTTCCAGCTCAGGACAATGCTGACTGAAACAGCAGCACAGGTATTTGTACTGTTCCTGAGCACCCTGTGTCATTTGGGGAGGCTGAGGGTGGGGAGAAGAATGCAGCAATATTCCTTACAAAAAAACCCAAAAACCTATGGTATGTCTCCTTACCAGTTGACCAGCTAAAATAGTTTCTCATTCACCTATACTGCCAGAAGACTTCCTCTGATCCTGACAAATTATTTTTGGTCCATTGAGACAGGATTCTGTAGGAATTAGAGTATGAATAAGGCAAAAAGAAGAAACTTGTTATTTTTTGTAACCTTAGTGTTTATAAAATTGGATTAACTGTAGATTCATAAATGAATTACAGTGAATTATAAAAGTTTTTGCAATGATTTTTTTTTATAATCATAATTATTTAAAAGATTTTAAGAAATGGTTATACCCAGAAGATAAAGGAGCAATTTCAGCAGGAAAGCTGATCTGCTTCTCTGCTTTCAAACTTATTACTTCGTAAATAGAACACAGAGGGTGGGTGTAAAATAAAGGGCAAGAATATGATTAATCTTGAAACAAGCAAAGCAAACAAAAATATTCTTGTAACTGGTGATGCTTTTCAATCTTTTCATCTTTGAAATGTTTAACAATTAGCAGTGGGAAGGGAAAAAAAAGATATTACCAAATGTGAAAGAAAAGAATCACTGTTCCTAGAGCAGAACCTGATGAAATCTGAATGAGAGAGTAAGGGACTTTTACAGTATCTACTTATTTCAAAATAAAACTGAACTAAACAATAGAAAACATCTTTCCAAAAGCCATTAACTCAAAACGTACAACTTATATTGCATTAACTCCCAACAGAATCATCTTTATGAGCAAAACCTTGTCAGAGTAGTTTTAAAAAGAACAAATGGAACTATTATCATTCTTCAGTTCGGGAATCTACTGTTTTTGTCATCATCCTTGCTACTATAAGATATTATATCCAAAATTCTGTTTTGAGAAAGTCTTCTGGTGAAGAAGTGTAATAGTCTAGGAGGTGAATTTCAAGTATGCAAGCATGAAAGTTCTCAAGGATTTTAAAACTGTGGATTCTTCAGCATCATCAAAGTATTCCATGAAGGAGTTTGTAAGGCTTTACTGACATGGATGGACAACTAGATATAACTGAGTGCAAAGAAAGACAAGCTAACCAAATTAGCATACCAGAAAAAGCATCTCAGATATATTTCATAGAAAATCAGAAATACAGTAGTGTACACCCTAACGTTCAGAGTTATATATTTCAAAGGGAAAGGGTGGAGAAAGACCTGAAGCTAAGAGTCTTTGCCTACAATAATTGTTCCCCAAGGTTTCACTCAAGGGACTGCAAAAATCAGAGATGGCACTCAAAATGTCTCCTCAGACTTCTCTGTTACGAATTTGGGACTGCAGTTTACCAAGGGATATTCACAAGATAGAAAATGAAACAAAAATGCTGAAATTTATCTCTTGGCATCTTCACCTGACTCTTTGAGTTGCTCCTAACTGCATTCCATCAAAATTAGAGGAAATGATCAACTTAAATTCCTCTCTGCCCAAGAATACACATACAATCACTTTCACATATAGAAAGGACACAAGACTGGAAGGAGAAATGGATGAAAAAGCAATAGCTTTTCAGAGCTTCCCTGAAAGGCAATAAGAGCTGAGTGGTCTCCCAGGTCATGTCTGAGCTGTGCAAGGCATCACCATACAGAGATGCCCCAGTAAACACTGAATATGTTGATACAGCATAGCCTTATACTCAGCGGCCTTATTAACCTGGACCCCAGAAAGAAGCTAGACATGTTCGTGCAGCATTGAGTCCCGGATAATTAATCTTACCCCTCAGCCAGGCTTTTAGGTCTACACTGATTCACTAAAAAGGCTGTGCTATTTCTTTTTCAAGGGCTGATTTCAAAAGTTGACTTCAAGAGCTCACGTGTCAAGAGGATCCCTATATCTAGCTGCAGTCACATTCTGTTATGCCTTAATGTAAAAAGCATCACAAGTGTGGTAAAAAGAAATGGTACTGGACCAGCCCATAAGATTCGTTTCCCCTTCCCTTAAATATTTAAGTCATAAGGTAGAATAACAACGATCCTTCCAAAATTTTGTTAAAAAAAGATGCTAAAAATAAAAAGAAAAATGTATTGGTAGCTGAGAATTATCACAATGTTTTCCACGTATGAAAAACAGGGAAAAGTAGTGGGTTTTTCCTTTTTTTTAAATTCATGTCTATCTTGATAAAATATTTATATCTTCTCCATATTGACACTGATACAAATATTGTATATGCATACACCCATTTGTATTGTAACCTACGGTTTAAGTTTTAAAGTCAGGAATTTAGGGAGTGTGATGGCAGCCTAAAATGAGGGAGCTACCTAGAATTACTTGGAAGGCTATGTATGCTTTTATTGCACCTATAACAAAGTCATGAAAAGGATCAAATGAATTTCAGTAATCCCTTCAAGTACTTTGTTTAAAGATGACAAGATCAAGTATTCATTTGCCTCCACCTCATGAAAAGATTTTCTGAAACCACGGAATGAATAAAAAAGTGAGGGGAAAAAAAGGGATCAAGACTACAACATGAGAGAAAGATAGGTGATCAGGGTTACATGAAGTGCATGCAGATGTTAATGATTATGCTGTGTTTGTGGAATGGTAATAGTTCATTTGTTCTAAGTTTAACATTAACAACTTGTTTCATAATGCAAATATATTTTTAAGGGGACATAGAACAAGCAAGATTTATATTTTTTCCAGTTATTTATTGCAGAATACAGACATTTGCATAGAAACCACACAACATGCATGCATGCGTGCACACAAAAATACGTATGCTATTTGTGTGTATGCACATATATATCCCACCATTATGGAAAATGAAAATGCATTCTGTATAGTAAAGCTTTTTGATAAAACAGACACAATCCTTCACAGTTCAGATTACTATGCAACTGCATTGTTTAAAATATACTAAGCGAATTATTGCAGCCATGCAAACTAAAGGTTTGGAGCTCTAGCAGTGGACCACACAGGGTACTGTAACTTAAGAGTAACATTTTTGTTTGCTGGCTAGTTCATAGTGCCAAGAAAAAAATTGATCTATCCCTAAAAGAAGATTCTACAGATTAACAATTCTGTGGAACTAATAAGAAACAAAAGATTTGATCTATGACCATTCAAGGTGGAATGGTATCCACACCCTGTTTCTGTACTCATGTCCCACATGCCTGTTCAAAAGAACAGAAACACCTCTATGGAGTCAGACCTGCACTTTCTGCTATGGATCGGTAGTGTTACTCACCATATGCCAACCATCTTACACTATCGTCCTTCCTAGTGTTGATCCACAGGATTGAGCCCTGATACGTATTTATATTTCCAAATAGCACCAGTAGTCTAAGAAGAAAATAATAAAAGCAATTTAAAAATGGAAAGAGGTGATACAGGTTCCTTGAGCATCTATTATTTGGGAAATTTTTATTTGGATAAGTAATGGCTTCTTTTCAACAGCTACTGAATTCCAGGTGTGGTGGCTTCCTTAGATCCTGATGTATATAGATATATATCTGTTATATTTTCTTCCTGGCATCCTGTAACTCTGAGAGCAGTCAGTGAGAACAAATGGGTAAGTAAATAAAGAAATAAAACCTCTCTAGTTAAAAATTACTATTATTTCATTGGTTCAGCTTTAAATGAGGTGCATTTGTTAGGTGCATAGCACCATTTAGAGGAACCCTTCTGGGAAGATGTAGTGTTTACTCTTAGCTGTAGAAGATGCTCTTTTCATTGGCTTCTGTTTTCTTAATCTGACTTCTTTCATGGCATGAGCCACGAAAGCAAGTGCATAGGAGTACAGACTTATCCTGTCCTGAAGTGGGTCTTTTGAAAACTGAAAGAATCAGAAATCTGCAGATTTTCTACTGAAGTAAGTCCATGGCTATTAGAGGATTGCATTTGAACCATCACAAATTAATAGTCATCTCTAAGCAGAGGTTTATAATATAATTTTCTACATGTATTAAGGCACATTTAAATATTAAGTATTAGTAATATAAAAAATGCACATACATTAAATTAAAAACCTACTCATACTTATCTCTATGCAACAGAAAGTTCTATAGAAAAAAAAAGCAAGAGACTGACAAGTCAAAATTCCAGGTAGTAACATATTTTCCATATCTGCAACATATTTGACTGCAAAGGTCTACCTATCACAGCGAACAGTGAGGTCACCTTCCTTGCACGTAATAGGAAACTGACCATAGCTGAATCACAGTCATCATATTTCAGATAATACACTCACAGCAAAACAGAAGCTCGTATTTTCACTACATCAGAAGCTGTGTCTTGAYAGCAGTCAATAGGAGCTGGATAGCTGGGTTAATAATACTGAAAGGAAAGCAGTTCAACCAGATCAACAGATGAAAGAGAGAACAATTTTATCTTTAGGCAATCAGGATATCAAATGGGCAGCAGGAAGTGCAGAGGAATTAGGAGACAGTGAGGAACAAGACGTATGTATCTCATAGCTTTAGTGGAAATTACAATGAATGAAAAGGTTTTGCACAGGTTTTCAATAAGGAAGGTATTACTGCTTTATACTCTCATTGATTCAAGTCCAATGCATGTTTTGGGATATTTTTCATTCCTTAAGAAAAGCAAAGTGTTTTAATTTCAACAACTGCAAAATATAAGATCCTTCAAGAAAACAAAGGAATAAAGGAAGAAACATTGCTCTACAGTCACTTTAGCAGCCAGCTTCTCTCCATAGCAACCGTTTCTTGATGCAGTGGTAAAAATGCTTATAGAATTATCGGCTCATTGAGCTCATGTTGCTGCTTGGCACATTAGGAAGGTTCTGTTTCCTTTAGCATCCAAACATATAAAGGAAATGTTCCATTGTGCTTACTCTAGTTTCTTTTGGTACACAAAGAGAGAAGTCTATTTTGTTGGGTTTTATTTCAAGGATGACTGGCTGGTGAATGAAGTCAGTATAATTTCTCCTTAAGAGTTCAGTCATTAAAATGCTGAAGTTCTCCAATGGGTCCCAAAAAGTATTACTTTACCTTCAACAAGAAAAAAAAGAACAGATGTGGAAAGGAGAAGGTGTGTGGGAGAAAAGGAGTAAGTACAGCTGTATGGGTGTCTCACCAGCTATAGTGGAGACTAACCCTCTGTTGTTCCTCGGCTGCCGTCTTCAGCACCCAACAGCTCTAGCCTCACAGTTCAGCCCATATCTTGTAAATACATAACCAAATACCCCTTGAGTATGAATTGTATCTATTTATGCTATGAGAAATACAGATGAGAAAATGAAAACAAGGCTTTAAACAATACAAGCAAGTGCATGAGTTGTTGTCTGGAAAAATACCCATTTTATTGGAACATGTATTCTTACCATAAAGCCAGATAAAGAGAAATGCTGAGAGATATTTGTGGTTGTTACTTTGTTGTTTTCAATCTGCAAGCCAAGAAATTGCACATTTGCTATCAGCTTTTCATAGATGAGATGCAAAATTAACATCCGGAGATGAAGTCCAAAATATCATAGTCAGACTTATCCACAGAAAGATGAGTATAGTCCTACCTTAATTGAACTGAAGGAGAAGAAAATTGTGCAGGCTCAGCCACCACCTCTTCAAAGGATGTAGAAGTAGATCCTGGTATGGTAAAAGCAAATATTCTGTGAGCTTCCCCAAAACAATCTGCACCTTATGCCATCTATTCCAGGGCAAAAGCAGAATAGAAGGCTTGGCAGCTGATGGTGGTCTATCAGAACATGTTTAGCATGAAAGAGAACAGTTGCTATGATTCTGATCTTGACTCCAACCTATAAAGCCCCACACAGAAGAAAATAGTTCAAGATATAGTGAACATACACATATGGCGGCAAACAGATCTGAGTTTCTTTAAGTGAGCACCAAGTGAGCTGGGCATAAACTTGTTCTGGTCTGGAAAGTAGAGCAAAGATTGCTCGGTATTGGCTGAAAAAAAAATTGAGACTTCTGAATTCTAAAGAACACTGGAATGCCATTTTATTTCACATATTAAGTGAGATGTTTTTCTCACCATGTAAGAAGATACAAGAAGCATGTTTCCTATCATGATTATGCCTTTAGTGCCTGTTTTGTTTTTGTTAAAATCCAGTGAGCTTACTATTCCTGTGATAGCATGACATTGTGAGTTGTTATGACGTGCTGGCTTCACAGCTGTAGTTAACTGGACAAGCAAAAATTCTGTTCCTGATTAGGAGCAGTTGGAGGTGAGTTTGGGGAGTTGAAGAAGAACACAGTATACCGAATAGAACAATCAATACTGAATCCTTTACATTATTCATTTTTATATAAAATTCCCCTGTTGGACAAGTTAGGAAGGAATTTTAAAGCTGGAACTGGAGGCACTACATAAAAATCATTGGTCGTGGAATAATTAAAAGAGCTGGCAGGAAGAATTAAGGGAACTGACATTTACGCTATAACCTTTAGGTTACAAGCTAAACAGCTGAAGGGAACAGAGTACATCCTTAAATACCACATTTTGAACTCTCTGTAGGTTTGGGAATRCAAGATCAGCAAGATAGATAGCTTGTCTACTATTCTCATTTTCAAAATTATTTTTATTTCAGAAGAAGTGTAAAAAATATTTTCCATTGAGCATTTTTTCCTCCTTCTGAACCAAATTCTGGAGCAAAACTTTTCAGCAAGGCCTGGGTCCTAGATAAAACAAGCGGCTAGAAATCAAATTGAAACCTTAATTAGTGAGAGTTATGCTGATAAATTGGAATAAAAATGGATTCTATAGTGCACAGAAGCCTAAAGTTAGAAATCTTTAGAGCACTGCACAGTTGTTATTTTAATTTAAAAAACAAATGTTCTAGCTGTTTTAAAGAAGCAAGGTCTAATGATCAAACAACTAGATCTAAATCAGAAAAAATCTGTTATAATCTTTGTACTTTAAAACCAAAATATAAGGTTAAACTCAGGCCCCCAGTAGCATGTATCATCAGTTATAGATGAATATCATCAAATAAAGAAACATTCTTTTCTTGTCACACTATAATATAAAACGTTAACACGCATGGATGATTTTTATGAACTTGCACGTATCTGAAATTTTCTGGTAGATTTATGCCATCAATAATACAGACTATTTTCCAATCTGTACATAAATCCTTTTAAAGATATAGTATTCTGTTACTGATTGACAAGAACTGCTGCAGTTTTTCCTAGCACTAATACAGAGCTCTGAGGTATGAGAGAAGAGATTTTTGGATTTGTAATAGTGGCAAAGTATAGGCTGGGTGATTAAACCACTGTTAATCATTGTTTGATGTGAATCATTGTTGGAAGCACAGTTTAGAACTGAAGACTGACTCTTACACATCTCCATCCATGTTGTTGCAGAGCTTTGGCACTACTTCCAGTGTTTTAACAGGGAAGAGTACAATGCTTCCCCATCAGGCAAAGACTGCCGAGGTGACAGAGCCTGCCTTCTGCCCTCCCCAGCCATCAAGGCCCTCACAAAGGATCATCTCCTTGTGGGAAGAAATGGTAGAACGGTTGCAGTTATCCAGCGGTCTGTACCATCAGCAATGACCACGCCTTCTGAATCAAAGTAACTACTTCTGAAACCTAAATAACAGGAACCACAAAGAGAGGGCCAAAACAGTTGGGAACAATACAAAAGTAAATGCAAAGCACAGGTTAGGCAGATCAGAAGATCAGGGCTGTATCGTCTACTCTTTATATTTTTTTTACAAGATTTTCTGTATTTTCTGCTCTGAAATCTAAAAAGCCAATCTTTGTTTAGTAAATGAAAAGCTAACAGGAGGTTTTCAAGAAGATCTAATATATCCATTTACTCCTTATTTGCAGAAAGCTTGTGAACTTTGATAGGGGAAAACCTTCAAGCTAGGAAAATGTCTCCCTCCCCTTACTTCCCCAAGAAGTGTTTAGTTTCCTGTGCATTATAAACTCCAACAGTTGTCCTTCTGTGCAAGCGTTCCTGAAAAAGCAGAGACTAATATTGAATGCTTTAACTTGCTAAGTAAACAGCAACACAAGAACAGTAACACATCAATAAACATAGCACAGGAATTCCAAGTTTCCCCCCAGATGCTAAGATCTTGTAAATTTGATTTAGTTCCACTTTACATTTGGGAAAACACATTCATAGTTTTTCAACTGTTTTTCATTAAATGTAAATCTTAATAAATTACATAATCTTTATACAAAAGTAACTTAAAGGAGGGTTATTTGGGTTGAAAAGCTCAAATGTTAGGGCATGGTATATTTACACTTCCTTGGACAATTGTAATTCCTTTGTCATTGTGCTTATGCAACATGAAATGATCTTCAACTTCAGGATCACATACATTTACCACAGGCTATTGTCTCACTCAGGACTAAAGCTGCATAAGAAAATGAAAATATTATTCTTCAAGTGTTTGACTTTCCAAATGAAACATTTCTGGACATCTTCTTATGATATGATGTTTTTCAGTTTTCCTTTAGCTATATATTTTTGTGGTTAGCAGCAGAGTATCTACATTATTTTTAGATTTACACTCAGGACAAATTAGGCATCTTTGTTTTACTTGGTTTCACTTTGTAGTAAGCTAGCACGAGCCTAGGAGCCTCTGGGACAAATTATCTTCATGCCTTTCTAATGCTTCCATAACTGTGCCTGCGTTTATACACTTCATACAATATAGAATAACCAGACCTAAACCACTATCAGTCAGTACTCTACTTGTTTTCCCTAAAATATTTCTTTCATCTAAACCACATGGTTTTATTGGAATTTAAGAGTCATCTCAAAGAACCGTAAGAACTTCTGCCTATACAGTTATTTCACGTGATACGGCTTTTCCAGCCATTACATATAGCTTTCCATAGATCCTACAAAGATGCAAATTTTTAAAAAAACTTGTCAGTGCTCACCAGGTAGGAAATCAAAATGATAAATTAGTCCCTGTCCCTAAACTGTTTTGATATTTCAGTCTTGCCAGGCTCTTCCTTAAACACCAAAGGTACTCAGCAAGAAACTGTGCCCTTCTCGGGATATTGGAAGTGTGGTCATTAAAAGGTGCATAAGACTCTTGTTTGAAAACTCTGTCAGTGTATTTTTAGCAGTTTTCTTCTTTCTTTGGAAAGAGGAAATGCAGAGAAATGACGTGTGCAAACTGACGGCTTGCCAGCAGAAGCATCATTGAGAACATTTACTATGAAATATCAAGATAACATTTCTTTTCCTGAAAACTGTAATGGAAAACTGTCAAATTCTGGTCTGTTCCTGCGCATAATGAACTTCTGCTGCTGTTACATTGTTCTGACTCATGTGGGGATTATAAATTATTCCTAGGCATGTACTCTTACCTTTGTCATTTGCATGTATTTTGGAAGTATTTTGAACATTTATTATGCCCATAACCTAAGCTCCCTAAGCTGTTCATCCCCTGTTCATCACCTGATGGGAATAAAGAGCCTATGTAAAAGCAACAGAAAGAACTTCTCCGTAAATGTAGACTTTCAGCTGTAACATCAAATTGAGTTAGCTGTTTGCTTTATCTTCTTTCCTTTTCCATAGCTTATAGACTTTATGACTTAGTCACTTTTAATCTTCTTTCTGTTTACCATTTATATTCTCCCCCCCCCCCAGAAATTATATCTTTTTGATGTTGGAATTTATAAATCTCAGATAACAGCTTCCACCCCACAAATGTTTTTCCAAAATATATCCTGGCAATTAAGGCCAAAATTCTTCAAATCAGACATGCCTTGTAATTGCCTTGATTTTTGAATGCCTGTTTATGCTTGATTTTCTGAGGCACAAAGTGTTATGACCCGGGTAAGCACAATGGAGATTGTGGCAGAATGGTGCTTCTAGAAATCAGCGACAAACATCTGGCACTCACCTTTATTGCAAAGGGCCTTTATCCAGAGCCCACTGCAGTTAGCTTGGTTAACTTCAGATAACTTGGTTATCTCAAGATAACAACACATCAGTGATCACTTAGTTTGTTAGCTTCAGATCAAGGTTTCATCAGGGTATTCACTTGGTTCCCTGCTGAAAAATTAGGTATCATCTTCAAAACTGATTTAAAATCTACACCATGGCAAACAGACTGCAGGTATTAAGATACTTGTCTTCCAGAATATTTCTGTCCTTTCTGGTACAGTCTTCTAGATCACAACCAGGATAACCTGCACGTGACTCTATAACCAGCCATTGCCAGCTTAATATTTGGTAGCTAGTTCTTGTTGTAACATTGAACACTGCTTGTTTCCCTTCCCCCTTCAAAGTGGGAAAATAGCTTCACTTTCTGCCTCAGGCTATTAGATTTTAAAATTTTAGGTTCGATCACTTTAATTGTATTTATTTTGTTTAAATTCCCTGCATACTGTAGTCAGCTCTGGCGCCCTCAGCAACCTTTGCCCAAGTAGGACATGTTGAGTATCGATGTTTCACTGTCGGCATTCAGTGAGAATGCATGAGAGGCAGGGAGGGAGGGTGCCAGCAATGGAAACTGATTTCATCTATCTCTTCTGTCAAATCAGGCAGCTTTGAAACAGATAAAAAAATCTTGCCATTCTACTGCTAAGCATTTTAAAAATTTAATTGTAGGAAGCTGCTGACAGACCAGAACTATGTCTTTAGCTTATGGAAGCTGCTATTCTTATAATTTGCTCATAATTAAAAACCATCTCTAGAGAAATGGAGGCATTGTAGAGTAATTTGTGCATAAACCCTCCTTTTCTTCTTTGGTGGCTCTTCATTTAGCAAGGCTCATTCTGCAACCAGAGGATAGATCTTTCCCTTTGAAATCCAGCAATTTCCTTCACGGTCAGCTTCAGGAAGGTCACCAAATGATGCCAGGTACTTGGGCAACACTCCTGGCTGTTTATGTGTGGCCTAGAAGAGCCCTGCTGAATATAAAAATGAAAGAAGTAAATATTAGCACGATAGAAAAGGACAAAACCAATTGCCAAATACAGCAGGATCTAAGAAAAGAAATTGTGACTGCCTATGAACCACACAATAGCACAAAACACTTTACACAGTGCTCCTCAGCTGTAGGTCTGAAAAGCCTCAGACTTCAGAGCTCTTCAGCAGTTGCCTCAGGCGTACAAAAGGCTGCAGGAGAATTAACTGAAATTTGTGTGACACTTTAATGAAAAATGTTGGTTTTGGTAAAAACATAAGAGATTCTAGGTTTATTTTTATGTTCAATAGTTTAACAATAAAGCAGGAAAAAAAATATTAATCTTTTTCCTGTTTAGTCCTTCTTATCTAACCCATTTGTTGTCACTGATATGTAAAAGAAAGTAAAATATTGAAAGTGAACTAATTAAAAATTCCCATATATAACTCACAAGTATTAAAATTCAAGAGAGATTAGGTTTGGGTTTTTTTCACATGATTCTTTGCTTCTATTTTCTGACTAATCTGAGACCATAACCTTTAAATGCATTTCTTTGTGTAAGGCAAGCTTTTAAAAATTCAGAGGTTTACAAGCTGCTGTGAAATACATAGGAAAGATAAATGGGTAATGAATATTACAACTGAATAATATGTTACATATATTGTATAATATGTAATTACCTGTGCTACAATATAGCTAAGAATATTACCTGTTTATTAATACTTTCTCAAAGGCTACTACTAACTTTCTGTCCTGACTCATGACAAAATTTATGTGACTGTGGATTTCTTTATCATGACAAAGTTGTGTGAAAAAGAAGTATTTAAGAAACTGAACTTTTAAGATCACCTAGGCAAAATTTCTGACAAGTTTCCAGGAAAAAATAGAATACTTTGCCTTGTGCCCGTAATACATTATGTTCTTCTCTGTACAGGCTCAGAATGTTTTGCTGATGAGTAAGGCTATTACATGGCCATGCATGATTTTGTTGTGATTTTTTCCTGTCATGCAGAAAATTTTTTCTGAACAGAATTTAAAAACTTTGTGCATTTTCTGGAGTCTAGGGACATCTTGCAGTTTGAATTGGTTCCTGGATTTCTGGACATAATGGATAAAAAATGACATTAGAATTGGATGTCACTTCTACAGTAAAATAATTTGATGTACTCGAGATCCTTTTTAATTATAGTGAATGTGCTGTCCAGATGTGTTCCATGTGCAGGAGTAAGTCAGACACATTAGATTCACAGTGCCTGTATCACACCATGTGTATGCACATAATTCTATCCTGGAAATCCTGGACATAAAAATGTCAACCATTGCGTTTAAGGAGAGGTACAGTGTAAAGATTCACGTGCTATCTGCTCATCCCTTCACCTTTTGTGCAAGGGAGTGGTGATCCTGTAGAAGCTGTTTCTTCACTCTTTTTAGGGTAGGCAGATATGTTCATACAGAGAAATACAGAATACTTTGACATCAGGGACTGTTGAATTTGGGAGTGCAACAATTATTATGATTGTTGTTGTTTTTATTTGATTCTTAATACTTTCCCTTAAATTACTTTTTAATACTCCATATCAAATTCTCACAACAGTCATTTCCTGGGATCATAGATTTTACCCCCAAACTGTTAAACAATGAATAAATATGAGGAAAGTGTTACCTGCTTCAGCAGTATAGGTTCAACCACTTATTTTCATTAGATCAGTACCAGTCAGAACAGTGCAAACCACATTATTTGCTTTTGTTAAAGAAAAATCTTCACATTTAGATGCACAGATGTGAGTACAGACAATCACACCACCAGGATTTAATATCATTGGAACTGAAGCCTTGCCTTTCTATAACCAACCAGCTGAATTATACTTACCGAGGTATATTCCAGAAACAAACTTCCTTTAGACAGCCAGAACTTCTTCCAAAGGAATCTTGAATTGTTATGGGAGCTGAATACCTTATGTCCCTTAAGATTTGTTTAGGTTGCTGTTCTGCTTTTTTTTTGTTTTCCAAAGTCAAAATTCGTACTGTTCCTAGTATCTTGTGTGGAATCTTTTTTCCAGTTTAAGATGCAAATCTACAAAATGCCATGTAAATCCGTTCTTTAGTTTGTGAAGTAAATTCCCTGATGTTTCTGAGGCAACCCAGTTGTATTTTCCTTCTTCAGTACAGAATAGGGGCAAGGATAGTAGATGAATCAGCACAGGCAACAGTGGAACAACCCTCTTCTACACATGAATGTAAAGTAACATTCTCACCTATGTGCCTAATTCAGAAATCAGCAGTGGAGTTGTGTTTCCTTTCCCATTTCAGCATGTCACTTTGCCTTGAGAAAAGTGAAGGAGAGTTGCCGTGGTGGGGATGGGGAAGCATTTCTTCCTCTTTTCATAAAGCCATATGACCTACCTCATTTTAAAACCTTTCAAGATCTATACTTATATAAAGGAAAAAAAAATACATGTGCAGTTATAATACTTAGTCTGCCACAAATATGCACTCTAAATTCCAACAAGCCTCTAAAACTATTAGGTTCCATCAGCATCTGTGCACCAGCAAATAAGGGTCCTTCAAGAACATCAGAATCAATAGGACGTTAAGTCAGGAGTGTCTAACTGTTGTCCAAATTGGTATAATTATACTAGGACATAAGAACAAAATGTCAGCTAGGTAATCTTGTTCTCCATTCAATACCAGTCTGACGTAGACACAAACATACGATCAAGTGTTGGGCACTCTGAAGAAAAAATGTGGTTTAAGTAGGCAATGACCAGATGAGAGGAACAAGAACAACTAGTAATAGAAAAATATAAATGACTAGAAAATACTGAAAAAGATTTTATTACGTCTGGGAAAAGAACAACCAACCAAATGAAAAAAACTCCACCTTTTAGGAGACATGATTATAATTTTCAAATATATAAAAATCTACTGCAAAGCACGCTCACTTCTTTTCCTCCTAGTCCCTGAAGATAGAAAGAGAAATACTGGGTGTTGGAAAGATTGTGGAATCATAAAGGAAACATAGGGAAACATTTTCTAAAAAGTACTGAGGGATAAACTCACAAAGGAGCCTAAACATTGGAAAACAGTATTACATCTGTCAGGAATCTCTCAGTCCATCTGTCTGTCTACCTATCTCTCTGTCTACTGAAATACAGTGTCAAAGAGAGATTAACTAAAGCACTTTTCTTTCCTCTGACTCCGGGATTTTTCTTTTTTAACTCTTTTTTATATGAAGAAGCATTTTCAGTCCCTGTTGTCCCTGCCTATCAAAGAAAAACCTTAGGCAACAGCTGGCTGATCAGAAGTCAATATGACAATCAGAACAGAATGGCAATCAACAGAGCTACCTCAGAGCAAAACCAGAGTAAGATGAACACCACGTTCTGAACTTTGATTTTTCTAACCATAACACAGTACACTTTTACCTAAGGCTTTCTTTAAGATCAAATGAAAACATGAGACAATGAGCTTAAGAAAAATCTTTCATATGATCAGCCTTTACCTAGGGAATTTATGTGACTGCAACAGAAATCGAAGGAAACCGAAGCTTTATAAAACCTAACTTTAAGATTTAAGAAATCATACCTTGATTTCCTATTCCCATATTACAACTGTTCACAAAAAGATTCTGAATACTTCCACACAATGGCCATACCTTTAGTTAGATAAGACTGGTGTACCTTCACTGACTTTGATGTATATACTTGTTCTTCATCAGGTGGAAAACTGGCCCTTTTGCTTTTACACACTTCTGTTGTAACTATTTGCGCTTATGATAAATTTTCTAGCTTAAATCAGATAGAAAGTAATAACCATATTTTTTTTCCCGTTTCAAACTCCTACTTTATATCTTTTTTCCTGCAGTCTTGCCTTACAATATAACCACCTTTAATTTCACGAAGGACTTGCATACAAGTGGAACGTATGCAATTACAATTCATCAGAAGAAACAAAAAAGGGAGGATTTAACATCTGAAAAGATACCACAGGATAAGAAGTATGAATATTCCTAATCTGGTTTTGTGACATGATGAAACATTACTTGAAGCATAAAAATGATGTATGTGGCTTTATTTTGACTGCTTCTGATTTAAGGATATGAAGGAGATGGGAAAGGAAGACCAATTATGCACACTGTGCTCATTGGTTATTGTTTTGCAGGCATATAGGCCAATCAGAGCTGGCCTTCAAATAGTCAGGTGGGATAACTAATACAAATATAGATGATTCAACCTAAAATTTAAAATATAGTATTCAAATCCTGTGCGTGACCCAGGGTAAATACTTAAACATCTGATCAAATATAGACCTCTACAATCTAGATGTCTATGTCTTGTTAGTCATCTGGTTTCCCTTCAAAACTAGTGGAGGCACATCTAGAGTACAATTCACCCTAACAAGGATGTCCAAAATGTCAGATGAATTACACCCTGCAAATGCCTAGTTCTCTTTACTGACTGTAAAAATTGCTTACACTGATTATTTCAGAAGATCTACACAGTACTTACCTAAAATTAGGTGAGATTAATTCCACGATTAATCTGTTATTATTACCTCAGCTAGCTGTTTGAAGTTAGTTAACACATCTCATGAGACCTGCAAAACATACAAGCTATGTGTTTGTTATGTAGTATCAACTTTCCCACAGTGGGAAAGCCGTGGAGAGAAGCAGGCCAGTTCTCTAAGTACATACTGTCTGGATGAATGCAGACTTTGAACAAAAACTGGTGGCTTTGCAACTCACTTTCAACCAGTGAGACCATGCTACAATTTATTTCCTTAGTGAGATTCCTGATTAAGCTACCTTCTGCTTTTGTCCATGAAATATCTGCATGTAAATCAGAGTTTTCTTGAATTTTCTATTTTTTCAGGTCAGTAGACAAGTTGTTTGGGGATTTTTGGTAGGAAACAGACAGAACAATTGGAATAATAATCTTTCTAAACATGAGAGAAACATACACTGCAGCAGTAACTAGTCGGCAAAGACAGATGATGTTCTGTATTTTAGGACACCAGGCAGTCATTTCCAGAAAAAAAATGATGAAAAGGGACATTAAATATTCAGTTGCAATTAATATTTCTAACATGTCTTTGAAACTCATTTTCCAGAGAACTCAGTTATTCAGATGTTCACAGAGAATAAACACAAAAAGAAACCGAGTATATTGTTACAAATTAATTAAAAGCCTCTGATGGTACATTGATGTGTATGTGTAAGAAGCTACATAGCTATTTATTTTTTAAAAAATCAAATAAATCTTTGCACACTTATTTTTTTCATATTTTAACCAGAATCTACTGCCATGATTTCTGTTTAGCAGAGAGCTCCTTGTTTCTGAAGTATGAAAGTCTGTTTATCTAAACCCTTTGACTTTATTCAGTTGTGTTGCATTTATGTGCAACTTTCTTATAACTTGCTTAGGACAAATAATTCAGGGATCAGTCACTCAAAACCTGCTGTTTCTTGAAGTGCACATTTATAGTCATATCTGGTTTCAGTCAAAATCAATCAATCAAACAAAAAAGTTAGATGCCTTAATTTGAGCTGAATCCAGTGCCTTGAGTATCCAAGACAGCCACACAGGGCTTGTCATCACTCAGGAGCTATAGGAAACCGATGCCCTTCTGGGTCATCAGCTAGAGGCTGGGTCAGACACCCAAGAACATCTAAAGTTATGGCACTTCCATCAAGCCACTGTCCTAAATAGAGAAATGCAGCTTATTTTGAGGAAGAACAGTTAGACTGTCCCCTGGATGAATTTCCAGTTGAAAGACTTAATCTTTCTGAAGCCTGTGGAAAATTTCAAAAGAGCAGTGGTCTACAAAGGCTAACAGAGGCACCAGAAGGAGGTATCCTCTGGGAGTGCTCTGTGGTGAAGGCTAGAAAGGTTAACACTCTCTAATAGATGCAACCTGAAATATAATATGCACTCAAAGAAGAAACCTTGGTAAATGTTTCATTAGAAGAAGAAAAGAAAAACCATCTGAAGGAGGGAAAAAGGAAGGGAAAAAAAGAGGGAGAGAAATCTTCTAATTTGCTCTTATTTTAAGCAATTTAAATGCAGATCTGAGAAACTATAGTGGTACAAGATGAGAGAAAATTAACAAGAGATGGATTCTTGGCTGGCTGATATCATATCATATCACATTACAGATGGGTCAAAAATTTCTCTCTGCCCTGCTCTGAAGTTTTCCTTACAATATAATTTAGGTTGGTTTTTGGAATTGAGTTTCTATCAGGGACTTTATGTGCTCACGCTGTTAGTTTTAATACTTTATATCTTGTCAACAAGGAAATGTTCTTGAAATTAATTTCATATTTGTAAAGAAGACCTGCATTTTATTTCATTTGTTTTCATATTAAGCTGTTTAATTCTATCATTAGAAAATAAATTATTATTACTGCCTCTTTACCAGTTCCAAATTGAAGATTAAATTTGCGTATGTAAGACATAGTGACACTGCATCAGCAAAGATTCTGTAACTGTGATCCTTGGACCTCCTTATGTTCCAAGTATATATAGCTTGTAACATATTACTGAGTGACAAATCTTTATATTCACTTGATTCATTCCATTAAGAAACATTTATTGCTGAAAAATGTATTTTTAGAGACTAACCTCTTAAGAGGGAAGAACAAGACAGAAGCGCAATTTTTTTTTCTTTTAGGAAGAAGGTGAATAATTATGGAGAACAAGAAAATATGAACAAAGCAAAGTATTAAAAATGCCCCCAGATAATAATTGGAAGTTTTCGCTGCTGCTTTTCAACAAATACTAAATACCTGTCTATGTTTAAAAGCTTCATTTCAAATAACATACGAAGAAAAATTGGTAAGTGAAAAAAAAATATTCAAACAGTAGAAGAAAAGTGACTAGAGGGATTAAATAGAGTAATTTTTCAGAGAATCAAATATGGATTTAATTATTCAATAATTCAGATATAAATAATAACTATTTGGAATTCCAGGGTTATAAACTATGCAAACATAATAAGATTTCTCTAAATATATAAAGTAAATATTCTAATTTAGTTGTATCTTCACAAGTAATCGTGCTCACTGCAATGGCATTAACAGAATTATTTAACAGAATTTGTTCCTTTGTAAAATGGTAGTAAACCAAATATGTTTAAATAGTTAGTCAAAGAAGGTTCCTGCATGTTAAACTTCAATATATTATGTGTAAATGACTAATTAAAGACACTGAAGATTTTAACTTTCATTAGATATTGATGATTTATGCAGAAGATTAGATGCCATTTATAGAAAAATAAATTAAAAGGCAAAAAGGCTCAGTAATATGCTTACTCAGTGCTCTGGTAACATGAGGCTCTGGCTAGCTGCAAATACTTATAAGAGATTATCAATTTGAGAAGTTCTGTTATTCTCTGTACCAAGTTCATACCTGAGTGCCTGGTTCCTGTGAGTACTCTTATAGCTTATCATCTGGTAAGTTTTACACAATCTTGCTCAATGACAAATACAAAGTGCTGAAGTATCTCTTAAGGGTCCTCTATACTAGGCACAACATGGAACATGAAGCTGAGGGCCAAAGGAAAAAAAAAAAAAGAAAAAAAAGTATCCATCTCTGACTTCCAACTTCTCATGCAAGAATCCACAGCAACACAGAATCCCTAAAAACTGTGCCCAGGGGCTTTTTTTTGTCATTTTCCACTAGCATGAGACCTACAGCGGGAGCTGGGGGACAGTTCTCTGGGGAAATGTTCTCATGCAAGTGTATTTTGTTCACATCCTCCAAATACTGTTACAGTACTGAAAAGGGACAAGGGCAGAGAAATAATTTGCTCCTTCCTTAAATGCACTCAAGTGCCAAAGAACTTCCTTTTGAAACCAGTGTGATATGAATGTGTTATAGCTATCACAATTACTGCTAATTGCCAGTTATGGATCTTTTCCCAGCTTTATAGTTCGAGTTTCTGCCTGCTGTTACACCAGTGTACAATCTGAAACAAATCAGCAGAGGAGCTATTTCCTCGTATCTGTTGCATGCGAAAACAGACTGGCTATATCTGTAACACGGTGAAATACACCAGGAGGGCTGCCTAGCTAATGAACCAATCCAACCAACGTCTGGCATGAAACAGGGCACAAACTGCTGAAAGAGGTACACATCATCTCCTGGCAAGCTAGCATATAGTCCGCTATAAAGCTACCATCTATCATGCTGTCAGAGGTATCAAATCAGCACTGCTGYGGAGGGATCTCTGCCACTGTGTCAGAGCACAAGAGGCTGGGAGGGAGCACAGCCAGGGCAGCTGACCCAACTGGCCAATGGGTCATACCATGTGACGTCATGCTCAGTATATGAATGGGAGGCGGGGTCCAGGAACCAGCAATCGTTTTTGCCATTGCTCGGCGGGTGGTGAGTCTTTGCATTGTGCATCACTCATTTTGTATATCTTATCATTATTATAATATTATCATTGTTATTATTATTATTCATTCCTTTTCTGTTCTATTAGACTATCTTTACCTCAATCCATGATTTTTTTTTTTCCTGATTCTCTCCCCGTCCCACTGCGGGGGGGAGTGAGCGAGCAGCTGTGTGATGTTTGGCTGCCTGCTGGGTTAAACCACTACAAAAATTAACTGGCAACATGAAACAATCTTTGAAATCCATCAGCTAAGCACAAGCTGTGGACATTCCTGTTGTTGCTTTCTTGCAGGTTGCTGAAATAACTTAGAGTAAAACTGAGGTAGTATTTCCAGGTAATAAATCTAGCCTTTTCTGATGCTGACATATTTCATATCTTCTTGATATTACAAGAAACTGTGAAAATAATTTTGTTTAGGAGAATTTTCTGGACAGAGATGACAGTTTTATCTTTTTTAATTTTCAGTTCTACAAAGAAAATTAATGAAATTTTAACAAACCGAATTGCCAGCAATGCATAGGTACTTACCATAATAATGGATAAAGGTCATGTCTGATGCAGATAACAAACTTTAAAGAAATTGAGACAAGACCCTCTTGTTATGATGGATGCTATATGAGCCATTATATCAATGTAACAGCAATCTATGTGTGAGAGGGAGAGAAGCAGCCTGAAGTTAATGAAGCTGACGATGCAAAGACTGGTGGGCCTAAAGTTAAGAGGACACCCACTGGAAATCCCTTTTCATCTAGCCACAACTCAAGACTTACTYTTGGATCATTTATTCATTTGTTTGTCCTTCTTGAGAGCTCCTTTGCTCCTGGCCTCAGTCCTAGATTGAAGAAAAACCTTAGTATTTACACATGTTCCAGTCACTCCTCCAACTGATAAAACCAGTGATCTTTGGTACATTTTCCCTCACCTTTCCCATGCAAAATGTGACTTCAGTCATTCATTTATTAGAAGTTGTCATAACTTCCAAAGCCAAGAGCTTTTATAAGGCTTTCCCAGGACTTCAGTTCTGTTTCTTTGTCTTTGTCCTGGTATCTCCTTACTGGGAAAGTGTTCTTTCCTCTCAAATCCATCAACAGATATCATGGTATTTGTATTCAGAACCAAGTCCAAGAAACTCCTCAGCCAAAAAGGAGAAGTTTTGCATTTGGCTTATAGGTCTTTGTCCTCAAGTTCAATGCAATAATTTAGACCACTTGCTGCACAACCCTATCAGACCTGTCAGTCATCTAAATATACTCATTGCCTCTGTACTGGATAATGAGGTTGCCTACATACCTGCATGTTGCTGCACATGATCAAAGCATTCTGGATGACATGTGGGTGTTTAATCTCCCATGCAACTGGCGGGTGGGTAGGGGTGTGCTGAAACTCCATGTTGAGTGCCTGCTGGCATTCTGAAATCTGTGAGGACGAAGGGGTCTGTCAGTGCTTCAGAAAGGTCCAGGATGTCTGTGCTGCTCCCAAATGCTGCAGCTTGCCTGCTTCCTGCAAAGCATGCATGGGAACTTAATCAAGAAATACAGGCCATTCAAACACCATATGCCATAACTGGAGAGATGAGTTCTCCTTTTAAGCCTTATGAGTTACTCTTTGGAGGTGTCTGACTTCTTCTCCCTTGTCTGCTTACAGACATTAAGATCCCACCTAATAATTATGCCACCAAGCAAGATTCTTATTATTAGGAGGATTAAAAAACATAAATTAGTCACTTTGAGTAGAAATTCAGAATACAGACCTGTAATCTCAGCAGGCACTTCTTCTGTTACTGTCTGTCTTCATTGCTTCTACAATTTTACCAGGATGAAGGGTAGCTATCATATTTATTAGCGTTTTAAAAAAGTTTAAAATTGCACATGTAATAAATACATGCTTGCTGACAGCTACTATCATGCTCTAGTAGACTAATAAAGTCACAAATCTGGCCCAAATTGCCTTCCCTAAGGCAAGCCTTCCCAAGGAAAAAAGCAAAACCTATGCATATTTTTAAATGCATTTAAATATAAAGCCCATAATTAAGTGCAAGTGTTCATAAGATCAGGGTTTAAATGTGAATGCTTGGTGTTGATACTGATATATTTAAGCATAAACTTAGAATCTTAACTGTCATTCACTACTTTAAATCCGTTAGAATTATTTGGCCTTTTAAAATTAGAGTTAACCTAGTTGCCCTAACATATACTGCAGGTGATCATTTAAGGCACAGCTAGTGTTAAGAGCTGTGTTAACAGTTCAGGAATTTTGATATTGATAGAGTGGGTATCATCCTTCTAAAATAGCAAATTAGATAAGATTAGCACTTTAAGATGAGATTTAGATTACTGTGTACTGAATCAATTAAATTGCATTACAATTTCTTGTTAAACCTTTGAACACTTCATGCTAAATTTATATTCATCGGACAAATTTATGTCATCTCTGAGACARCTATTTGTGCTGCATGGTGGGGATGGAGGGAAGCACCAGCTACATAGGAGAGGTCACAGGTCTTCTGCCCTACACTTCTACATGCACTGGGGAGGGTCCTGCACAGTGGTGCAGCTGGCACATTTTCTCGCACAGCCCTGCAACCACGCAGAATGAAGGGCTGTTGTCTCTTAGATGTAACCTCTCTGACAACACTCAGGCTTCCAGTGGGGTAACCAACGCAGCCCTTCTCCCCCTATTCTGCAGTTTATACAACTATATAAAAGTGGCTTAATCTCAAGGGGGAAAAAGAAATCTTACTAAAGATCAGTCTGGGAAAAATTTATTGGAACTGATTGACTTTGAGACTCCCTGACAATCCTGGGTATTATAGATAAATGTCCTTCCCTGTCCCTCTCCCTCACACACATACTTTCCTACTCACTAGCAAACCAAATAAAACAGCACAGTACATTAACATAAAATAGGAGCCAGAAAACTTTACTTCCTGCTCTGAAGTAACATCTTTTCTTCCCCAGACTCTCTCCCTTCCCTATCTTGTCCCTTGCTCTAAGAATCTAGTTCTTGCTGCCTAGTGCTGCAAGTTCAACAGTGAAATCAAAGCATCTCACAACAGCTTAGTGGTTCAGCATTCTCAGGAGCAGAAGCAGCATACTCGAGCAGAGGAGGCCTAAAAACTCGTATTTCACTTTTCAGGGATGTGCTCTAACTTCTAAGTTGTTTCAAAAGAGGTAACAACTCCAGTGCTGGTTTTATACATATTCTGATGCCTACACCTTGACTATGTCTGCTTGGTGAAGGGCCCACTCTGAGAATCCCTGAGGGCCAAATCTCTCTGAAGACTTTAACAGTTCTGGAGCCACATCTCTGAACTGTAATGGAGTTTAGCTGTCATCTGAGTGTATAGCTGGTCAAACTCTAAACTATGCAGAGATACTTATTCACAGACATGTAGAGAAATATGCAATCTAAAATAGAAACAGTTCTAAGTATTAGGTGTTTCCCATGTAAGTGATAAAGGAAAGTAGGTGGCCTGAATAGCTTTCCCGGTCTAACATTACACTTAAATTTGTGTTAAACATTAAAGTTAGGCCACCTGCATATTTCCCAGTTTAACTTAGATTAAACTATGAGCTCTACCCTATCCTATAAGTAAGGAAGTAATACAAAATCACATTTATCTGTTTTGTACATAATGGTACTAGATTAGCATATAGAAGGAAACAGACATTTTTGCCTTATCACTCACAAGTAGAAGAAAATGTCTTATGACTTTCCAGAGACGTTCATATACATGTAAATATACTTTCAGTCTTGATGATACGATTTCCCACAACTTACCATACCCTTGCTTTTTTTTTTATTTGCATTATGTCATCCTGACACTATTTTAAATCCTTTCTGTATAAAGCTCTTTTTCATAGGTCTTATTATTTCTTTACTTTTATGTACTAATAATTTAATAAATGCTTTCACTGAGATGAAATGTGTTTCTTTACATGCTAACAGCATAAGCAGCATATTTCTGAAAGTAAAGAGTCTTTACATTGCCTCCACTAAGAAGGCAACATGTCACTGTGTCTTTCTGAACAAATAGCACAGCTTACACTTTTCTTTAAAGATTTTGGTACTCCTCTTAAGCCATATAGAAACAGGCTTTGGTAATAAGAAACTTAATGCTTCTTCATTATAGGTATTGCTCTCTCAAATATGCTCATTTCTTTAATTTTATTTTATTTTTTCCACTAGGGGAAAGTAAGCAGTTGAATCTGCATAGCAGAGTCAAGTTCCAATTAGCAATTCATAATGTATCTTATATTATAACCCTCGACATATATCCTTCACCTTCCTAAGCTTGATTCTAACTTTTACTGGTGCCAGTAAATGCCTTACCTAGGACTTCCTAGAGGCACCAAATGGTTGTATTTTATGCTGAGTTCATTGCAATAGATATGTTTTCTCCCCTTTCAAGCCCTAAATATGAGATGGGATGCACAAGTGCCTTACTTGTATATCCTGGCAGGTGATTTAACTAGTCAGCTTCTGCAAAATTGTACGACCAACTTTGCAGTCAGTCATATAATGCAGTAAGTGCTGGACACCCATGTGCTGGTTTTGGCTGAAGCAGAGTTAATTTTATTCACAGCAGTGAGTAAGGTGTTATGTTTTGGATTTGTGCTGGAAACAGTGTTGATAATACAGGGATGTTTTCATTACTGCTGAGCAGTGCTTACGCACAGTCAAGGCCTTTTCTGCTCCTCAACCCATCCCACCAGCGAGGAGGCTGGGGGTTCACAAGAAGTTGGGAGGGGACACAGCTGGGACAGCTGACCCCAACTGACCAAAGGGACATTCCATACCATATGACATCATGCTCAGCATATAAGGTTGGGGGAAGAAGAAGAAAGGGGGGGACGTTCGGAGTTATGGCCTTTTGTCTTCCCAAGTAACCATTACGCATGATGGAGCCCTGCTTTCCTGGAGATGGCTGAACACCTGCCTGCCCATGGGAAGTAGTGAAGGAATTCCTTGTTTTGCTTTGCTTGCGTGCACAGCTTTTGCTTTACTTATTAAACTCTCTTTATCTCAACCCAGGAGTTTTCTCACTTTTACTCTTCTGATTCTCTCCCCCATCCCGCCGGGGTGGAGTGAGAGAGCGGCTGTTAGTTGCCAGCTGGGCTTAAACCACGACAACCCAGTAACAAATACTCAGCCTACAAGCTGCCACTTCTTTTATAGGACATTTGCAGTCAAAAATCTACAGTCCTGAGCTTAGATATCTTATGTACTTTCCATCTACCCTTTACTGTATAAGGACTCAGAATGATCCTACTGAGACAGATGCTCATCTACTTTTGGGTATCAGTGGTGGATAGGCAAAGTATAATCCTTAGAAACTTAAGTTTGATTTTATGTAGAACTAAAGAACTTTCCTTGCATAGGATGATTCATAAAAGAATTGCTGCTTGAGAATGTGAGCATCCTGCCTACATGTTTGCTGCAAGGCACAGCTAGGCCTCTCAGATTTTGCTGATGTACATGCCATGGTGCATTACATTCTTGGCTGAGCTGAGGCATACATCAAGTACATAATCACATTCCTATGACTGAACAAGCCACCAAGTGTCTTTTTATACACACATGCATTTACTCTAAGCTTGCAGTAAATATGAGGAAACTTGGCTATATTATTAGACTTGTCATTAGACAAGAATATACTTCCATGGTCAATATCACCTCCTCCATTCAAAAGGTGCACTGAAGAGCACCTACTTAGCATTCCTAGAACTGCCCAGGAGAGACATGAGAGAGAAACCTACAGCCAACATAGTTAAGGTTGCAGGTGCAGACCATGAGCGAAAGGGCATCCAGAATGGAGGCAGATGAGACAAACTGTCCCAACGCTGTTTAGTTGTAAGGGTTTCACCCGTTGTACCCTAATAGTGTATCCTAATTGATGGACGTCATGATCTTCCAATGTGACAGCTAATCTCAGTTTGGGGGTCATTCATAAAAGTATATTCTCTTTCCTAAATAGAGATGGGAGGAAAAAGAGGCTTAATACAGCTTTTAATAAACAAGTTAGTTGCAAAAATTGATTGCTTCGCAAATCCAGACAAGGCTGATTTGCATCTAGATACCAGTGCAATAGATCTATCTCTGAAGAGGAAGGTGAAATTACTGGTATGTCTAAGATCATTATTTAACACCCAGAGCTCTCCAGTCAAGTGTTTTCACAAAGAACAATGCATGGTTAGACATGTTTGAATACCTAACTAAACAACTAAAGATAAATCATTTGAATACTCCAGGTTAAATGTTGTGGTTATAAAGGCTAAATCCACAAAGGAGTTGCTATGAAGGCTTTTAGAAATGCTATATTATACCTAGCACTGTTTCAGCATCTCTCCAGCTGTGAATTGTTCTGATGTCTTTCACTACGGGCTGCCATTTTAATGTGACTTCCTCAGCAGGAAGTCTAGTCTGTGACCCATGCTAATTTTTCTTGATAGTTTCAGAACTTCATATTTATCCAAATACCGTACTGCTTTAAGCCGAATGTTATATAATCTCACAGACACAGAAATACAGACCTGTCTGACCTGCCTTCTCCATCAGTATCTAGCAACGTCGTAAGTAACTGAGATGAGGAGACACATCATACAATCATGTTATGCGACACAGTAATAGGTCCACAACAGGACTAGGTGCCTAAGGATGTTTCTTAGAGCCTATCTCCAATGTGGGTGAGTCGATGTCATTCAGATGCCCTTCTTCTTCTTAGATTGCTTAAGCCTGGGGTTAGATGTTCATTAGGATCAGATCTTTGAATTATGAGATGACCAGGCAGTAGAAATGACTAAGCTGTGCGATTTGGTGCATCAGAGGGAAGGCACATCCACATCACACAGTATTCTAAAGATGTCATTCATGCGTTATGCACTGACCTCATCCCTTACAAAGGCAGGAAACTAATATGAAAAGAACTTAAAACTTTAAGGGGCGAACAGCTTGATACCTGCATCTTCTCTTCTCCCTGGCACTTATACAAAACAAAATAAAACTGCACTGTGCCATACCAAAAGATTCATCAAGCCCTATACGCTGCCCAGCAGTGCCTACAGAAAGTTACATGAAAAGGACAAGCCCAGTACAGCCTGTTCAGGTTCCTCACTGTAGCACCTATGGGCAACAGGTGCCCTGGGAGTCACAACAGGCTTTACTTGCATGGACTCTCCCAGGAAGCCTCTGTACCAGTCTGCTGCTTCTCCACTGCAGGATGTTGAGGAGGATACATGAACCAACGAGATTGCAGCCAATGACAAAAGGAAGGTAACAAAATCCTGCTTAACATTACCAGCATTGCAGATGATGTCTTCTCACCTAAATAAACTATTCCCTCTCTGAACATGTCTGAGCAGTATTTTCAGTAAAACATATGACACCATAGGCTTGCTGTGGCCAGCTCGCTCCATTCTTTTCAACATTGCATACATTTGCATACTGTATTTTTTTATCTCCTCTAGATCATCTTATCAGTTTCCAGGTTTTCTTCAGAACATGTTCATCATGTTTTTGGTTGTTGTCTATAGGTATCATTGGGATGTAGCTTTATTCACAGTTACTGGGATTCATTAACTAAGAAAACAAAAGTAGACTTTTATCTCTCCATGCTCTTCTAAATTCAACATTGCAGCAAAGACTTTGAAATTCCCAGCCTGACAGATGAAGGGCTAGACCCAAGGATCTCTGAGGGATCCAGGGGAAAGGTGAAAGAAAACACTGACAGCTTAACTAATGACGGTTTTGATACTTTGTTAGCAGCTCTCAGACTTTATGATGTGATGATGATCCTTTTCGCCTCAGGTCAGCAAAAAGACCCTAGTCAGCATGTCTTGTGGGCATCCCTAATGCAATCTGATCCAATTCCTCATAGTAGGGCCAAAATAGCAAACTGAACTGAATCACTCACTGTTATATAACAGCAATCTCACGATTATACCTGGATTTTTTCTAGGCTTTTCTCAAAAACTTCACTTTGGCTGTATAGAGTTCACTAAATGTCCACACTAAAAAATATGGACAGAGACGGCATAGAAAATCACACCATCTCAAATGACAGCTATGATGTCGCCCCTGCAATCTGACCTGGTTATGTACCTTATCCCAGTGTGACCTTAAAGCATATGATCTTCTTGCAGGCAATCATGACTCTGGTTTCAAGGTGGACTCTGACTATAGTTTTGGTTTTAGATGAACATCACTGTCAGACTGTGCATTGAACACCACCGTCATTTTGGTATTCGCAGAGATACACCAGCTTCACAGGAAAACTACAGTCTTGGAGCATAGAGGACAAGAGACAAAGGAGCAAGGTGGCCTAGCAAAAAAAATAAATCCTGTCTCAAGGCAAGTCTGAATAGAGAGGCAGTTCAACACTTAATACTTTCATTGGCAGGAAATAAGTTCTATTACTCTCCCCAGTAGTTTTTTTTTAAAAAGTTTGCTGTGTTGGTTATTTTTTACATAAGCAAAGAAATTTACATCATACAAAAGCAGTGTTTCTAACCTCATAGCGGATGCTTTAGAACCAGATATTCTACAGTTGTTGTATTATACCAAAGCGAGCTCTTGAAAAAGTAAGTTTTCAAAGAAATAGAGACAGAGAAAAGAATACTATTGAGAGTGAGAAGTAACTAAAGTTCTCTGGCAATGCTGCAGAGTCATGGAGAAGATTTAAGCATGACCAGCTGGACTCAAAAACAGTCACAAAAGGTAGTTATTTTTTTAATATAGCAGTATCTGAATTTCTCTATTTCCTTGTTAGTACGGTACTAAAAGAGAATGGAAGACCTGCCTCTGAGTGTGTGCAGGAAAAACACTGTACTGCTAAGAAAAGTGAAACTTTTGAAGGACATGACTGTCATCATCTGCACCTTTCCAAGAACAGAATTTCTTTCATTTCTCTAAATCTGAGGAATGTTTGACTGACAGTCACTTAACAAGTCAGCCGTGTAATTATGGCATACTGACTGATTCCATTAGAAGAGATCAAACAGTGATTGGAATCAAAGATATAAAACTACTGGAACGACAGCTACAAGATAGAAACCTAAATCAGGAAAAGCATCAAAAAGATGCTAGAAGAAAACTGAGATGCAGTTACACTGGATAAACAGAGTATCACAAAGGGAAATTGGAAAATGGAAAGACAAAATAAAGTGAGAAACACCACAGAATAGCAAGAAGCTGTGGTGGACAGAAAATGCATTAGCTGTAAAAACATGCATAGATCCAAACATCCAGCATCCATATTTAGACAGCATAAAACTAAAAATTTTACAATATTTTGCAATTTAACAAGCATATCAATGCTCCATATTAAGAGAAAAAGTGTGCAAAAAATCTGAAAAGAACTTCTAGAAAGAGCTAAATCTTCAAAAGCTGAAAGCAGGGACGACAGAGGGCTGACGTCTTGCCCTATACACCAAGGGAACACTTCTGAATTATAGATTGGATATTGATACCGAAGTGAATATTGGACGGGAAACGTAGTTGTGAGCTTTTGAGTGAGAAAACAAGACCACTAAAATCCCCATCAAAAATACCTTCAAGGGGGAAAAATAGTTCTTCCTGAAGAATAACATGATCTTGAGCTTAAAATCAAAAGTGAAAATCAAGCTGGTTACATTTGTTGTAATTGCTAAGCCCATAAATATGCTAAGGATTTACCAGCAGGTTAAATTCAAAAGTCAAAGAGAGATCCTGAAGCTGTGATACAAAATTACATATTTGGTCTATATTTGCAGATAATACCTAAAACAGTTTGGTGTTGTATTATTATTCACATTTCTTTGAGATTGGAATCTTGGAGGACCAAACATGAAAAACTTAATGTACATTTACAATATAGCTAAGGGGTATAGTGTAGTATGTCATAAGTGTACATTAAATATGTATTTACAGGACATGAAACTCCAGAAGTTTTTGTCTGGTGATGGTTCACAGTTTAATGAAGAAAAGAAACAGAGTCTCCCGTAAACTGTTTAAACTTCTTTTTTCACGAGAGTCTGTATTTCAGCATTTAACATAACAGGTATCTGTGATTGAACAGTTTGATGAACAAAGAAATTAGGACAGTTAAAAGAGAATTCAAAAGGTGACAGAGGTTGGAAGGGTTTAGCTCTGCTAAACTTAAGGGCATCACCTTTACAGCTGTCCTGGTTTTGGCTGGGGTGGAATTCATTTTCTTTCTAGTAGTTGGTATAGTGCTATGTTTTGGATTTAGTGTAAGAAGAATGTTGATGACACGCTGATGTTTTTAGTTGTTGCTAGGTAGTCTACTTTCTCAAGGACTTTTCAGCTCACATGCTCTGTGAGGTGCACAAGAAGCTGGGAGGGAGCATAGCCAGGACAGCTAGGCCAGCTGGCCAATGGGGTATTCCATACCATGTGATGTCATGCTCAGCATATAAGGCTGGAAGGAAGTGGGGGACGTTCGGGGTGATGGCGCTTGTCTTCCCAAGTAACCGTTACGCRTGATGGAGCCCTGCTTTCCTGGAGATGGCTGAACACCTGCCTGCCCATGGGAAGTAGTGAAGGAATTCCTTGTTTTGCTTTGCTTGCGTGCGCGGCTTTTGCTTTCCCTATTAAACTGTCTTTATCTCAACCCACGAGTTTTCTCACTTTTACCCTTCCGATTCTCTCCCCCGTCCCACCTGGGGGAGAGTGAGCGAGCGGCTGTGTGGTGCTTGGTTGCCGGCTGGGGTTAAACCACGACAACAGCACAGTACATCACCATTGAAACCATGTTTAGCAGGGGAAAGCAGATTCTCAATTTAGCAGAACTGCAGCAAACAGTAGAACAAATTGTAACGTGCAGCAAGAAAAACTGATAAAGACACAAAAAATGCATGGTATAACAGGGAATCAAAAGTATGAAATCCATTATAAAGTGGAGCTAGAGTTCATTTCTACACAGATATTTCATGAACTTTAAAAGACTACGACTGTCAGAAAGGTTACTCCTCATTTCTGCTAAGTACAGAATCCTGAAGATGAGGTTTTGAGAAAAACAAGAGGTACATGACAACTAGTTCTTAGCAACAAGCATATAGACAGGTAGAATTTGCAGAGACAGAGCCCCCCCCCCCGCCCCCCCCAATGATTCTACAAAGACCCCAAAGAAATGGTAGCAGAGACAGCAAAGGAGCAGAAACAGGAACGTTTCATAGGATTTCAGCTGGAATTTGGGAAACATTCATTGAACATTGCTAAAACAGTTAATGCAGCTGTAGTAGCGTTTCACAAAAGGAATATGTACTGTCATTTTTAGTAACTGAACCAGATCACCAGGAGGCGTCAGATACATAATCAACATAAGTATCTAGTCAGCCTGTGCCCAGTTTTAAGAAAAGCAGATTGCACAACTCATGACTAAAGAGACAGGCAAGTCTGATCCCTTGTTGGTTTTGTGGCATCTTCTTTGGGGTGTTTATGTCACATTGTCCTTCTCCTTTAGTTAAGTTATTGCATAGTCTTATCAAACTACCTTGGAGAACTGTTTTCTTTAGGTCAATAAGGTCTTGAGGTTTTGAGCCTGATTATTTTCCTCTTTCTGCTCCTTAAGACGTGAATTGCTGGTTCAGCTATCCTCTGACTACTGCCGACTACCAGAAGACTACATGACTCTGCTGATGACTCCAGGCAGGCAGTTTTGCTGCTGGATCAGATTTTCTTGCCCTGCCTGTTGAACAACCATGCTGCTTTGTGTTGCTGCCTCAGCTCACCTTATTCTCTCTGCTGACTCTTGCTGAGCCCTGCCAAACTCCCCTCAAACTTTCACTTCAGCTGTAAAAAATTGTAAGTTTTCCAAAGAAATGTTATCTTAATTTGCATTAATTTTTGCTGTGAGTTATGCAAATTATGTAAATTATACAGAGCCTTAAAGTCTCTGGAAATGTGCTCAAGTGTCCTACAGTGTCACAGTATTTGCTTGACCTAGGCCTAGATATGTGTGAAGAATCTCTGGGAAATGTAAATTATCCATAATTCATTTTGCAACGTGGACAAATTAAAACAGCATGATAATATCTTGACTGTGGCAACAAGTGTGTGAGCTATTCTAACATTCACTTCCAAAAACCTTCATCTTGAATAATTTACTGCATGTAATACAGGTTTGGGAATTTTTAAGATTAAATGTCTAAGTGAAAATGTATGGATCAATTAGTAAATGTTAATATTCATCTGGAAATGCATACTTAGACAATAAAGGAGTGTGCCAGCTCTGCAGAACAGGTCTACTTTTATGCAAACTGTGAAATTTTTCAATATGACAGTCAATTGGTATAGAAAGGACTACAGCTGAGACAACTGAGAAAAGCAGTGACAAATTCATGTACAGCTTCAACTGTGTTCATTATAGTTGTGTTAGAAGCCATGATAAGATTAGCAACTACTGTAGATCTCTCCTGTCTGAAACATGGGCATAAAGTGTGATACTTCAGACTACTGTGATGCTGCTAACATTAAAATTTTACATTTTAATTGTGATCACTCTACCAATGCATTAAAAAAGTTCAAAATCACAGTTTGTGTACAGATCCCACAGACATCCTACTTGAAGACTAATGTCAATGCAGGCAAGTTAGTTTGCTTTTTTCCTCCCTTTCCTTGGCTTGACATTACTCATTTCAACACCAGGCATAGGTCTTTAAACTTAGGGTTTTATCCTTGAACCACAAATTCATATGGCTGTTTTTTTAAGAGAAAAGTAAAGTTTATCTTTTTTATGCCACATTTTAAGGTTTTTTTATTTCCTATATTTAGTTTACTTGCTTATTCTAAAACAGTGAGATATCTCAATACTTTTGCAACTCCAAAAACTGAGCAAGAGCTATTATAAGTAGATTGAAACTCAGTAGCATTTATTTACTGAACAGTGGATATTGGTATGGACATCTACACTGGGTAAAGATTCATATCCTGTGGTGACTATAAGGGAATGTCATGCACTGATGATACTTTTTCAAACATTCTGCGATGGGCATGTGTCTGCTGTGCTTTAAATTCCGGATTGTTGAGGGGATCACGGAATCACAGAACGGTTGAGGTTGGAAGGGACCTCTGGAGATCATCTGGTTCAACCACCCCCTGCTCATGTGAGGCCACCYGGAGCCAGCTGCCCAGTACCATGTCAAAATGGCTTTTAAATGTCTCCATGTCCTCCCTGGGCAACCTGTGCCAGAGTTCAGTCACCCTCACAGAAAAAAGTGTTTCCTGATGCTCAAACTCCTGTGTTTCAGTTTGTGCCCATTTTGTCTCTTGTCCTGGCACTGGGCACCACTGAAAAGAACCTGGCTCCATCCCCTTCACACCCTCCCTTCAGGCAACTATATACATTGACAAATTCCTTCTGAGCCTTCTCTTCTCTTGGTCAAATAGTCCCAGCTCTCTAAACCTCTTCTTGTATGACAGATGCTCCAGTCCCTTTAACATCTTTATGGCCCTTTGCTGGACCCAGTCCAGTAGTTCTGTAACTCTCTCATAGTGGGGAGCTCGGAACTGGACACAACACTCCAGGTGTGGCCTCACCAGTGCTGAGTAGAGGGGAAGGAGTAGAGGCAAAGGATCACCTCCCTCAGCCTGCTGGCAACACTCTTTCTGATACAGCCCAGGACACCACTAGCCTTCTCTGCCACAAGGGCACATTGCTGGCTTATGGTCAACTTGGTGTCACCAGGTCCTTTTTTGCAAAGCTGCTTTCCAGCTGGGCAGCCCCCAGTTTATATTGTGCATGGGGTTGTTCCTCCCCAGGTGCAGGACTTTGCACTTCCATTTGTTGAACTTCATGAGACTCCTGTCAGCCCATTTCTCTAGCCTGTTAAGGTCCCTCTGGATGGCCGCACAATCCTCCAGCATATCAGCCACTCCTCCCAATTTTGTGTCATCAGCAAACCTGCTGAGGGTACACTCTGCCCCATCATCCAGACCATTAATGAAGATGTTGAACAGGATTGTGCCCGCTATTGACCCCTGGAGTACACCACTAATTACTCGCCTCCAACCAGAGTTTGTACCACTGATCACCACCCTCTGGGCCAGGCTGTTCAGCTAGTTTTCAATCCACCTCACTGTCTGCTCATCCAGCCCATGCTTCAACAGCTTCTTTATAAGGATCTTATGGGATACAGCATTGAAATCATTACTGAAGTCTAGGAAACAATACCTACTGCTCTCCCCTCATCTACCAAGCCAGCCATTTCATTGTAGAAGGTTATCAAGTTGGTCAAATGTGACTCCCCCTATGTGGATCCATCCTGTTCACTTTCTTGTCCTTTCACGTGCCTAGAAATGGTTTCCAGGATTGGCTGTTCTATCACCTTCCCAGGGACTGAGAGGAGGCTGATCAGCCAAGTGTTTCAGAATAGTATTGTTGTCCTCCTAGTAGAGAACAGCTCTTTCAGTGATTCTTTATTGCTATTACTGGACAATGATCCCCTAATTCCAATTTTTCTGCTTATGTTAGTTCACACCAACAGCTTATTTATTTCTTATGTTTTAAAACACTCTTTGTCCCCCTGTGATTGCAAACCCATGACTCATAGATGCACAAAGCCTTTTTATGTAGGGGAGCTAGTTAAGAAAGTTCAGCATGAATACCCTTGTTTGCACAAAAATATGATCATTCATGCTCCAGTAATCTTATTCACATGCATAGAAGCTCTTCTCCAAATATTTGTGTGAACAAAAGGAGTTTGTGTGAATTTTCATGGGAAAATTGAACAAATAAAGGTGTGTTCATTGCTGAATCATAGATAAATTAGAATTTGTAAGAAATATTCATGATCAAAATTATTCTTATTATACCTCAGTTGAGGTAGCAATCCTCTAAATTTAACCATTTTCAATAAGCTGTGGACTTGATTTCTACATATTAATTATCTCAATACCAGTAGAAATTTTTCTCTTACCTGAAGGAAGTTGGGCTAATCTTTGGAATTTCTAAGGCCACAGAGATTTGTCTGTCCAAATTCACTTGCTAGATATTAAATCCCTTCATTCAGATCCCAGCTCTAGATCAACAAATTTGTAAACTTTTATTAATGAGGAGATTCCATTGATGTGTGCATCCATTTTGCCATGCAGCTCCTGGGCCATACAATTTCTGGATATATATTTTGAACAGAGATTCAAAGATAAAATCTATCTTACTTTATACAGCTCAAGAGATACATGAATCTACAAAAAAAAAAAAATCATGCCTGCCAGAGCAAGTTAAGAAATCATTTTTACGATTTAAAATTACTTTCACTCTCTGTGAAATGAAACTTTCAAAAGAGAAGTGAGGGAAAAGAGAGGGAGAAGAATAGGAAGAAAGAGAGGGTTAATAAGAGTGCAGCTGCTCCACCTGATTTGGGGAAGCTGGAAGTTTAAGTCAAGAAAGGTCAGGGCCTTATCACATATTGAATTACTTACAAAATGTGGAAAATCTCCAGCAAAGATGAATGARCAGATTTTACTCTATGATGATCTGTAACCTAATAGGACAAGTATTTACTTGAAACAAACCTAAGAGATTTAAGCATCTATTGCGAGTAAGGCATGACAATTCCAAGTGGGATTCTCTCACCTATCAAGTAAATGCCATGAGCATGAGTGCATTAAGCCATACGCTAGTCTGAGTCCTTACTCCTCTCCTCATTTCAGGTCCACCCAAGCCTAATACATACATCAAATGGAAGTTATTGAGCTTTGACACATAGATATCTCACCGAAACAACAAAAAGGTTTCCCAAAAAAATTCTCAGTTGTGTCTCCTGCATAGGAGCCTTGTTTCTGTGTCCCTCTTTTTCTTTACAGACCTTATCATCCTGGAGGGAGAGATCTCTGCAACTCCTCTCCAGAAAACAGCTCATATTTCTTTCTTAAATCATGATGTTACTTAGGCCTCTGTAATTACCTGGCAGTTATGACTGATCCTTAAGTCAACGATTCCTGTGATCCTAAAGTCAATCTCTTTGTCTTTCTTTGTAAATCCTTCTGTGATTTTGAATGCTAATAAGAAATCCAGTCTCTGTTCTACTTTTGAGGAACTTCCCCCATTCCCAGCGCAATGAAACTTACACCATTTTCTCTGGGCATCACCTTCAATCATCCCACGTTCTAATCTTCTGGTGAAGACTGATGTACAGCACAGGTGCCTGCATTACGCCAATTCCTCAATCTTGGAACAGACCACTGTGAACTGTTGAGAAATTTACAGCAGCCTTGGTGTAACAATATACAGTCTTTAGAGCCAGTTTGGCACTAGGGAGTGCCACGCTCCATGCCAGGCCATGCACCCCACAGCCATTCTCAAAACGCTGGCAGTTACATTTGAATGCACGTGCTGCATAGTTTGTGTGTAAAACTGCTTAACTTTGCTTTGCTTTAGGTGAATAGGAGTCCCTGAGTTCACAATGTTCTGGCCCTCATCAGTGTTGACAAAGACCATTTTATTAGCAGAGTTCACAGAGACATAGCTTGGGAACAGCTTCTAACTCTTGTTCTAATGGACTAACATTGGTTAGTGGTTACAAAATTGATTGGCTTTATAAGGGAAATTAATTGGCCATGAAAGGGAAGAAAGAAAAACTGTACACTTTAGTTAACTATCAAATAAAATAGACTGGAAGTTCCTTCTATAGGCAGCAAAACACTTTAATGAAGTTTTCAGTGCTAAAGGGTGGCAGGTGATTCAGAAAACTACAAAAACTATATTAAATAGTACTAACTAAAGTAAGACAGACTCTTTTAAGGCTTCTAGCCCATTTTTCTGTTCTTTTTTTTTTTTTTCTCTCCCAGAACTGTAAATGGAACTGTAAGTGCCATAGTATATTGGAAAGTCCCTATGATACACTGTGTTACATCACTGCATATTTCTTGCACTGCAGACAAAAATATTCTAATAGTATCTCAGCAGTGGTCTGAACTATGCACCATGCAATACTACTGTAATTCCAGCTAATACCTCTAAAGTCACTAAGGTTAAGCTGGACTGTGATTAGTTCAACAACACAACAGCTGATCCAAGGTTTTTAGAAGCAATTACAATAAAATATGTCAATTTTGTTTAAGTGACAAAAGGGAAAAAAAAAACAAATCTATGTTAAAGGTTATTTAATGCTTGGCTTGTAGATTTTTTTTTCTCCTGTTTCATGCTGAAAAGAAGAGATGGCAGCTGTAGTGCCTTGATAAAAGGGAATAGAAACCACTGTATTTAATGCTTGCCTACAGCTGTGGAATACTGCATTCAATGACTCAATGATTACTTTCTTCCAGTCTCTGTTCCTATATCAAAAGCTAAACCAACATTTTTTTAAAGGATCATTATTAACAGTGAGAGGGATAAGGGATCTCCATGCTCAATAAAGAAACCATGTATTTAGGTGCTTAAACATTAAGTAAAATGTTTGGTTCAGGTGACCAGCTGAACATCACATATGAAAGCAATGTGAATAGGACCACTTTGGCAGATAGATGGATCTAGAAAGTTTATCTGCCCATTGCCCAATAGTCTATGCTCACCAGTAAGTAACTGAGAGCTTAGATCAAACTCTGTTGTTATGGGCACAACAAATCATTCTAATTAGTGTATAATTCTAGGTGGTTTTGTTCATTTTATTATATTTCTTAACTGTTACTGCATTGTTATGCAAACAGCTTTTATATGTTTTCTTGCTATTTTCCCTCATTACATACTTCTAAGATGAATGTAAATGTGATAAAGACCATTATTCTTCACGCTAATGAACAACTCAAACTATTGAGAAGCATCTGAATTGTTGCCAAATTCATATAAAACTCAGTGTCGCTTAATTGTATTTTATTTCATTATGAAAACTGTTTTAACGTTGCAGAGAATGCCCATTGTATGGTGCCTGGGAGGGGTTTAGACTTATCGCACTTTAGCAAACATAGGGCAATCGATCAGCACTGTGGTTACTACCATTTGACTGTGTTAGCCCTTCTACGTGTACAGAAGTTCTTTCACTCTGCCCGGCTTCTCAAATGTCCCACAAAAGGACCTGAAGTGATAGCAACTTCTGTATTCATGTCTGATGCTCTCAACAGCTGTGAGGAAAAAACAGCAATTTCACCTATGAATTTTGAATGATGGAGAGCACGTAGTGAGAAAAGCTGCTCCCTCACTGCAGAAGCCTCCTTTTGGAGAAGGACCACTCTGGAGCTATCACTAGGTTGAACAGCGTTACTATCTGTATCTAAATACTGCTAAGTCAGTCCACTTCACCTTTTCTAAGTTGTTATACTTGGCTTCCTGAAGAAACCCCAAACATTCCTTTATGGCACAACTGAAGTTTTGTCAGTGCTGGTACTAAAGCGAAGGAAAGTTCTGTTTTGCTGAGTGGTTTCTTGCTTTCGAGAGCAAGTTCCTGCATTTACTGTTGCTCTGGCTCACCTTTTTCCATGGGTTGTAACTAACGATGTCATGGTAGTTAGCTGTCACAGTTACCTATGTATTTTTACAACACTCACTAAAAATGCAAAAAGTTCATAATTACTGTATTTGCTTCATTTCTCCCTTTTCATCTTCATGAACCTTATATGGTTACATGACATGCAACTAATATATGCAGAAAACATGAAAAGACTGGAACTTACTCCTAGCAACAAATATTTATCAAAGAAACATATATCCATGATCTTTGCTGCTGTATAACAAGGTAAAAATAAATCAATTTCCATTTGTAGAAACGTGTATGTTGCAAGAACATGAATCGACATCCACTTAGACCTTTTTTGAAAGTCTGAAAATCAGTAATTAGAACTGATGTTAAAACAAAAATCCCACCTCAGATTGGTATTTCATCTAATCTTTCAACCCACTGAGTCCCAATACACATAATTATGTGTCTAACCATAGTATGTATCAGAATTGTGACCTGTTCAAATTCATACTATATTTAGATTTTTCAAAGAAGATAAAGCACCAGTATATTGTATCATTTAAACAACAACATATTCCCTTCATGTGTACAGAAGAGATGATAAAGTAAACTAACAATATACTAAGATGGTTCCTCATAAATTTTCAGTATTTGTCATGATCACCAGACTCATAGACTTCAGTACTATTTGTCTTTCCTGTTCTCTGAAGTCTTTCTTTTAATAATTAAGTAATTAGTTCAAAGTCTTGTTGCTATGAAAATCTGGAGGAGGAAAACAAGAAATCACAAACAAACTCAAAGGTCATAAAATCTGTAAAATCAGTGCTTTCTTACATTATGAGGGTCACCTTTAGGTCACAGTTCTACCCAGTGCTCAGGTGAACAACTAAATTTAGAGGCTCACTTTTCATTACTTTGTCAGGAGCACAAATACAGAACCTGTCAGAAACACTAATGGCAAGAGCTATGTCGCACCAGATACAGCTATACTAGACTTGCTATCGTCATCCAATTTTACTGCAAAGTCAATACAGTGTCCACTGTATAAAAATGTTGTCCAAGCCATCTACTTTTGGGCAATATTCATGGTGAGGAGTGAAGTTTTCCAGAATATTTCAACTACTCAGGGTCCAACAGTGCTTCTATTAACGTCAATGTCTAAATTGACATCTACTTGCACTCTGTTAGCACTCAGGGCCACATCACGTGTAAAATGATTCCACATTCATGGAACATTGTCTCCCCACCACCTGCACGGCATGAACAGATCTACATTTTTTTTCCATTTTTTAATGAAATGTTATCATTTAGAATAATGAATTAGAATAGAACAAAGTTTTTAATATACTGGTACTATATGTTACCAGTAGAGAATGTAGTCACTATGAAAAACTCAGATAGCTCTCTATTCCTCAGTGATAACCAGTTTGGGGTTTTGGTGGGGTTTTTTTGAACGTTTCTTCATTTGAAACCAATCCAGCTATTCACTTCTTTATATTCAGATATTATTTATTATGCAGTTGCTAAAAATACAGTAGAGAACAATGACAGCAGGGTCTGCTACAATGACAAATGACATCCCATTTCTCACTAAAAAGGCAGTGGCTGCTAATCAGTGTGTATAAATACTTCTTGGCGCCTGTGGCAAAATGGCATTTTAAAAGCTATTTTCCTTTCTCCACTTGTAAGCGAGGTCTTTGCCACTCCATCTCAAATTACAGTAAAGGAAAACTCCCTAGACACTAGAATGTGAGTCTGTATGGCCTAATAAAAGTGAAAGTTTAAAAGAAAAAAAAAAAGAAAAAAGTATTATTTGTCTTTGCTATGCTCTGTTTGATTATTCTCTGCCCAAGTCACACCTTCCTTAGTATGGAACAGGTTAATACACCTCTCCGTTTTTGATCAGGTTCTTGAAAGGCTGACATTCTGCTCATATTTGGGATCATGTGTACCCATTCCTGCCTTCACCCCTTTCCTTCTCCAGACCTAACCTGTTGCTGAATAAACAATACAGTTCCCTGCTGTTTACCACAAATAATTATTCTGACACTGTAATAAGGCAGAGAGAAGAAAACCACTGCAGAGTTACAAAGAACATCTAGGAATTTGCTAGATCAGACTAGCAATTCATTTGCTCTGGTGATGGGTTATTGCATATAACAGAGGCAGCAGTTCATGCAGAAGGGCAGACAGAGCGGGCCAGAAGCTGCTGAGGACAGCACATGTACTGCTCAGCAGTGGTGGAGACACACTGCAGGGCACAGTCCCCAGCAGCCACTGGAGCATTTCCCCCAGCACATCTGAGGTCTCAACTCGAGTGCAGATGCATCTCTTCAAGTCTGGGGCTGCAGGGACGCCTGGGCTCTCTCGCAGAAGCTGGGGTAGCAGGAGGTGGGCTCCTTGCCTGCAGGAGGATTGCACTGGTAGAGGGTCTGTCTTGCCAAGTAAAGGAGATGTGACAGGAGATCAGCATACTGCGTGGCATCAAAAATGGCRAGAAAGAAACTAAAGTCCCTGTCCGCTGTCCTGACCTGTCACCTAGGCTGGTTTGCTGCTTGCCGGGGCTCAGATTTGGGATGTTGCAAAAAGATTGATGGGGCTTCACCAGCCCGTAGACTATTACCTCTGCTGCTTTTCCATGTGCCAGGGAAGACCTGGAGCATATCAAGTGTGGCTATATGGCTCTGGGAGTGATCACCGAGGGCACAGGCGGTTTTATCCTCGATCCAGCTGGTGACCCACTGATTCTGTCGGTCAATAGCCAGCTGCAAGGTTGGTGTTGGAAACAGGGATATGGTTTTTATGACCATGGGACTGTCCAAGGATTGAGGACTGCTGGGAAGAGACCGGATCCACCTTACAAAGTGGGTCAAAAACATCTTTGCCACCAGGTTGTGCAAGTGAGTGAGGAGAGCTTTAAAGTGGGAACAACAGAGGAGATGATAATCAACAACCAACAATCAAGTGAGGAAGTGGTGGACCAGGTTGGCAAGCAAAGGGTTCAGTGTGATGTGGACTGGAGCATCCTCATAATCAAGAAAACAAGATTGAAAGAGGTCTCTGTCGTGGTTTAAGCCCAGCTGGCAACTAAGCAGCACACAGCCGCTCGCTCACTCTCCCCCAGGTGGGACTGGGGAGAGAATCGGAAGGGTAAAAGTGAGAAAACTCCTGGGTTGAGATAAAGACTAATAGGGAAAGCAAAAGCCGTGCATGCAAGCAAAGCAAAACAAGGAATTCCTTCACTACTTCCCATGGGCAGGCAGGTGTTCAGCCATCCCCAGGAAAAGCAGGGCTCCATCACGCGTAACGGTTACTTGGGAAGACAAGCGCCATCACTCCGAACGTCCCCCACTTCCTTCTTCCCCCAGCCTTATATGCTGAGCATGACATCATATGGTATGGAATACCCCATTGGCCAGCTGGCCTAGCTGTCCCAGCTCTGCTCCCTCCCAGCTTCTTGTACGCCCCACAGAGCATGTGAACTGAAGAGTCTTTGAAAAAATAGAGTACCTAGCAACAACTAAAAACATTAGTGTGTTATCAACGTTCTTCTTATACTAAATCCAAAACATAGCACTATACCAACTACTAGAAAGAAAATTAATTCTATCCCAGTCAAAACCAGGACAGTCTCTTTCAAGCATATGGTAAGACACATCTGGAGTGCTGTGTCTCGGTCTGGTCTCTCCAGTACAAGACAGGGACATACTGGAGCGGGTCCAGCGAAGGGCCACAAAGACAATTAAGGGACTGAGGCATCTGTCATACAAAGAGAGGCTGAAAGTGCTGGGACTATTTATCCTGAAGAAGAAATGGCCCAGGGGAGATCTTTCCAATGTTTATAAATATCTGATGGAGGAAGTAAATAAGATGGAGCCAGACTTTTCTCCATGGGACCCGGTGACTAGACAAGACATCACAAACTAAAATACAGGAAATTTTGTTTAAACACAAGAAAAATCTTTTTTTTTGTTACTGTGAGGGTGGTAGCACTGCACAGGTTGCCCAGAGAGGTTGTGGAGCCTCCCTCCTTGGCGATATTCAAAATCTGACCAGACACAACCCTGAACAACCTGCTCCAGGTGACCCTGCTTTGAGCAGGAGTTTGGAGTAGATGATCTCCAGAGGTGCCTGCCAACCTCAACTGTTCTGTTATTCTGTGATATTGTAGCAATGGTGATATATGTAGACTGCCAAGGTGCACATAGAACTGTGTGCGTAGTACAAGCAAACTTGGAGCCTGAAAAACAAACATATCTACATTTGGAAATCTATAGGTATGAATACAATATCTGAAGATAAATATGGTGAGAAATTGTCACATGGATTGTAGTGGTAATCTGTTTAAATTATTCTTAGAGGCCGGGGAAAGGGGAAAGGGAAGGGGAAGGGGAAAAAAGAGAAACAATTACAGGTTGTCATTAAATCAGACACAATCAGCATTTTGAGTTTATCAGGTGTCATGACAGCAGTAAAAATTAAAGGATATAATAGGGTATATTTTATCACAGACATTTTCCCTTGTATAAGCTATGCTATGTAGAAGAGATGCTGACTGCCAAAAAAAGGTGCTGATTTCTCCCTTTGTCCTTCAACATGCCTCTATTTTGTGTCACCAATCCCAAGGCTTCCTTTATGCTCCTTATTACTATGCACAGTTCAAGGAAGATGCAAAAAAAAATCTCAGGTTTTTATGTGAGGGAATATATATGTATACATATATGTGTGTGCACGCACGTGCGTGCTCATGTGTGTGTGTGTATATATGCAAAGTTTCATCCTAAATCTTATTGGTCAGCAGCTAGCGAAATTTCTACAAGATACAGACATATATTTTCATATACAAAAATAAAAAATCTATAGATATAGATAATATATATAACATCTAACAAATTCCTGGATATTTTCACCATCAGTATGAGTATCTGATTCTTTTCTGAATCCCGCAACTCTCCTCACCATAGAAATACTTAATGACAGAGAGTTCCACAGGATAATTGCAATGTGTACAAAGTAGAGTTTTCCCTAATTTTAAGTATATCACTTCTGTCTTACTGAACTATAGCCTGGTACTGTATAACAAAAGGTACATCAAAATAGCCTTTTCCTTCTCTTTATCCTTTTGCACCTCTGCCATATAGTCATTACTAAAGCTTCTCCCCATCTCTTTTTCCGTATTTTTATCTTTTTAATCTGTCTGTCATATTCTTATGGTATTTCATCATACATCACTGCATCCTCTTGCTTAATCTTTTTAGAGACAGGACAATCAGAACTGAATGTAGCATTCAAAACAACTGGGTAACATCATATGTTAGAGTTGTACCCCTTTTCTTAGGAACACTAACAGGATATGATTTTGGGATCACTGCTATGCATTGTGTTAATATTTAATAAGCTGTCCAGGTGGTTTTTATGCATAGGTCCCGTTAGTGTTAAACCTAGTGATTTCTTTGGTTTGGGATCAGCAACTGTAAGCCTGCCACTGGCCTTAGAGTCACATCACACGCAATCAGCTCACAGTGTACAGGCACTGCTAATTTAACTTGGAAACTGGAGACCTCAGCAGACTGACACTTGTCCTCCCTATGTCCTTCCTATCTTTTATCTATGAATTTGTAGTTGTCACGCTAGCAACCCCAGAGCTCCCCTCAAACTCTTTACCGTTTTCAGAGCTGGAGAATCATAGAATCATAGAATCATAGAATCATAGAATCATTAAGGTTGGAAAAGACCTCTAAGATCATCGAGTCCAACCATCAACCCAGTACCCATGCCCACTAAACCATGTCCCGAAGCACCTCATCCACACGTTTTTTGAACACCTCCAGGAATGGTGACTCCACCACTTCCCTGGGCAGCCTGTTCCAATGTCTGACTACCCTTTCAGTGAAGAAATTTTTCCTAATATCTAATCTAAACCTCCCCTGGCGCAACTTGAGGCCATTTCCTCTCGTCCTATCGCTTGTTACTCGGGAGAAGAGATCAGCACCCGCCTCTCTACAGCCTCCTTTCAGGTAGTTGTAGAGAGTGATAAGGTCTCCCCTCAGTCTCCTCTTCTCCAGGCTAAACAACCCCAGCTCCCTCAGCCGCTCATCATAAGACCTGTTCTCTAGACCCTTCACCAGCCTCGTCGCCCTCCTCTGGACATGCTCCAGCACCTCAATGTCCTTCTTGGAGTGAGGGGCCCAAAATGGAACACAGTATTCGAGGTGCGGCCTCACCAGTGCTGAGTACAGGGGCACGATCACCTCCCTACTCCTGCTGGCCACACTATTCCTGATACAGGCCAGGATGCCGTTGGCCTTCTTGGCCACCTGGGCACACTGCCGGCTCATGTTCAGCCGGCCGTCGACCAGCACCCCCAGGTCCTTTTCCACCAGGCAGCTTTCCAGCCACTCTTCCCCAAGCCTGTAGCGTTGCCTGGGGTTGTTGTGACCGAAGTGCAGGACCCGGCACTTGGCCTTGTTGAACCTCATGCAATTGGCCTTGGCCGATCGATCCAGCCTGTCCAGATCCCTCTGCAGAGCCTTCCTACCCTCAGGCAGATCAACACTCCCGCCCAGCTTGGTGTCATCTGCAAACTTACTGAGGGTGCACTCGATCCCCTCGTCCAGATCATTGATAAAGATGTTGAACAAGACCGGCCCCAAAACTGAGCCCTGGGGAACACCGCTCGTGACCGGCCGCCAACCCGATTTGACTCCATTCACCACAACTCTCTGGGCTCGGCCATCCAGCCAGTTTTTTACCCAGCGAAACTCACATAAAACCATCTGATGCACATTCATGGACTTCCTCCAGGTTCCCAGGCCTCCATTTTGTTGCTTGCACATCCTAGGAGCACTCTGCTTGAATAGGGAAGCACACACATAATTATGCTTAGAGGGTGCATATAAGCACTCATAAGTTGGCTGAAATTGCACACCTTGAATCTGTATGAGTGTTCTCTACCTCATCACTAACGGACAAATCCACAGCATTGATCAACACACAAAGAAATTAATGCTTTCACATTTCCAACAATCCAGGAAATCATCACATAATAATATATTCTCTCAGCAATAAGTGGATGTTTGATGGAAACCTATGAACAGAGACAGTAAATGTTGTAGGAATAGGAAATCAATTAAGTAAGGTCCATATGGATTACACTGTGAGCATAGCGGGATGCAGAGCAGAGGGGCTGAGTGCCATATGGAGTCTAGATGGTGAGCCCATCTGGTTGTTTTCTTTACAAAGGAGACCACAATTTTATTATACCCATTCTGAGCTTCAAATTACAAACATCTTAAAAATGTTTGAATTATTTTTACTGTGATTCTTTTATGGGTACACACAATACATATCAGTTGGAAGTGTGTGATTTTCAGTTATAAAGAATAAATCTCTGTTACTGAGATTCACTAATGTAGGGTCAGATTTGAAAGTTCCTGGCAGTTAGTAGCAAGAGGCAGCAAAAAGCTGTACTACCATGGGAACAGAACAGGAAGAAAATTATGTAAGGGCACAGTTATGTCCCTAGTTCTTTTTAAAGTCTGGGGAGGGGGGGTGGGGGGTGGAATTAATCTGCAGTTTTTCTCAAATTGTTACCATTTTTTACTCTATTTCTTTTCTAGTTTCAGTATTTCAGCATTTCAGCTTGATTTGTTGGAGTTAATTCTCCATTCAGCTGTGTAGTGAGGTGAAGGGGAGAGGAAGGAAAGATGAATCAGTCATCAAATGCTCTGCAATGTCTCTCTTAGGTGTCCTGCCCAGAGGAATAATGAGTCTCCTTACACCTGTTTACACAGGATAAGCCACAACCATTCTTTACCAGGGTCTCTTTATCAGGTAGTGTAGTGATAGGACAAGGGGTAACGGTTTTATACTGAAAGAGGATAGATTTAGATTAGGTATTAGGAAGAAATTCTTTACTTGAATGTGGTGAGACATTGGAACAGGTTGCCCAGAGAAGTTGTGGATGCCCCATCCCTGGAAGTGTTCAAGGCCAGGTTGGATGGGGCTTTGAGCAACCTGGTCTAGTGGAAGGTGTCCCTGCCCATGGCAGGGGGGTTGGAACTAGATGATCTTTAAGGTCCCTTCCAACCCAAACCATTCTATGATTCTATGAGAACCTTAAATAAAGAAGGGGAATCCTGTATCTCCAAAATCTGGAATGTACTTTTTGTACATAGAGGACATTTTTTGTGAGCCCATTTCATTTTGCATTGCAGCAGAACCACAGAATCAATTACATGTCTCAGTTGAACTTTTAAAATCAGCATATCAGGCTCTCAAGCACTTACCTGATCGTGCTCTGAGTCTTACTTAGTGCTTTTCTTATTGCTGGAGCTGGATGTTTCTTCAATTATAAATAGGTGTGTTGCCCCTAGACAGTTCATTAATATAAGGGCTGAAAAACATACATTTTCTGTTTCAGCCCAGAAGGTATACAGCCCATTTTAGAACATTCAGTGCTTTTAGCTTTATCCATTTTTTACATGCCCTATCCACCGTCAAAAGGAACACAGACACTGAACCAACCTGGCAAGGATCATGCTTACTTGCTCCTATGGTTAACCACAGAAGCCTGTTTCTGTATCTGACTAGCTCACCTTCAAGGAATTAGTCAGTGATTGCTCAAAGACCTGAAAACAAGAGATAAAGAGGTTTTTGTGGAGTTTTCACCACTAACAATACTTGTGTCTGTGATAGATACAGCTGAATTAAACATGTTTCTCTTCATTCAGAATATTAGGACCTTTCTTCATTTTCCAGCACAAATCTGGTTTCTCTGCTTATGGATCAAAATATATGTAAAACAATTCACTACTTAAAAACAAAATCACCAAATGTAACTGTAATATCGAGCTACAAACCTCAGTTTGAATTTCAGATGACCAGACCAGGTTTTGCCAGCTCAAGGGCAACAAGAACTTTCTGTCTTGCACTTGTCATTTCAGTGTGCTTGATAAATTGAACTGGACGGTAATAAGAAACTAGAACCTTTGGAATTTGGCACTGTGATTACTTTGAATACAGTAGGAGAGGAGTGGGCACTTCTGCAGACATATATCACAAGGAAAAAATATATCTAGGTTCAACACCACAACAATCGCATCAGTGTTGCTCTGTATAAACACAACTGCAAGAACAGTGACATGACTGCAAGCTTGGGGCATAAGTTTTGCTTCACAAAACTCAAAACACTTATTTTCTGTTCCATAGAAGAAATAATGATTTTCTAAATGGAAAATAAATTTGTATTGAAATAAGAATATGGAGACCGTTCTTTTGTATAGGTTTTCTGTAGCAGAAAAGAGATATGAAAGCAATTTAGGAGAAGTATATAGGAATATGCATGTTACTTTTATTCTGTTACAAGAGTGACCGGAATACCACAGTAAATCATTTAGAGATGCGTGAATCCATTGGAAACATCTGTGATCCTCAAATCATGAAAAGAAAATTATTTTCTACACCTGTAAATATTGTGACTGGTTTTGAGAACACTTGGTATTCATGGTTTTTAGGCTTTCACCAGGTTTCATTGGGCCAGGATGTCTCTGACATCTGTGTCTTCAGCCTCAAGAAGTGATCTGCCTAGGGTAAGTTTTTCCTTTATCAGTGCAGGTCTGATGTAGGCCAGAGGCTTGCAGATTAGCCTGAATCCTTTGAAGTAACTGGAAATACACTCTGATGGGATTTGCATCAAAAACTAAGCATATCCTCCATACTACTATTAAGAACTCCCAATGACACAGAATGCATTTATATGCTACTGTATTTGTACTACAAGTTAAAATCTGCATGGTTTATGTTTTCCTATAATTTTCATTTCAACTACATTATTCAATAATTTCTCATGTAAAATCTCTTTCCAGAAGGTCTCTTCCAGTTATATTGGAGTTTTCTTTACCATTTGAAATGTCAGGTGGGTTATGGATTTCCAAGAAAAAGTAGCAAAAGTAGTTACCATACATCAGTATAGTACCCCCAACAGGGTAACAAATATTTTCTATGAAAACATCACATTCTTTGTTCTGTATGCTATTTTTTCTGCTATTTCAATCTAGTATTTTATGCTTGCTATTGACTGTTTTATTTATTTCATATTCCCTGAGTCTGGCTGCCTGGGTTTTTGGTTTTGTTTTGTTTTTTTTTTWAAACTACAAAACAAAAAGAAAGTTCACTCTCTAGCAAGTGTAGTCAAACAAGAAATCAGCTGGAGCATTTTTAGATCAAATCTGAGACAATGGAAAACCAAGCCTGCAAAGAAACCAGAGCACTGCCTTCAGAGCCAAAGCCATAAAAGGAGAAAAAATACTCAAAACAGAGGGAACAGAAGTTCCAAAATGTACAAGCTCTTTATCAGTGAATATGAACGAAGATTTCTATCCTAATTTGAAAGGTAGAAATGACTCAACTGAACTAAAAGAAAGGCATTTTCATTCTGGAAAAGAGTATGCGCAGAGAAATACACCAAGTTTTAAAAATTAATTTCAAACTTAATATGGATTGAATTTCCGGTGGACAAGCTCTGTAGGTAATCATTCTTCAGATTGACCTCTCTCAATGACAGACATTTTTTCTGTCACTTTAAATAGCTATAGTAAGTTTTTTTTATTCATCTGTACTAATTATAAAATATCCATTTAAAATCTGAGTACCAGACTGTATGCAATATTCCACTCTTGATTTTACCAGTATTGCAGACAGATGGATAATGGCTTCTCAATCCTACACACTTTTAACAGGTAAGAATTATATTAATCCGTCATGCTTTAACCCCAGCCAGCAACTAAGCACCAAACAGCTGCTCACTCACCGCCCCCCCAGTGGGATGGGGGAGAGAATCAGAAGAGTAAAAGTGAGAAAAATCGTGGGTTGAGATAAAGATAGTTTAATAAGTAAAGCAAAAGCTGCATATGCAAGCAAAACAAAACAAGGAATTAATTCACTCCTTCCCAGCGGCAGGCAGGTGTTCAGCCATCCCCAGGAAAGCAGGGCTCCATCGTGGCTAACGGTTACTTGGGAAGACAAAAGGCCATAACTCCGAACGTCCCCCCTTCCTTCTTCTTCCCCCAGATTTTTATATGCTGAGCATGACGCCATACGGTATGGAATATCCCTTTGGTCAGTTGGGGTCAGCTGTCCCAGCCATGTCCCCTCCTAATTTCTTGTGCACCCCCAGCCTACTCACAGGTGGGGTGGGATGAGAAGCAGAAAAGGCCTTGACTGTGTGTAAGCACTGCTCAGCAGTAACTAAAACATCCCTGTATTATCAACACTGTTTCTAGCACAAATCCAAAACATAGCCCTGTACTAGCTACTATGAAGAAAATTAACTCTATCCCAGCCAAAACAAGCACATAACCCTTTTAGCCACAGCCCTGTATTGTGGATTCCTTTTATTCACTTACCTTCATAGTTCCTAGAGTTTTCTCAGAGTTGCAACTTTCCTCACTCTGAAATCTTCAGTGGTCCTTATTCTTAAATGCTTCACTTCACATTTGTGCATATTACAACCTTTTTTTTTTTTTTTTTTTAATGGGTCCACATGGTTCTAGAGTGAGGCAACTTCACATGATCCAGAAAATCTTCAAATTATTATTTTCAAAAATTAGCACTCTTCCAATTTTCTGGAATTTCCCTGATATTCCAAGAGTTCTTTAACAAGAGTATTAGAATGATAAAGATGACTTCAGTGAGTTAGGAGGTCGGGTAATTTTCTGTGGAGAAGGCCTGAAAGACCTGCAAAATACTCAAAGTCATCATCTCAGGCTGCTTGCAATAACTTGTTTTCTGCTGGGCAGATGGTGTAGGAGTCATCTGTATTGTCCTTTCTATTCTGAGCTCCATGCACTACTGGGACTGTTTTCAGCCCCCCTTTCCCCCAACTATGCAGCGTCTTTCTCCTCCTTCCTCAGAGTGTATTCTTTCTGCTCTCTGTTGTTTGTCTTCTGCATGTTCAAGAACTGGTTGTCTGGTTTTTGTTTGTTTGTTTGGGGTTTCTTTCCCAAATTTATTTTTGTTTGTTTAGCACAGATCTCATCTGTCTCTATCCATGCCTGGTTAGGTGTACTTACTGTCAGAGCAAAATTTACCTTACAAGCACTCTAACACAAATCTGATCCTACCACCTATAATAAATATCAGCTTGACTTTATGAAGACATCTTACCTTTTCATACCACTTTGAAAAAAAATTAATCCCTTTTTAAGGAAAAGATTCTGCTCAAAAGATTGAATACCAAGAACTTCTACTAACACAACTTCAATCAAATCACAGAGATCTAAAAGGTGATTACCGTGAGAGTTTCTTTAGGGTAGACACAGCTTCAGCATTGTAGCAATTGTGCCTAAAATGGGAATAATCAATAGTTACCTTCTAAATTTGTTGCATTATTAAATCAATAATTACAAGTTAGACAAAATATTCATTAAATTACTGTTCTACAAGAAAGCTGAGCTAATCAAAATATATATGTCATAATTGGAATGAACAGCAGTCTTTTTTTCATGGACTAAACACAACTTCCAGGCTTTTCTAGCTGCACTTTCTGGCACTTCTTAACACTGAGACATTTATGAGGTCAAAAATAGATAAATGAAGAAAAGGAAAAAAAGGAAAAAGAAAAAAAAAAAAAGCCAAAAGAACATGGATGGACTTTGAAGTTTTACTTGATTTCTTGGTTATCCTCCACCATCTACCCTCCAAAATGAAACTGAAATATTTCACTTAAGGCCAGAAAACATGAGCTTAGCCCCAAATTACAGACTTTACGTACATTTATTCTGATGACTTTGAAAAAAAGTTTGAACTTTACCTAAGACATTTCTACCAATTTCTACTTCAGCCATCAAACAAACAAACAAAAAAGCCCTCATTTCACTTACCATGCAACTCTACAAACAACACAGAAGGCTAAAAAAATACTTGCTTTCTCCTAGCCTTTTCTTCCTCTCTTTCTAACATTCTTTACAATGAAATTGTTCCAGCTGTGGTAAATATTGTTCAGGCATGGATCTGCAATACATTTTGCACTTTGATATTCATAAGTATACATTTCTATCCAAGCTGAAGACATTTATCGTGGTTTGACTGGCAGTTAGAGACACATTTTCAAGGAGAAATATACTATATATTTGCCTTTCTTTCCCACTTTTCACTTTTGTTTGTAACTAGATTATATTCCTTTTTTATTTATGGTTTTTTTTTTCCAATTACTTGTACATCCTTAGACATATCTATTGCAAACTACCAGTCCAGCTCTTTCACTTATTTTCTTCGGATGAAAATGTGAATCAAATTCTATATCTTTATTCCAATAATTCAGTACTTCTTCAAAGAGCATCAAAGCAGTCTTTGATCAAATGGGAAATGATCAAAGACTAAGCTTGTTAGAAAAAAAAAAAAAAAACACAAAGTGGAGATTCTAGTGCCTTTTTTCACTTTTATCTTAGCTCCCTGCTTTGATTATGTGTTTTATTGTATGAAGAAGGTTGATGGTAGAATAAAGTAAAACAGAAATTGAGGGCCAATGGTAGTATAAGTATTACTGAAGTGCTTGAGTGTTTAACGCTCTTGTTTTCAGTGCAATGCTAGCTTGTGGAACAAGAAGATTTACACCTCACTGAGAACTCCATTCTCATGTACATGCATAAGTTTCCACCTCGGGTTAAATAGGACTTTAAATTCAAAAAGGATCTACCAGTATGAAACTAATGGCAGCTGCATGTTCCTGATTAACCTCGTAGTGCACTGGACTGCTAAGTATTCTGAGAAGCTGATGCAACTGTCTTATGTTACTAATCCAGCCCTCCTGTGTAGTTCTAACTCTGTTTTTGCAATGTGACCGCTTGCATTACAGCTAACGTGACTTGAGATGTTAATTCAAATATAGATAGCTTGAGTTATCACTGCTCTGGAGATAAGCTGTGAAATTGATAACGAATAAGAAGTTGGGGGAGGTGGTGTTATTTTCATTAACTTCTTAATATGTACCTGGTCCCAAATTAGGGTCCCATATTTTTTCTAAATTTACCTGAAATCAAAGTTGTCATCATATGGATTGTTCACAATGCCTAAACGTATGCGTTACAAGGAACGTTTTAGGAAGGGATTAAAGGAATCCCTTTAAAATCATAATATCCTCATATTTTTCAAGTGTAGGAATTTAACTTTCAGGCTTGGTTTATGCTATTTTAGATGCTTGCCATCTATATCTATATGCTTGCTTACTGCATCTTTTATTAATTAAACCACAAATACAGAAATTGAGGATGATTATATTTCAGGGCTATGTGTCAAAACAAAGTGTTCAGACAGATTCATTCTGAAAATTAACTGAAAATAAGACAAGAGTTTGTAAATCTTTGGGATGTTAATGCAATCTAATTTTTTTGAGCAAGTATTACCTACATAATCCAAAATTCAGGCTGACCAGATAGTGAAAAAGAAAAAGAGAGAAGAAAAAATAAAGGGGGGGGGGGGGCAGAAAAAGGCTGAAATTATGTTTACACTCTTTATTTAGCCCCAGCACAGGAACTCCCATTGTTTCACTCCTCTCCTAGCTTTCCCTCTTGCATTTTTAGCATCACCTATCTCCAAACCTCACACCTTACCTAATCAGCTCTTTTTTACCCCTCACACTCAAATTTCACCACCTTGACCACCCCTTTAACAGCTATCCTAGAACTGGGTTAATTTTATCCTAGGACATACATCAACAGGAAACAGTGAATAAAACCAGGCAGGTTGACATATGTATTGTTGGAGGTAGACTTTTGCAAGGAGAATTCAGACTGGTTTCTCAGAGATGAAATGCAGATTGAAAGATAACTTGCTCATAGCTTACAAGTGCATTCACACAAAGAAAAGATTGGCAGTTAATCTAGCAAAGGAAATGTACCAAAGAGAGGATTAATGACTGTAGGCTTAAATCAGAAAAACTCAAACTGGAAATAATGCGCAAATTATTAACCATGTTTTGTGTGATCCACCACTGTAAGGAATTATCAAGGAAATTTATTATTATCCAGTTTTTAATGTCTTCACGTTATACCGACTAACTGCTTTTTGAGAAAATGACCTTAATCTAGTCGTACCAGTTATTGGCAAAATGCAGGGATAACTGATTGATATGTAAAATACTGTGATATACAGAAGTCAACTAAATGCATTCATAGTTAGAAAAACATCAGGGAAAGTGTTAATTTAGTAATGAGTGGAGGAAAAAATTAGTAAGTGGTAGGTGATGTTGAGAAAGCTGAAATGTTTCACTTTTTTGCATCAGTCTTCATTAAAACAGTAAATTGGAAGCATGTAGCTACCTAATACCAATTAATAGTAACAAAAAAGTGGTAAAGTATCAGCTAAGAACAAGGAAGGAAAAGTTTACAGAGTAACTTCTACATTATATATTTTCAAAACTTTGAAATTTGACAAACTTCTTCCTGAGACACTTAAAGGATGATCTGAAAACTCATAGAATCATTCTCTTTGAGAAATCATCGAGGAGGAGTTAGGCATCAAAAGACTGGAAAAGCATGAATGTAATGTTAGTAAATGTAGTAAGTGTAGTGTTAATGAAAAAAATTAAAAAGCAAGCAAAGGGGAGCTAAAGAAATATAGCCAGCTTGTGCTTAGTTCTGAGAAAACTGTGAGATAAATATTCCAGCAAACTCCTTGCAAACATTCTGCAGAAGCAGTACACGTCATATACTTCAATGTCGTAACATATGCTCATAAGAAGCCAGGAAACTGAAGCTGATTTAATTGCTACACTATAGTTGCAAAACTAGTTGGATAACTGTAGCCAGAGACCAGTTAACATAATGAAATTCAAAGAGTGTTTTGGGGGACATATAGAAGTCTATACTGAGTTAGGATCTATTCAGTGACTTCATTAATGACATGGATGTTGGGGCTTAGTGAATCTGCACTAAGGTAAGGGGGATGGCATCTAAATTGCAGGACAATGTGCAGATGGCAAACTGGAAATTGGTGCAAGACATTACACTTGGCCAAAAGCAGCCAACATATATAAGATAAAGGGGACTGCATGGGAAGAAACTGGTTAGGTAGCAGATTAGCAGAAAAGGATCTGAGAATTATAGGGCATCAGAGTCTAAACACCTGTTCGCTGCCCTAATTATCATGGGCACAGCATGAATAGAGCAGACTTGGTTACTGCAGCCCAAGAAAGATGGGGATTAACTGGATACAGCTGAGAGAATATCAGCAGGTGGTCAGAGGTCCAGGAAACACAGGAAGACAAGACTGGATGGCTTTTTAACCTAAAGACAAAACTGAATGGGGACATAGGATAAGGTTTAATTACGTTAAAGGCTGTGGAACAAAGAGAAAATAATTTATTCCTGCATTACAGTGGTGTATGGGACAAGAAGTAACACATTTCAGTTGCAGCAAAAAGGACAGGATATTAGGAAAGAATTGAGATGATAAGGACTGAGCTGATGGCACAGGTTGACCAGTAAACTAATGAAATCTCCGCTACTGGAATGATTCACAGGTTAGGCAATATCCAGGTCTGGGTAAAGTAGAAACTAATACTGTTGATACAGGTGATACTTATATAGCTGATGTAGCTGATACAGCAATAATCCATGAAAAAGCCCACAGTACCTAGGAAGATGATGTTATATAGGTAGTGCCACATCAACTGCATTTAAGTTTATATAACAAGTAAAGGCTGTTGCCTCCTTTGTAAGGTCAAGTGGCATGTTGTCAAACTTCTATAGCAGGTAAAGGATCATTCATATGACATTACCACAGAACAGGAACTTGAAAAAAAAAAAATCTATAAAGTCATATTAAAAGACCTTGAAGAAAAGACACCTACAGAGATCAGTTTTCAGCTACATTTGCTAAAGCACTGGATTCACTCATCTGTACTTTATTAACTGAAGATAATTTGATTTAAAACAGGCCATTTCATTAAGAAGCTGTTTTAAAATTACTATTCAATAAAACAGGAGCTCAGAATTCTTAGTAAAACTGGCAAAGTTTGACTTTGAAATTCCAAGTACCAAAAACATGAAGAGGATTATTATGCTTTCCTCTAAGTTTTTTGCTGAAGAATTAAAAGACTTACAAAGTTGTATATGCACTAACTATTTGACACAAATCAATTCAGTATGATTGAAGAGACATTCTCTGGTTTTTTGCATTAAAAATGCAAATAAGATGAAAAAGGTGTGCAAAGGAGATGAAATGATGACCAAGTGATTTTTTTTTTCCAAGTACATACTTGACAATATAGCAAACTCAATTATTCCTCCCAATCCACATTTCATGCTTATATACACATAAAATCCATTGTCTAGTGCCCTCAACAGTTTTCAAAGTTGTTATTTACAGATTTTCAAGATGACAGCAGTGTAGCTATAACTTTTGCTGGACTTCAGTTCATTAGTCTGTTCCTCCCTATGGTAATTTCATTATGTCTTCAACCTGTGTTCTAACTCCCACTGCTACAATTAGACATGAAATTTAAAGCTACCAGATTGTAAAGTTATGCTACCGACTACCTACTACCCAAGGGTAATTTAACCATTAATTACTGGAGCAGCAGCTAACATTCCTCCCTTCTAGTGAGCAAGATCCTCGGAGCTCACAAACTTTCCTTCATCCCTAGGTGTATACTTTGTTGATCTGCGGCTGAATGTCCCCATTAATCTCACAATGAATAACAGGCCCTAAAAGCACTCTTTAAATTACCCAGTAATTTCAATGGAAATAAAATAAAATTTGGGGAGCTGGAATGAAAAACACTATGGAAAACCACCATGGAGAGCAAGACCTCTGTGATTCCGGATGGTTTTATTTGGCTACATCTGTCCATGGATGAAAAGCCTGAAAGGGCCATATACTGAATAAACACAAACATAAATTCTGCTCTTGAATTCAGTGGGACTATACTCATGGAGCATAAGTCTTTGAGGATTGGATCCTTTAATAGTCAAAGGTATGGGAAATGAATGGGAAGACCACTTGCTCATTCTGTTCTGATGCTGCTGTTCATCACCAACATGTTACACACATAAAGCTTGTGGAGAGGGGGGTTGAGGGGTGCTAGTGACCTGTTTTTAAGTATTTTGTCATTTTGTGGGGTTCACAATCCCACCTGATCTGTCTCAACCCTTTTGTTTGGTTTATGTAGCAACAGGAATCAGAAAACCCAGTGTCAGGGTGATCAGGAGGAAGTGATGAGGGAGAAAGGCAGGAACCTAAGTCTTATATCTCTCAAGTGAGGTGCCTAAATCAGGACACTGATCAGTAGTAACTGGTTTCTATGCAAGATTCACAAGTGTAAACCTTCTCCTGGATTTAGTCATTTCAGCATCCATAAAGAAATTTAGGCTTTTTTCCAGGCACTGAAGAAATACTTAAACAAAGAAACTCACACATTGCTTAGGTTTCTCTCCTTCTAAGATATTCTTTTTTTCTAAGATATTCTTTCCTTCTATGATATTCTTTCCTGAAGAGTCTTTTCTTTTAAAGGATTTCCTGTATATATATAAAGTTTTGTCAATTTTGTTTTGTTTAAGTATCTGCCATTCCATTAGTGCCTTTTTACCCCACCACACTGGGCATCAGAGGGCTTCGTGGAGCCCTTCTCTTACAGCATCCAGTAGTTTGGGGGCGAGAGAGGAGAAGACATGCACTCTTTCAAGTGTATGGAATATCATGGTGAGCACTGTTCAGCAACAGCTAAAACATTGCTGTGCGACCGTTTTAGTCACAAACATAAAAACACAGTACTATATGGGCTGCTATGAAGAAAATTAACTCTGTCCCAGCCAAACCCAGTACAACCAGTCATGAAATTTTAGGTTAGTTACCCCTGCTGTAATCACGGGCAGGGCAATACAGGTATTTCCTACTTCGAGCATTACATTGATGCAGGGCTTCTTGACTCTTACTTTCTCTTTCTTTTTCTCCCACTTTCTCCCTTTTTCTTTGCTATCCTCAGAACCTAGCTTGGCATCCAAAGCCAGCAGAGGTACGTAAGATATTGTTTGGATGTTGATAATGCTGCAAACATGCTACTAAATTCATAGTAGACATAAAGCCTAGAGGCTTGTGATCTTGCCATTGTTTCTCTGGCAGTAACATTAGACCGAGTCTCTTCTATCTGAGCTGGTTTCTTTCATTTTTGATTGAAACGAAATCTTCCATTTGTTTTAAGGTAATACATCTCTTCTACCAAACCCCCCCTTTACCTACATCTTTTTTCCTTCTCTCTACTGCATATGGTATATACATAGCATACTTGTGTAAAACCCCAAACTATTCATAGGTCGATAGATTATGAATGTTTAGTAATTTATATTAATAGGTCTTGATTTCATACAAAGGACAAAAATATCAGGAGGTAATGAGGACACTTCACCCCTGAACACACAAGAGGGGTGTCTGAAAAAAAGATGAGGGTGAAAATCTTTAGGCAGAGGAAAATGGAAAACAAGTTTGATGCTCTCCAGGTACTTGAGCCCAGGATGCCTTCTGTATTAATGGACTGAACTTATTCTTCATTGCCAAAGGAGGACTAAAGCATCTAACTGCAGGAAAGATAAATGCTTCTTTTTTTTTTACACTAGAAAAAGACTTAGAAAAGTACTAAGTACATAAGTTCCACTATACAGAACAACTCACTGATGCTCTACCACAGAGCATCTAATTTTTCATAACACAATTTACTACCTTGTATTCCAATTCAAAAATTTTTTTCTCTCTAAATTTGGAGACTCCTATACCAGGTCATTCATTCAGGTCATTCTGTACTTAGGCGTTACTTGTGAGAAATTTATTTTTCATCCTGTCCCAATAAGGCTGTTTTCTGTTTGACTGTCTATTAGCATTGACATTTTCTCCCTAAGGCTTTTTTCTTCTTCTTTTAGAAGTTGATTGGGAGAGTTTCATGGAGTTTGTGCAGCTTTTATCTCAAGGAAGATGTTCTGTTTTACTTTGTGTTTTTTTCTGCTGCTGACATTTGGTGACATTTTCTCTTCTTGCTGACAGTTTTGTGTTTTGTTAAAGAGTAGTCTAGTGAAGGTGTTTCATTTCCTTTGTCCAGCCTTTATCATATCCAGCACATATGGTACTCTTATTTCATTCGCGCATTAGCTTTCCTGTCTGATAGCTTCTTTTCTGCACGTTAGTTTCCTCTATGCCCTCTGTGTGAAGTATCTTTTCTTTTGGGCAGCAGATGAATATCTCTTTGCTGATAGCTTTTTTTTTCTTTTTTTCTTTTTTTTTTTTTTTTTAATCATTCACCATTATAGCAGAACATTTTGTAGATATTTATGATAAAACTGTAAGTAAGCAAATCTTGTAACATTAAGATTTGGAAGTTCCTGTTGGAAAAGGTCAAACACGGAGTCTTTTTTTTTTCTCCTGCTAGCATGCCAGAGCTGAGTGATTACTAATCTTTACAGAATACTTAATGCGCTGACTAAAATCCAAGATATTTTTTTCTAATAGCTGCTGCAAAGGTGAACTAGAACAGACTCCTGTGCCAAAATGGATGTGATTGGACCTACACCTTCACTGCTAATGACAGGAAATACAAAATACTACTGAAGAGCTCTCAAGCAGAGATACATGATCTATCTCACAGTCACCAGAGATGAAATACCTGCCAAGTTGCAAATAGCATTGTGTCTTACAACTGCAGGATCATAAACAACTGACGTTTATAACAGCATTTTTAAAAGCTGTTAAGTCTGAGCACTAAACAATAAAAGTAATTGGTTAATTGCAGATCAGCTATTGAAAATTAGAAGCTTTAAGGTTAAGTTTTCCAAAGGTGATATACTCTCTCTTCTTAATCAGAATGACTTTAGTGGGGAGAGGGAAGATGGCAATTTCAATTAGCAGTACTAAGGAATAAAAGAAATTATATTTCCTGAAAACAAAGGCTCAGCCACACATCTGTATTCTGGATCATGTCATTTAATTTTTAACCAATGGTATCATGGTTTTGCAGTTTCAGCTTTCACATTAAATGCAGAGCAGGTGGTCTCCTATGATGTATATGAGAGACAAACAAAAAATTTGGAAAGGAACTGAATTTCACATATAATTAAGATTTTACAAAGTTTTCCATCTCTAACTCAGGCTGAAGCCAAACATTTTCAATGCTTTTTCATCACAGTTTCCCATGTGTGTTTTGGGTGTAGATGGCAAGGTGGTAGCCAGCGGGGTGGCCTCTGAGGGAGGAGGCCAGGGGCTGCCCTGTGCCTGACACAGCCAGGTCCATTTGGCTCCAGTGGACCCACCACAGGACACAGCTGAGCACATCAACCATGCTGATGCCACCTCCTTGAAAATATATTTTTAAAAAGACATAAAATGCCATACAGAGAGAGGAGGAGGGAACAAAAAAGAGTGAGAAACAGCAGAGGGAAGACCAAGGTCAGAGGAGAAGGTGGCCAAGGTCAGAGGAGGAGGAGGTGCTCCGTGGCAGAGCAGATACCTTCTACAGCTTGTGGAGGGTCCATGCTGGAGCAGAGAAGTGTGAGGAGCAAGGAGCAGTAGAGAGAAACCACCATGTACTGACAGTAACCCCCCTACCCCCTCCGCTACTTAGGACAGCAGTAGAAGAGTCAGGAATGAAAGAATGATGTTGAGCATTGGAAAGGGGAGCCGGGGGGGAAGGTGTTGCTTTAACATGTGTCTTTTTGTTTCCCACTACCCAAATTAGTAACTACATATTTATTTCAATTAGCAATAGCTTAGGTTGACTTTTCCAAGTTGAGTCTGTTTTGATCATGACAGTAACTGGTAAGCAATCTCCCTGCCTTTATCCCCACCCATGAGCTTCCTCCTTCCTGTTCTTCCTCTTTTCTCCCCTGTCCTGCTGAGGAGGGGGGGTGAGCGAGCAGCCGGGTAGCTGTTCGGCTGTTAGCCAGGGCCAACACACTGTAATGTGCTGTGAGAAACTCAGAATGCATGACCCAGACTCACACTAAGCATGATTTGAATGTTGGTTACATACAAAAATAAAACAAACTGAGTTATTTGTCTTTCTTATATATGTGCACATATACTTTCACTCACACATCCCCTTCATCCATGGATCTGAAAATCATTTCTCAATGAATTCTTAAATCTTCATTTAAGCAATCAACAATCTCCTTTTTCAGAAGGTGAATATATATATTCTATAATCAGAATGCTTCAATTTCCTAAAATTGTTTAGCAGTTACACAGCATCTTTCCATGTTTATCATTTTACAACTCAGATGATAATGAGGATAAAAACTGAAACATTTCTGGTTTTATTCATTTTGTGGAATACTACAGTTCTAACCAAGAGTAACTAAATTTTAAAATGTGTGTGTGTCTGTCTCTCCTACTGTGAATTTACAGGCCTTAATAAGCTATCAAAATGGATTAGGAAATTGAGCATGTTGCTCAATACTTGGTCTCTGGTTTTTATTTCTGTTGTCTGTTTGTTTGTTTGTTCATTTCCTGAATGTTAATCATTCCTATTTCTTTACATATTTGGAGTTATTTTCCGTGCTTTCTCAGTTCCTGGAATGCTAATAGCTCTGAAAATGACAGCACCCATCTGCCTTGTGCTCCTGTCTGTAACACCGGTGGTAATACTGCATGGCTATTAGCATTGAAATAAACCCCGCAGTAAGCTTGTTCAATCAGATTTTGACACAGCTGACATGAAAATGACATGCAGTTTGGTTTTGACTTAAACAATAATTTCCAACAGAATGGATATTTTTTTACTTGTGTAAGTTCACCTTTTGAGTTATAGCTTACCTTGCATGAAGCCACCAGTAACTGAAGAAGATACAGGTACCATCTCAGTCTCCTCTGCTGTTTGCCACCATTTCCGGCATACATAAAGAAAACAATCTCTGAGACATTGCTGAATACCTTTCTTATTCTAGCGAGGTGGAAGAACAGGGAGGTATTGAAGACTTCATATCTTGGGCCTTCCAGAACTGAAGCTACACTGCCATGCGACAGAACGCTGAAAGCATCAGGAGGTAAAAAATTCTGTCAGGAATCATGCTTCTGCAGTTTCATGAAGAGGTTATTGCCCAAGACCATTCCCAGGTTATTCCATTGACAATTTAACATTCATTTACTGTGGGGCAAGGTCAGATATTGATGATCTGTCCTTTTTATTTGTCCTCATATAATTTATGCATCTGAATCATTAGAATATTCGTAGTTGCAGTCATGTTACGTAACAGTTAACTTGCTTCTCAACCCTTTCGTAGAGGAGTGAGCAGCTGTCAATGTAAATCTATACTGATAAGCTGAATGCTTTTCCTGACATAAACTTTTCTCTATACCTTCACATACATTCTCACTCTGAAGATCATCTCTGAAATAATGCTGTTCCCTATTTTTTTACTAGTCTGTGTTACAAAGCTGCTCCTAGGTATATGATCCCCTGAAATTCAAAGACCCCAGAGATACCATGAAACGTCCAATGCTAGCATAAAAAAAACAACTGCAGTAAAAAGGGACTTTGTAGAGATATTGTGAGGAAGAATTGATGACTGGAATGTGCAATGTGCTTTGCACTCTCTTTAGCTTTAACTCTGTTTCTGTTTTCTCACGGGAAGTACAAATTATATCCTTGGCTACCATTTAAGTGACATTTTGCAGATCATACAGAGCTAGATAAAAAACTTACAAAGTACACTTTTGAAGCAGGTTTAATTCAGGCTTGATCCATTTCAAGAAATTGCATTCTCTCACTCTAAATCATGATTTATAGCTTTGCCCATTAAACCTTAAGGTTTCCACAACAGCTGCCTGTTTTTAATTGCACTGCCTTTTCCAAATGAAAGCATTACAACTTGCTGGTTTTCTGTTAATGTATGTTTAAATTGATCTTTAATTTACCTTATGATTTTTGGTAATATCAAATAAATGCAGACATATTGAAAAACTATCCAATATTTACATATTTATTATGCTAAGGGTGTTCTAGAAACAATTAATCACAAGAATTTTCACCTTAAGGTACTGCTTAAAGTCTTCGTGCAGCTGTTAAAACTCAATTGCCACAGGTAGTGGAATAAAAAAAAAAGTACAGAATTAATTTCTGTGATAATTCCAGTAAAACTGGTGATGTTAGACCAGATGTAATTTTAACTGTTTGGAAATATAGAATTAAATCTTTCCAAAATTACTTCCAATCTGGAGTAAAATTCTTTTAAGCCAAGTTGGTGGTTCAAAACAGTAAAAGATTTAAATCTTCACTGATTTACACTCTTATTACCCTTTCACTTCATCAGTGCTAATGTGGGACTCGATCCTGAGTGTGTTTATATCACTGCAACTGAGGAATACCCTTATAACATCATTTACATTAATAGGGTTAAATGAGCTTTAAAAAGTCAGATTCACACCATAAAACCAGTATAAATTTGGTCCAGGGTTTCTTAACTTTGGAGATTTATTATTAAAAAGACATAAAACACTACCCTTTGCTACATCTCCTATAGAATAATATTTCCTAGCTCAGAGCTTTAACAGATTTATATTACTTCTGTGGCACAAGAGAACTCATTTCAATTTCAATTCATGTCTAAAATAATCTATAAACTGTCATTAATTGCAAGCATTGGACTTACATGTGTCTCCTCTATCTCCCTGGTGTTCTTCAATAGTAATCCAAAATAGCTATATCACTTTGGTCAGATATGCTGGCCATCCAAAGTGATCAGACTTTTTTTTTTTTGGTCTTTTTCTTGACCATCAAACTTCAAGTGAACCAATAGTACGTTAGAATAAAGCTTATGCAAATAATTTATTTACGTATTATTTTATTAACCGGGCACCTCATGGTCTAGCTAGTATTACTGTGCTTAAGTACAAGGAACAGTAGAGTATAACAATATCTTTGGCATCACATAAGACAATGGTCTGACGTGCTTTTTTTGGCTGCAGCTGAGCTGGGTTAAGCCAATACTGTTCTCCGCTCCTCATCACCCTTTCCTTCCATTAACATGCCCTCAGATCTATTGGTTTAACCTAGGTGTCAGCACTCCACATTAGCATAAGCTAATAGTAAAATAATAGATTATTTTACAGAAGCAAGTTAGTAATGACTGAGTGTGCTCTTAGGTTGGCAAATAGAAGTGGTGATAACTGTCAGAGGTGATGACATCCTGGGAGAAGCTATGGATTAACTTTTTTAACCAGCTGAGCCACATATGGAACAACACGTCTGACTTCAAACTCAAAAAGACTGTGAGTTTGGGAACAACTGTTAGCTGCATCTAGAGATTGTAAAGGGTTAGATATGTTCATTATAGATAATACATACCTATGCTACTAGATAATGCAGTTATTTATCTTTCATTTTTAATTAATTATTTGTTGGGGATTAATTATTAAATGAACTCAGCTTTTTTGTTTTTACACTGCTCAAGGGTCATTCCTGAGAGTTGTATATATATTTTCCGAATATTCACACTTCAAATGTGAGATCAGTAATTTCCAAAACATTAATATTAATAAATTATTTTGTGACGTAAGTGTCAAGAGTAAAGGGTTTGACTCAAACTAAATAGTCATTTACATCTAGAGTGAAAGGCTTTAAATTCTGTTTTTTATTGAATTTGACTCTCTATCATTAACAACTGTGGTACTAAATGTCACAGATGCTGTAAGTTGTATATTATTTTTATATTTCAGTCTAGACAGATGGCTGGAAAATGAAACAGCTGTATCTGTTCCGACAGCCTGGAGGCACTGCTTCTTAGACAGCAAAAATTCTTATGATGGACAGGATCAGTTTTTAGGGACAGTCCTACAAACTCTTGCTGCAGAAAATGAGCTTTGATTCACCTATAGACTCCGGTAACGTCAAAGAAGATAAAGACGTAGGAATCATTTTGTGCTAGAATGAGACTTTTCAACTTCCTTTCAGTTGAAAGGAAGGGCTACTTGTTGTAAACATTTTATTAAATCAGATAAGGTTTCAAGGTAACCAAAAGTAATTTGAGACCAACATGAACTTTTTTTATGTAGTCTGAACTTGGAGATTGTATGAATGATTGAAATGTTTGAAAAATTATGTGCATGCACTCTGCCTGTTCCAGAAGGTCTGATCTCGCAGCCCAGAAAGCCAACCGTACCCTGGGCTGCATCAAAAGCAGCGTGGCCAGCAGGTCGAGGGGGGTGATCCTGCCCCTCTACTCTGCTCTGGTGAGACCCCACCTGCAGTCCTGCGTCCAGCTCTGGGGTCCTCAGCACAAGACAGACATGGACCTGTTGGAGCGGGTCCAGAGGAGGGCCACAAAAATGATCAGGGGGATGGAATGCCTTTCCCACAAAGAAAGGCTTAGAGAGTTGCAGTTGTTCAGCCTGGAGAAAAGAAGGCTTCAGGGAGACCTTATTGCAGCCTTTCAGTACTTAAATGGGGCTTATAAGAAAGATGGGGACAGACTTTTTAGCAGGGCCTGTTGTGACAGGACAAGGGGGAATGGTTTTAAACTAAAAGAGGGTAGATTTAGACTAGATATAAGGAAGAAATTGTTTACAATGAGGGTGGTGAAACACTGGAACAGGTTGCCCAGAGAGGTGGTGGATGCCCCATCCCTGGAAACATTCAAGGTTAGGTTGGACGGGGCTCTGAGCAACCTGATGTAGTTGAAGATGTCCCTGCCCATTGCAGGGAGGTTGGACTAGATGACCTTTAAAGGTCCCTTTCAAACCAAACTATTCTATGATTCTATGATCTCTATTTGCTGTTGGATTATTTTAAAATAATTCATTCTCTGAGGACATTTGCCAATGAGACAACACAGAGCTAAGCATGTTTGATCTTAATATGACTTTTCTTCAGGTCTAGGTATGAAGAATTTGATTGCTACAGAAATGTCATTCTGAGAAATTTGTGAATTACACACAATAGGACTGAAAGGGATTAGAACCCTTTTGGGAAAAACAAGTTAACAAGAACCTACAGAGCAAGTTAGAAAGAAAAACTATAGAAAGGTAAAGTCTCTTTTCTATTGCAATGAAGAGACCACAGTCATGCAAAAAATACATGGGTTCTAAAACACCTTTAGGAAAATTTAATGAGAAAAACAGCAGCACTAAGGTTTTGTTAAGCCTATAACTGCATGGTGTAATGAGCACTGGGTAAAGTACTAAATTTTAAATTGAATAAATTGATTAAGATTAACACAGTAAAAGAATTGTTATAGTGTGTAAGAGAAAAAATCGGAATTTTGGGATAAAAAACCTAGTAAAAATCATGGTGTAGAAGAGGAATGAGTGCAGACCTTAAAGATAATTAGAGTCACAAACCTATCATTGCTTTAAACAGCTAGATTACATATATATGTAATGGCAGAATGACTCAAAATTCTGGTTTTTAATGAGAAAATATATGAAATCATACAAAATTGCAGCTGCCCAACCAGAAAAAGCATTCTCCAGGATTCATCCTTGACTTCCTTTATATCATGGACATCTTGAATTGTAAATCTTCTGTGCTTGAAAGACATCATATCAATCTTAAATATCAATCTCGTGTAGAGATCAGTAGCATGATGACATGCAATTGGACATTTGGGGCAATTAAAAATGCAATTGCAGATGTGCAAAAATTACATACATGATTCTGTGTAGGCCATTTAGAATCATAGAATCATTAAGGTTGGAAAGGACCTCTAAGATCATCAAGTCCAATCGTCGACCCAACACCACCATGCCCTCTAAACCATGTCCCGAAGTGCCACATCTACATGTTTTTTGAATGCCTCCAGTGATGGTGACTCCACTACTTCCCTGGGCAGCCTGTTACAATGCTTGACCACTCTTTCAGTAAAGAAATTYTTCCTAATATCCAATCTAAACCTCCCCTGGCACAACTTGAGGCCATTTCCTCTCGTCCTATCGCTAGTTCCATGGGAGAACAAACCGATGCCCACCTCACTACAACCTCCTTTCAGGTAGTTGTAGAGAGCAATAAGGTCTCCCCTCAGTCTCCTCTTCTCCAGGCTAAACAACCCCAGCTCCCTCAGCCGCTCATCATAAGACCTGTTCTCTAGACCCTTCACCAGCTTTGTCGCCCTTCTCTGGACACGCTCCAGCACCTCAATATCCTTCCTGTAGTGAGGGGCCCAAACATGAACACAGTATTCAAGGTGCGGCCTCACCAGTGCCGAGTACAGGGGCACAATCACCTCCCTACTCCTGCTGGCCACACTACTTCTGACACAGGCCAGGATGCCGTTGGCCTCCTTGGCCACCTGGGCACACTGCCGGCTCATGTTCAGCCGGCTGTCAACGAACACCCCCAGATCCTTTTCCGCYGGGCAGCTTTCCAGCCACTCTTCCCCAAGCCTGTAGCGTTGCCTGGGGTTGTTGTGACCCAAGTACAGGACCCGGCACTTGGCCTTGTTGAACCTCATGCAGTTGGCCTCGACCCATCGATCCAGCCTGTCCAGATCCCTCTGCAGAGCCTTCCTACCCTCAGGCAGATCAACACTCCCATCCAACTTGGTGTCATCTGCGAACTTACTGAGGGTGCACTCGATCCCCTCGTCCAGATCATTGACAAAGATATTAAACAAGACCGGCCCCAAAACTGAGCCCTGGGGAACACCACTCGTGACCGGCCGCCAACTGGATTTAACTCCGTTCACCACAACTCTCTGGGCTCGGCCATCCAGCCAGTTTTTTACCCAGCGAAGAGTACACCCGTCCAAGCCATGAGCTGCCAGATTCTCTAGGACAATGCTGTGGGAGACAGTGTCAAAGGCTTTACTAAAGTCCAGGTAGACCACATCCACAGCCTTCCCCTCATCCACTAGGCGGGTGACCTAGTCATAGAAGAAGATCAGGTTGGCCAAGCAGGACCTGCCCTTCATGAACCCATGCTGGCTGGGCCCTATCCCCTGGTTGTCCTACACATGCCTTGTGAGCGCCCCCAAGGTGAACCGCTCCATAATCTTCCCTGGTACCGAGGTCAGGCTGACAGGCCTGTAGTTCCCTGGATCCTCCTTCTGGCCCTTCTTGTAGATGGGCATCACGTTGGCAAGTCTCCAGTTGTCCAGGACTTCCTCTGTTAACCGGGACCGCTGATAAATGATGGAGAGTGGCTTGGCAAGCTCCTCTGCCAACTCCCTCAGTACTCTCGGGTGGATCCCATCTGGCCCCATAGACTTGTGAGTGTCCAGGTGGCATAGCAGGTCATTAACTGCTTCCTCTTCAATTATGTGGGGCGTATTCTGCTCTCCTTCCCTGTCTTCCAGCTCAGGGGGCTGAATACCCTGAGGATCACCGGTCTGACTACTAAAGACTGAGGCAAAGAAGGCATTAAGTACCTCCRCCTTTTCYTCATCYTTGGTGGCAATGTTCCCCCCAGCATCCAGTAGAGGATGGAGATTCTCCTTGGCTCTCTTTTTGTCGTTAATATATTTGTAAAAATATTTTTTGTTGTGTCTTATGACTGTGGCCAGATTGAGTTCTAGCTGGGCTTTTGCCATTCTAATTTTCTCTCTGCATGACCTAACGAGATCCCTGTAGTCTTCTTGAGTTGCCTGCCCTTTCTTCCAACAGCAGTAGACTCTCCTTTTTTCCCTGAATCCCAGCAAAAGCTCCCTGTTCAGCCAGGCCGGTCGTCTTCCCTGCCACCTCTTTTTGCAGCACATGGGGACAGCCTGCTCCTGCACCTTTAAGACTTCCTCCTTGAAGAACGTCCAGCCTTCCTGGACCCCTCTGCCCTTCAGGACTACCTCCCAAGGGACTCTCTCAACCAGTGCCCTGAACAGGCCAAAGTCCACCCTCTGGAAGTCCATGGTTGTGGTTTTACTGACCACCCTCCTTACTTCATCAAGAATCGAGAACTCTACCATTTCATGGTCGCTAAGCCCAAGACGGCCTCCGACCTCCACATCTCCCACCAGTCCTTCTCTGTTGGTGAGTTAGGCATAGTTACTTAAACTGTTTAAGCACTTTTCTTAGTGGACCTTCCAATTTGTACAAGCATAAGTTTTGCGTGACTAGATAAAAAGAACCAAACATTTGATCTGTGTATGAACAGATGGAAGAGGAGCCTAGAAAGGTAGTACTTGGCCTAGTTATAAACTCACAGATGATAAAGTTGCAGAGGATATCACAAGATGAGATACAGCCAACAGTCAAAACAATGGAATGAGACAGTCAGTAAAATTTTACATTATAAATGAACAGACAATGTACAAGAACTTGATGAGAACATAAAACAAAGAATGGAAAAAAAGTTAAGACCTTGGTGCTTTTTAGGAATAGTAGATGTAAATTTTTTCTACCTTAACAAAACCTTATTAAATAAAACTTCACAGGAGATCGTTCATTATAATTTTAAAAATTTATAATTCCATTGTCTTCATATCTACACATACTTGGTATATACCCTAAAATCCTCTGTCATGTGCTTAAGGAAGGCGGTTCCCTTATATCTTTTAAATACTAATTCAAACCAATGTAAAATGTCTGTCAGGATGAGACTTCTGTATTATTACTTCTGCCATAATATACCTATATTTCCTTTCAGAAAGCAAGATGAAAATTAATAGTTATTATTTGTATATTGAACTAAAATCTAGAATAACCTGCCTAAGTGATTACCTCTCTATTATTACGTTAAATAAAGACATGTGGGAAGAGAGTGGCCTTAAAAAAAAAAAAAGAAAAAAGAAAACCACAATCATTGTCTACAGGTTGCTTTCCTGGCAAGGTACTCTAAGTACTAAGAAAGCAGCAATCCCATGTTTAAAATGAGTTAGAAGCACACACTTTTATGAAAATAAAATTCCAACACATAAGTGTAGCAGCAGAGCACCTAATTCCTTATGTTTGAGACATGCTTCCCAGTATATTTTCTTTGATTGGGGCTCTCAATGTTAGATTAAATATGAAAGATAAATTCTAATGTTCTGGGGATACTTGTTCCACTATATTTTCCTCCCATAATGTTCTCACATGAGCATAAGTATAGCATAATACTACTAATACATGCTAAACAACAACAAAATCAATATGATATTATAGAATGTGTTTCATCTGATGTTTTAAATCTTTTTTTAAACATATGAAAAAGGGAAATTAAAATCCTGATGTTGTAAGTTAAATTTTCCCTGAACTAACACTTAGGCTGGTAATCAGTTATCATGTGAGAGATTAGGCCTGAACAAATAATGCAAAGTAGTTGTGACCTTTCTTTTGAATAAAAAGCCAATCCCTTTCCATGAATACTATTTGCTACTCTTCTTTCTTTATATGAAATTCTGTATGTAATTTGACTACTGTTCATAAGGCTGAAGAAAGAAAAATATTTCAGTATCTTTATGCTACAAATTCTCATGTATATATATCTTATATCTTGTAGACGATATATAGGCGAGCCATGGACCAGAAACAATTTTGTGACAAAAGCAGTCATTAAATGTCACAAATGGTGGATAACAAATACTAAAATACTAATGAATACTAAAACCAATTGTAGAATGGCATTGTATAAGAACAACCGTTTGGAAGAAAGAATTTTCCATCTACTAATTGTTGAATATGATTGTTTCAAGCACCAAACTAATTCATACAAATCAACTTATTCATGAGCAGAAGAAAAGAGAATTCACTGAATAAAATACTTTTAAATTAACATTTAACCCACTTATATTCAAGGTAATCTTCCTTGATTTCATATTTGGAAATGCTATCTAATGAAGCTTTATAGTTACCACTTTGTGCTGATTAAATACCATAATCCTCTTATCTGTGCAGATCCCTAGTGTTCCCCACTTTTATTAAAAGCAGGGTTCTAATGAAGCTCATGAGGTGTCACTAGGTAATTACTACTTACACTCTGAAATGAAGCTCAGTTCCAAGCCATTTGCATTTATGTGCTAAAACTAAATGATTAATGTGGATTTTTACACATTTTTAGGTTTAATTTTTCAGTCTAATGAAACCATAAATTTCAAGCTTTCAAAAATATTCCTATCTCTTATTTAATTCAATATGTAATTGAGAACATGCTTTTGCTACAGATGGAGAGTCCTTTTCAAATTTGAATTAATTTGGTGTTTTGCTGAGCTAGTAGATTAAGTACCGCAGATTGCCTGATGTTCACCATGCTAAATCTTAGCTTTCAAATTAATGGAATGAAATTTTGGAAATTCACAAGGTCAAAAACATTTTCGGCAAAGGTGATGGCAATATTTTTTGCTCACACTGAATGACACCCACAAAGTGGTGACAGCTGGAAACAGTCGAAAGCAAAATTCTGCTATACCAAAGTGAATAAAGTCCAAGTTCAGTTGAATATTCACTATATATGATGTATTCAGGAATTATACCTCACTTTAGAGAAGTGGATATATTATGTTTAGCTGGTAGTACAAACACCCTATGCAAAATGATCATAAAAGTGTTATCCTTAAAGTTCAGGGAAGTATACCAAGTTGTGAACACCATAGTGACACAGTGGCTTCAGAGAGAATTTTGGGATGGAATAAAAGAATGCCAAACCGAAATGAACTTTAAAATGGTTACATATATAAAAATTAAAAAAAAAAAAAAAAAAAAAAAAAAAAAAAAAAAAAAAAAAAAAAAAAAAAAAAAAAAAAAAAAAAAAAAAAACAAAACCAAAACCACCAACAACCCAACACTCTTTCCACATCAGGATTCGGCACTGTTGAAGAATGTGATTTTCTATGCCTTACATAAGCATTCATCTAGTCTTCTGCTCCTCCGAGCTTGGAAGAGTAAGGATGTTTCACTACCTTGGCTATCTCAGCTTTTACCACCAGTTTCTACTGAGCAACCATGGCATTTTTCCTTGAGCATGATGAGAGGCACCAAAGTGTTCCCTGGCTCATACGGTTACTAATAAAGTAATACCAACTCTCTAGTATACCTACTACTACACACAGTGTATATCTAAGGGTTACTTTATCTATCACTATACAGAGATTAACTCACAAATCTTTCTGTATAGTAATGTGTCACTGTATTAAATCCATGAATAACACAATTGCTTGATATTCAGAACTATCATATTTTGCCTTTGACAGAAGAGAGTAGTTATCATTAGGAAGATGTTAAAGGGTTAATCACTACATCCAGTTACAAAGTCCATTAAGAAAAAATGTCTTCAAAATGCTCACAGGAATAACAGTAGTTAACAAAATTGCCATGGATGATTACAGCTAAACCATCCAACATAGAAATCCCCAGCTTCAAATTTTCCAGTCATGGGGGTATAAAATTCAGGACAATACCTCATTTTTGCTCCATAACATCTGTGACAAGGTGTAATGCATCACTGACAATCTAGTGATTCATGAAAAGAAAACTCCTTCCTGTTTACATCAATTCAGACATTCCCCAGGGGTTCTTTACAAAACACCTGTCCAGTAGCACAGCATGTGAAGTGTGAGATATTAGCTATCTTATGAAATTCTCTTATTTCTTTTTTTTTTTCAGAAGTGCTAGCTTTAAAGAAATTGCAGGATCTATTTCACTTTCTATCACTAAAGATGCTCTCAGTGGGTGGAAGTAGCAGACTGATAACCTCAGCACTGGTGCTCTCTACAAGTCTTTGAAAGACAAGCGCAGCATCACACGTAATTCAAATAGTTGCTTTGCATTTATTTCACCAACCTCTTCAGTTTCTCTCTGAAAAAAAAGAAAGTTCTTACTTTAGGCAGAACTATACTTCTGAAGCACTGCTCACAGTTATGAAACCAAGAGAGCATTAGTTGCTCCTAGCCCGGAGAACGCAAAGACCTACTTGGCTTCCTATAGACAGCATGGAAAGAAATTAGCCACCTGCTGAGGATAATCCTAATGCCCCAGCTGTGAGGAAAAAGCAGTCTGGAGCAAGCCAATAGAGGACTGTAAACCCATGCACGTTATCTAACTTCCTACCCTGCCTTACAGCGTGGTGCCTCTGCCCACTTTGAATTCAGCCTGGAGCCTATTCTTTAGAGTGAAGGTCTACAAGCACTGTTTTCTTCCCTTTTTCCAAAAAGGGTAATAACGTTACTGCTCCACGCTGAGTGGTTGCTGAATTCCTTCCAACTAAGGAGATATTATAATGCAGCCCTCCAGTACCATGCAGCCCTGCCAGTCACACCTGGTAGGTGGGACCGTATCAGCAGCACCGCATCAGTCACAGATTGTGTGGCTCTTGCTGGTGCATCCATCCTCTTTGGAGAACACTTCTTAGATCGGGTTTCTCAAGGGACTGCAGTCCTACTCTGGCCAGTTTTTGGATTATTGACAGGCCTAATTTCTCAGAGCAGAGCAATTCTGGGCATGCACAAAGAGCATGCAGAGGCTTTTGCAAATTCCAGGTCAGAAAGGCAAATATCTCACAAATACAGGCATTAGTGAGCAATTTTAATTTTAGGAGGTTAGCATCTGCATAAACCCCTTTGACACTTTAGCTTCTTGCACTGCCTAGAGGGGCTGAAGTGTTACTCTGGCTCCCCCTTTCTCATCATTCTCGTGATGGTAAAACTGTGAATAACTTTCCAAACTAGCCACAAACAATGACAAGAAGACTTGCCTGATCAATGTTGCTATGATGAAGCAATGCTGGTCATGCATAAGATTTTAGGGCGTAAAACATCAGCACTTTGGTAACTATTTGCACTCAGAGGTTTCCTTTGGGATTTAGATGCTGGTTTCACCTTCTTAACCATAATCCAATATTCTTCTCTTGTCACCTATAAGTTTTTGTGCTTATACTTCAGTTGTATCTCTCAAAAGAAAATTCAAAGCCATAGTCCTTAATGAGGCAAACCTGGACATTTCCAAGAGCAGCCATGGAGGTAAGATGGCTGTTGAATCGCCACATCTCTTATCACTTGCTATTATTGGTACAACGGAACAATTTAGTGCTATACGCACTGTAAAAATTTTGCTCTACATATGCTGTATAGCTGACTGACTTGCATAGCTCATAAAACAGTAGAAAGAGCTCATTAAAGTTTTTGCCCACTTTTCAATTCTAATGAGTGTTCTCTCAACAATGCTTGAATAACAGACTGAAATTGAGAGCACAATTTTGATTCTGAAAGGTGCAGAGATAGAATGATTGCAAATAAATGATATCAGACACCGTTATTTTGATCCAGTTCAAGAGCTCTTGCATTTCTTCACAGCTCCGAAATAGTCGAGAATTAATTCTTCAATGTAATGGGACTACTCTTCATAATTGTGGCAGTAGTTGGCGCAGAGGGAAAAATTTCCAGTGAAAACATGCTTTCCCTGAAAACTAAAACTTATGTTTCTTTAACAGAGAAAGCAGTACCATCATGTTTATACCATAACAGTCTGTCTCTGGGGTACCTATATTCCATGGACAGTAAATGARAATATTAAGAATTTAGTCTCAGACAAATTACTTTCTCGACCACATTTGTAATAATGCACAGCATGGAGGATGACCAATAAAGTAGCATGAATTGCACTCTTTAGCCCCCACACAGAGACACATTTGAACATTTTCTTTCATCTTTTTCATTCTTCAAAGTGCAAAAACACTCTTTTCCCAAAGCATGAGCTGCTACATCAGCTTCATGGTGAGATGTATCCCTAAATCTACTATAACATTAAAACCGAAGCTGTAAATGGGGTTAGGATTTGGGCCAGTAATTGTATCTAGATTCAAAATTATGTGACAACTTTCACAGTCTAAGAAAAGCAAGGTAATTTTGGATTTCCATTCCTTACGTAGTCTCATAGTAAAGATTTTACAAGGAACTGCATTGAAATTTTTTGTCATAACTGAAAACTTGTTCTTGTAAACACCTTAAGAATACGTAACTTGTAAAGACCTTAAGAATGGGACTGAGAAGAGTAACACTTAAAGCAGACACTACAGTTCTTAGAGCTTAAAACATGCAATTTCTAAATTTATTAAGTAATTTTCAGTTACATGAAATCTATTGAAATTTGGTGTGTTATACCAAGCCACAAATTCATCTGGACTTTTTGAAAAAAAATGCAGTAATTAACATATTTTTCAGAATTCCCTACATGTGAATCTACTAGGCTTGGTCTGTGACCTTGTTGTGATTCTTTTAAGTATGCCCACCATGTTATAACTGGGAAAGGATAAATGGTTTCTTGTTGGTTTTAGCGAGAAAAGTGCTGTTCAGTTTTCTCTTGCTTGGGTTTTTGGGAATCTCTAATAAAATACATTGATTCACTCTGCAGATAGTGGCTGTCACAAGAACATTATTATTCACTTAAATTATTTTTTTACATGTTACAGAAGTCTTCACTTGTAACCTTATCTTAGAGATAATATATGCTAAAGAAATTCAGCAAGTGTCAGGTTAAGCTAAAAAGAGCTCTGATGAAGGACTGTCATTAACAGTTGATGCAAGAAGATTTTGTCACACATGCAATGCAATGTTTCAAAATCTGGTGGTGGTTTTTGATAATGGTGTTTCTGTAGCTCTCTCAAAACAAGTCACTTTGTAGAAGCTAATTCATTCCTCTTGGTCACAGCAGTACCTCTTTGTCACCTTGAATAAGTGTTTTTCTCATCCTGTTCCTGCAAATTACAGTGTTTCCATGGGCTTTTCAAAGGATTTCTTGCTGTTATGGTGCAAGTTGTTTTTCTAAACAGAAATTGAGAGACATTATTTATTCATTTTTTAGAAAAACAAATATAAAATTGCCATCTAACAAAACCACATCTTAACTCTTCAGAGAGAGGTTACCAAAATCAATGGCCCAGAACATTTTTTAAATAAATACAATTACACTGAAAGTTTATAAAGTGCTGTATTTGAAATGATATTTCAGCCTAAAAGATTCAGAATCCTACACTAAGCTTTTTTCCCTTTGGATTATGTATGATCAAACTCAGCTAGTATATAAACATGTAAAACTCAGTAATACTTTCAATGAGAATTTCACTTCCATCCTGGCTAGATGTGGCTTATTGTCTTTAATTATTAGCAGACATCTACTACAGCTGTAAGCAGCTAGCTTGGATAATTTTCAATTTTGTATTTCCATTAAACTATCCAGTTTCTAAAGACGAAACTATTTGTCCCTAGAACAGAAGTAAAATTCAAATTATTTATGATTCATATTCCTATGATTATTATCCATATTTCACCTCAGGATGTATTTCTTTATTTCCTTGTTCCCTATTTTAAGTGTTAGGTTTATACAAACTTCTATACAGATGTGCTGGAAGTCAAAAGATTGTTATTTGTAAAGGACAAAGGTGTTGAGCTCAATATGAATCAATTTTAGGTCTGTGAATGTTGTAACACTACAATATGTACAATGATACCATAAAATATTACTGTTTCAGAAATCTTAACCTGTTCATCAGCACATTTATTCAAAAGATATTTGCCAAACATTTCTTTATAACCAAAATATTATTGGAGTACTCAAAACAGCTCCACCTAGAAAAGATCATGACTCCTTAGGGACTTCACCTTGGATCTTCTACCTTTTCCAAACTGTGAAGTTTCTCACACCTACTGTGCACTCAAGAAAAATGCACACACAGGCACACACACACACATCCAAAGAAAAAAAACATATTCTGAAGAGCGCTACCATGTGAATTCTTGTAGAGGATCAACATACAGATTTTTTTTTTAAGTTAGCATCAAGACTGGTGTTTTTACATGCCACGACCAATATCCTAAAATATCTATGAATTTCAGTTTCAGATGAAACACATCTTACTGCTAAGGACTAACAAGCTGTTGTGCTGAACACAGAAACGTTCATCAGCTTATACAGAGTCAAGGATGAAAAACAGTGCCAGCATACTGCATATTTATCTACTGAACAGAAGTTTGTTATTTATAAACCATCATAAGGAAATTATTTTTTTCTAAACTATATTTGTTATAAGCACCAAGTAGAGCTGTTTACAATGTGAAGACCTATGAGCTACTAAATGAACTGCTGATAGGGTAGGTACTCATCCCTGCAGCTCTACTTCCAGGAAAATAAAAACAAAACAAAACAAAACAAAACAATCAAAACCCACAAAAACAAATGGAAAATATTTATGATAAAAACCATCTGTATATGTTGTTATTCCCTAAAAAACATTCCACTAAATGGATGCTTCTCTGCATTTATGACTAGCCCATTCTAGACTTATCCCTTTTGCAATTTCTATGTGTTACATCAAACATAGGTGGCTGTTTTTCTCTGGCAAAGAGGATGGAATCATATTGCAGTTTCTTTACTAACTCCAACTTTTTATTTTTTTTATCATTTTAGGAATAAAATTGTAGCAACATACATAGCACTAAAAGTAATTCAGGGCATGTGATTTTTGTACTACACTCACACATTGGTGCTACCACACTGACTACAACAGCATACTTTATACAGACATCGGTAAATGTGCTTCTGTGAATATGTGCATAAGACAGTGAATATTATTTTATTTGAGGGGTTTCATAAAGAACTGCCCTTGGATGATTTTCTAAATCTATCTCAAGGAATTTGTAAAGTTTATCCTCCTCTTGCTTCCACCCTCCATTTCAGAATAACCCATACTCGTGCCTTTAAGGCTTCTAACTATTAAGCTTTGACACCGCTTTGCTTTCTCTTTTCCAGAAGCATGATATAGAATCATGGAATCATAGAATCATAGAATCATTAAGGTTGGAAAAGACCTCTAAGATCATCGAGTCCAACCATCAACCCAGTACAAATGCCCACTAAACCATGTCCCGAAGCACCTCATCCACACGTTTTTTGAACACCTCCCGGGATGGTGACTCCACCACTTCCCTGGGCAGCCTGTTAATATGTTAATATGCTACAGCTCAAAACACAACCCTTCAGTTATTTGGTTTTTTTTAAAGTGATGAGAGCATTTGTAGAGAGCCCAGACATAGTGCAGTATGAAATGAACAAAATATTAACAAGGTTTTTTTTGCAGTATTTTGTAAAGCAATTAAGAATTCTGCACCTTGGCACCTAGAGCAAGCAGCTACAAGCGCCTGCCTTATACCCTGCTCCTCCCTGACTGCGAGTGCTCTGGTAGTGCTTCTTAGAATATGATACAGCGTGTTTATAAAAACAACCAGCAAAAACACAGTAACAAAAGGCTTGACTCATAACGCTTGCAGTCAGTGAAAAGACCCGCAGCAACTACAACAGGTTTTGTATCATGCCACTAAAGAGATGTCTATACCAGGCAATGTATTTATCTAGCATCTGGTGCAATCCCATTTGCCACAACTACAGTTCAAATAACTACTTAAATATTTAAACTGAAAAACATTGAAGCACGAATTTCATTTTAATTAATATATGCATTCATTTTAATTAATATGTATTTCTGTCACTGTAAAAGCCTTCAGATCATTTATTGCTTTTGAACAGAGAATGTCCAATACAAAATGACAGATAATCACTTCTGTACCTCATCCCTTTAATTTGATATCAATAACTAAGTACAGAAAGAGGCAGAGATGAGTGTAAACTCTGCCATGCAGTAGGGAAAATAGAATCGTATCACTTGCCATTTCAATATTTGATTTTGAGTTCTTTTATTGCTGGTTTCCTCTTATTGTTGGATTAAATAGTCAAGGAAGTGTGATGATGGGCAGCACAATACAAAAGCACCGCCTTCCTTATTGTCAAAGGGTGCACAGGGGACACAGGGGAGGTGTGAACGACCTCTTGCCACTCTTGTTTTCTGCTTTTTATTTTCTAGCACTAGTAATTTTTCTTTAGTTTTAGCTTTATGTTATCACGATACAGTAGGGTAAAATACAACTGGCAAAACCACATTTTGCTGGATGCTTTTATTTCTATTCTTTTTTCCCCATTTATGTGTGTGTGCCAGGAAGGGTGCCTGCAAATTAGAGCACAAACAAAATGCACCATTTTCTTTTTTTTTTCTTTTCAGATGAAACAATGTTCCTATTTTCTGCTTGCTGTCTCCATTTGTTTAAGAAACAACTATTTTCCCTTTTGAAATTGTAAAATGTCAACATTCTAACTTCATCGTATTTTGAAGTGCACTCTACTTGTTTAGTAGTTAAGTGTGTTTTAAAAATATCTATATATCTATCTATTTTGTTTACTTGTGCAGGCAGGTGACTGTAATGCCTTTGCAGAAAGTCCACATGTTTTCTAATGCACAGCGTCAGACTTATGCCTCTGGAAAAGTCAAATACTATTTGAAGGTGGTGATTTTAATCTATTGCATACATATAAACAAGGATAAATTAATTTTTTTTCCTAAAATATTGTAATTCAAGAATTTTAAAGTGCTACATGTAAAAAAATAAGAGCAAACTTTTAATTCTTTAAAATATAGTACAACTTGTACAAACCACATGTGGGGGAATTTTCCAAAGGGCAATCTTAAGCATGCAGCATCAGTACCAGACATTCAGGCTGGGACATTCAGAGAAAAAAAGATAACTTTCCAAAGACAATTGAGCACTTGGGCATCATTCTGCTCTTGATATATGCTCTCAATCCTCAATATGTTAAGGTGGAAAATGAGTCCTTAGTCAATGACCTTTACAAAATCTCCTCCTGCAATGTGTGCTGTTTTCACTATTCTGCTCATGATATCAGATGGAAAATCTTCTGACAGAACAGCTTTCTTCTGGAAATGCTGATTCAGCAAAGCTGAAACCATCTGATTTCCAATTTTTGAGGCAACGCTGTCTGACTTCTTGCCAGCTGCCAACTTCCTCGTGCTAGAAACCACTCCCCAAAAAGGGGAACCCCTTGACTCCCCAGGTTCCCAACGACTTGTTTTCTGGTGTGTTCAGGGAGACAGGGCTCCCAGTGTTTCCCACCCCCCTGCCCCCCCCCCCCCAAGCAGGAGTGGCAGAAGGGTGCTGCAGAACTGGCCTGCACAGTCTCAGAGCTCCCAGGCACACCATTTGGCTAGTTAACCCTCCCAAAATGGGCCCTGACCTCCAGCAACAGCCAAGTGAGCCTGGTAATAGTAGCCTGCACAGAGGCAAAGAGTGAAGCTGTCTCGTGAGAGGTTGTAATGCCCAAACAGTTGCAGATATTGAAAGCCTGGTAACCTTGATGACGCCAGTTTTGTGGCAGCTTTTTTATGCATGAGCCGCTGAGGGACCTTCCTTGCTGCTGTTCCTCCGCTTACCCACTACCGGGCTATGCAATGTGATACCACTGTCTGATGAAAAGCGAGGAAATGTTTGGACAATCAGTCAGCTCTGAAAACCAAACCTCATGTCTATATCTTACAAATGGTCTGTACTAAAAGCTAAAAGCAAACCAGAAATTGCAGATCTGGTTATATGCATGTTTAGTGAATCAGTCTTATGAGATTAGAGCTATAAAGTGCTATAACAGGTGAAAATGTTGTGACCAGCAAGAAATTCATTTCAGCCAGAAAATACTTGTTAAGGAAGACAATGAAATTTTAAGCACAGGGAAGTCCTTGGAGAAGGCATTGACTATGTCTGCAAGAGGACATAGGCAACATGAAACATAAGTGATCTCAGCCATAACTGTGTCTGCACTATGGCTAGGTGAAATAGAACAGTAAGTGTGACAGTCTTGAAGAAAAAAAAAAAAGTCTGTCAGAAGCCTTCTGTGCCTATTTCTGAAAGCCAGCATTCAGGACACAGGGTGCTATTAACTAGTTATCTCAGCTGCAAGTGCTATTTTAAAGGTCAGTATAACTAGACATTATGCGTCCAGGGTAAAGTTCTTCTGACAAGTATTAATTAACTGGATTTCAGAGCTGGTGACTGAGTGCCCTTTAGTAGTTATTTCCAAACAAGTCAACTGGTCAGTGTCTTGGAAAGAAACATTCAAAGCAAGCCTTCGGTGCTGGCTTGGTTTGGATGCCCATCTCCTGGGCTAACTTGTCCTTGGTGCTCTCAGGCAGCCTGGTAGCCCTGCAGTTTAGGGCACAGGCCATTGTCATTCACTGGAGGTAATTCCAGCAAGCTGAAAAATTCCACATCAGTTGTTACAACATCTGGAAGCCCCACAGAAGACATTGTGTAAGTTGACCTTTTGTTCAGATCTGTGATTTTAAAAAACAAAACCAACAAAAAACCCCAAACTAAAACACAGGCTTCTTAAAAGTAAAGATTTGCGTTTTCCAGTTAGCTATATTGTCCATCACTTCAGAAAGTTACATCAATACTCAAGGCAGCATGTAGTCCACTCCACATGCAAATGATAATCCCTTTAAATATAAAGATTATAGGGAAATCTAGAGTGTATAAATTCACAAAACAGATTTCACAGTTTTATCATTCAGTGCTTGGTTGTTGCAAAACAAGTCGGTGATTAGATAAGGGACATCATCTACATCCCCAAATGGATACATCTTGAATAAAAAGCTTATCACCATTCATTATTTGTCAATGTATACCTCAAGACCCCATGGCCAACTACTCCTGGAGAGGCTAATCCAAAGCCACAGAGAGAACATATAATATTTGTTTCTGCTTGATTTTTCATAAAGCTTTTTGTAGCGTGTAGTGAGCAGAAACCCACAGCACTTTCCCAGACAGAGGGAATAGAAGGAGATACAATTTCAGGAGCAGAGTGGGACATGACAAGACCTGAGCTTGGGAGCCATTCCATAGTCTGCAGAGGTATAAATGTCCAGCAAATATGATAAATTACGTGCCAAGTTTGTGTTCAACATGTCTTAAAAGAACAATTTCTGGTGACAAATATGTGCTTTTCCTCTCTCTCTCCATGTATGCATATACATAAATAAAGCCCTCATAATCTCTGGTAGAAGGTGGGATCAGAGAACTAATATTACACTTATATTGGAGGCGTACAGGTAGCTAATGTGCAATTTGTTTACATTTCATCAAAGATGACAGAGAAAAAATAAGAGCATGGCACACTGAAATTTAGGAAAGTGATATGTAGCCACAATGTGTCCCTGTGCTACCTGTCTACAAATCAACATGATTAATCCAGCACAAATAGCTGCCGGTCGTTCCCATTTTCAATAGTCACAGACAATAGCAAGGATTCCTCTGCTCCATGTATCCCTATTCTCCTCAGCAATGATTTTTTCAGAAAGCTCCTGAACTGTCTGTATAAATATGACTTATATAACCTGTAATAACAAAATAATATAAAACCTAACATAAGTACACTAGTTGCAAATTTCCTACAATTCCATTAACAAAAATTATATTAATGTCAGTATGACTTTGAGCAGGGTAAATGTTGTTGGATAATTCTACCTATGTGTACTTTATCTCTTTGCACTCTTTCTGGCCTGTAGTTTGGGAGCAAACAACCTGTTCCACATCACAGGTCAGTACTTTGCACTGACCACCATCCATGCTTGCTTTCTCTCCTGCCGCCTGGGTGATGACATTAATGCAGAAAGTATAACTTGGTTACCTTTTCTGACAATTGCTAGTACGTACCTCTGGCTTCTTCTTCTTCTTCCACCATTCTAGCATAGCAGTTGGCTTCTTCTGAGTCACAACTCTGGATCACATCGCACTGCTTTTACATTCAATAACTTGGCATGTATGTCACCTCCAGCATATTTTCAAAGGTGTTTGGGAGTCCTTCAAGCCTCTTGTCTTTTAGTTAGAATTAAGAATGAAAAATTTTCTGTTCCAGGAAACTTTTCTGAAAGTTCCAATGTTAGTTTCCGTTCTTCTCATGGACAAATGCAAGGTATTTCAAAGTTTATCACTGGGGAAGAGTAGAAGAAGAGACAATTACACTTTAAGGTTGCTTACAGCTCATAGATAAATCGTTAAATCATATCTTCAGTGGACTGAGGAGGCTTAAGTTTGGTCAGATGGGCAACCAGCTTTTCCAGAAGTTCAATGCTCTCCTCAGTCAACCAAACACCTTAATTCTGTACCGGCTATGAGCCTACTGAAATGGCATGGTCATATATACATAAATACTAAATATATAAAATATCTTTTTTAAAAATCAGTCCTCAGAATATTGCTGTAATAGAGCATGTGAATTCATAGCACAACACTTTGAGAAACAGAGAAGAACCCTTGTACTGGCCCTAAATTTGGAAGTGGTTCCTGCATTTAGCTAAGGACTTAATTTGGCCTACGGATTTAATTACTGCTTTAGAATTTGATGTTGAAAATGACTAGATAAAACAAGTCATTAGCAACTTAAAAGCTTCAGGTTTATATGCTTTTATGTGTGAAGATTTTAAAGACTTTCAAGGGTTCCTTGCTTAAAAGTTTGAAACTTAGATTCAAAGACCTTAAATCTAAAATAACCTCAGGAGAAGTATTACAGAAAGAATTATTAATTGATCCTCAGCCCTATCAAGGCCTATTTCTTTCTTCCAGTTAATCTCCCTCTTTCTCATCAGGTCTTGTTCAAAGACGTTGCAAGTTACTATAAGCAAATGTTCACTCCATCATACGAGTGTTGCTCACACAATATGGCTAGGAGCAGGATTTGGTCCAGTGCTTTTAAGACTGGAAGAGAAAAGCCTTTTCCTATCTGTTTTGCATTTTCTTTATTAAATTTAGATTTCATCTGGGTACTACATAATACCTGGTGTTGAGCATTATTGTGCAGCACACGCCACAATGAGTAATATGGTTAAGGGGAACAACCAAGCTGGGTGCAGGGAGAGAAGGAAGCGCCCTCATTTGTATTTGTTTAAGTTTTGCTCACAGGACAAATTCTGGCTAATGTTCATGACCAAGTTGAACAAATGATTTTGCTTTGCTTAGCCAGATGCCATAAAAATTCTGAATACTGAGGATAAGCTTCTTCTGGGAGTAGCAAGGGCTGAATTTGTCTATCTTTTTTTTTTTTTTAAATGTAATCATGCAGCTAATAGCTATTTTTGTATAAACATTGAAGCTACAAAAAGATATTAAAAAGCTTTTAGTTAGGAGGGGAAGAAACTTTTAATCTGAATCAAATTGTGTTTATTACTTCATTATACCACTAAATGGAAATTCAACCTTAACATTGGCTCATTTCCAACACTTTAAAGTCTATCAATACAATACAAAAGAAGAAACAATAATGAAGCAAATAGCCTCTGTTAATTTGACAACTTGGCTAATATTGGTAACATAGTTTCACTATGATGATCTAACAGTTACATTTAAAATAGTAGGTCTGCCAGTTTTCAGTAACAAGGTAAGCGAAATGTCTTCATCTTTCTAAAACCTGCTAAAACCATTTAACCATGAGCTAAATGCGTTATTTTACTTTTTTCCCTGTATAATAATCTTGAAAGCAAATCCTGCTTCGCCAGCTAAAAGTGGTATAAATTTCCCAGTTTGTTATGCTTTTCATTGCCCAATCTGAGCCACTTCTTTACCTTTGGCTTTCTACTAACACTCACAGTTTACAGAATATAATTGTTCGAATTACACCAAACTGTAAAACAGCTACTAACTCCATTTATTGTGAGAGAACAGTAGAGCACTAATGTGATCAAATTAAAGCTTCCATGAAGGGGGAAAACATTTGTACAACAGAATAAAAAAAGAATGAATACTGACCAGAAAGTCTATTTCTATGAACAATGTAGATCTTATCCTCACAAAATCCCAATGAAAAGCAGTCCTCAAATCCTGTACTCTGTCAAAACCAGACTGCAGAGATGCCAGGCACTTATAACACTTCACAAATGTCTAACTTGAAAAGATCCTTTTATATGGCTAGCTACTGTTCTAAAACAAATTATATGTACATTTTTGCATAACAAATGTGGTACTCTTGAATTCTTAAAATATGTGACTTTATTCTCCCCTATACCTGCATCCAACAGTTAATCTTGTTTCTTATTTTGACATCCTACAGATTTAAGCTTCTGGTGGCTTTTGCTTTGCTCCTGCTTGCTTAATACCACCAAAAATAAAGTACTCTGCCTAAAGAAAGAGCTCAGTGGTGACACAAATTTATCTTCTGAGCTGCAAGAATAAAGTACACTTCAGTTTTATAGAAAACATGAAAATAAAGCCCTCATCCTTCATCACCTTGCTACCTTAAAAAGGGCATCAGACATGATAAGGAACTAAACTACTCTAAGTGGTGAATTATATTTTGGTACTTATTAAAACTATAACACAAAGCGTGGCCTGCTTCTCAATATTACCTGGTTTGCTTCTTAGCAGAGCTAAGACTGCACGCAGACAGATTGGTCAGCCTGATGTGACTTGCCTTTGAAAAACCATTTCAAGGGGTACAACTTCCACAGCCACCTTTGTACCACACATTAATCTTCTCTACACAGTATTATGAAACAATGGACTACTCTTCTTTTAAAAGGGTATAAAAATAGTGTAAAGATAACAAGGGCCAAATACATTGTGACTGATACTTTACAGAATCCACTTTGAACTGTATTGTTTTTGTTACAAGCCACTTGGATGTGTTTTCACCTTCAATTTATGGGTACTTTTTTAGAGTGCTACTTGTCTTGGATCAGTCCTTAAAAGCAAGAGATTTCAGGCTTGCTTATTTCTCTTCCTAGCCAATTTTCTATACCTGTGGAAACCTTCAATATATCCTGCAGAATAAGCTGACATTCCAGGAGCTAAATCAAAAAGTACTTTCATCTGCCCTTCACCTAATTAACCATTAAATCTCTTTATTTTCTCTCAGGTAATCACATCAGTCCAAAATATCATGTGGCTTAAACAAGGACAGAATGTTGAAACAGTATTTCAATTTGAAACTCATGCCTTCGTATCTGATTTGGAAATAGAAACATGAATCTAGACTAGATTAGCACCAATTAGTACCGAGACTAAACTTTTTTAACTTTAGAGCTGGGCAAAGACTAAAAAGATGAATGCAAAAAGTTTTTGATGAAAACAAACCCAGAAAAATAAGGGTCTTTGCACTCTATCCTAGCCAAAACCAGGACAAATTATGATAGATGTCTTTTCATAAGATTTGTGGAAGCAGCAGTTGGAAAACAAATTTCAAGAGAGGAAAACAAATAAAGTAAAATTTTTCATGTATGTGGAAATTCTTGTGGGAATAAACATTCACAGCTGGTTCACAGACAAAGAGTGGGAAAGCACATGTCTATACAGATGCATACAAACATCTCTTCTTATGCAAGCAGACATTTAGAGTCAGTTAAAGATGATAAAATGTATTCTTCAACCTTTGACACGATATTCAGGAATTCACTCATTCTCACTGGTTTCCTCTTCTGCAGTTCCAGAGAAGCCAGTTCCAAAGAGGTTGCTGGTCCAAATATAGCAAGAGTTGTCAGAATATACGTTCTCTTAGAAAACTTTGTTTGCCACTATGCTAAAACTGTTCCCAGTTGTTTTGACCTACACTGCTTAACCCAGCAACGCTTACTAGCAATAAAATGTATCCCTTAATTTTTATTCAACATTCTTTTTCCATCTTCTAGATGTACAGCATCTAGATGTACCACATGAACATAGGGCTCAAAAAATTTGCATCCCTTATATTCAGAATAAAAAGGATTATGCTTTTTAAACAATTCGCTATGTTCAGCCTAGCGCACGTATGCCCCTGAAGTCATACGACATCGGACTTTTAACAGCCTTGTCTGTGAAGGCTGACAGTACTTACAGTCTGGAACTGATGCTACCAGGTCCTTGAAATAACACAGCCTCCAATAACTGGAGCAGAAGCTCCAGTCCCCTAAAACTCAGATAGTCATCACACTAATCAAGCAGCCACAGGCAAGTAGGATAAAATATGCTTTTCCACCCCCATCTTATGACATCATGTTTTGGAGAAAAATACAAGTAGGTAATTTTGAAGAATGTACGTGCTTTTACCTTCAGCTTTTTCAATGTTTTCAATGTATACGTACTAATAGATGCTAGTTCCTTCTCTGAAAGAAGACACCTTGCTTTTAAAAAAGGTGTTACATGCTTGTCCCAGCCTGGGTATAATTAGTCATTACTGTGGAAGGATGGGAGGGGCTGATGATAATGATTTTTTATTTCTACACAGCTTCCCACATTACCTGTAGAAAGGCTTAAAGCTGTAGTGAACTAGAAGTTACTCATCTGATTGGAGCTCCTGCAACAGTTCCCAGTGATAATCTTAAGGTAGGCTCAACTTTGCAGAGGAGGACATGTTTAAACTTGACAAATACTGTGTTATCCATAATAGACCATGAGGTTTTTAGAATAACTTACCAATAATAGAATGGCAGTAGATAAAAAACATGCAACATTGAAAAGCAAAAAAAAAAAAAAACCCAGCTGTTTTATATGATCTTATATCTAAAAATCCTTACCTACTAAGGAGAATGTTTTTCAAAGGAGAAAAGATCAGATCAGTTTCATGACAAAAAATTAGTGTTTCTGTATATGTAATATTTGACTCAAATTTATGAATTTACAACTGTAAGTAATATTACAAGTTTAGTACATGGATGGAATGATTATAGTTAACTAAAAGCACACAAACTCACCTCTAAGAAATGTGACACTTACAAATATTTCATTTCTGAACCAAGAAGCCATTTCTTGTGAGTGAAGAACTGAACATAATGAGAAAAAAAATCAATAGTCAGCAGAATTATTTCAAGTAACCGAGTAAGTAGGTTTTGTTTTAAAAAAGGTATTTCTTTTAAGTGTAATTCACTTCAAAGGTTTTAACTGAACTGCAAAATGTCAAGATTTTTATTATGGTTACTTACAACATGTTGCTAGAAAGTCAATAATCTTCAGTACTGATACCTATTATACTAGAGCAAAAAGCTACCTTTCTTCATCTGTAGTTCTGACTATAATCTGTACTATTTCTTTTTGAAAAGCTTAGCTATTAAAAAAATACATAAAGAAATTCCAGAAATCTGGTACTATTACAGAATGTTTTACAGTGTTTGAGATATTGTCAGCACTTACACTATAAACCCTTGCTTTCAAAGGTTTAAGACTGAGCCATAAAAATCAGTCCATTTTATAACTTTACTTATTAACTCGCATTTTAGGAGTCCATTTCTCCACACCCCCTTCCCCTCTCCCCCTCGCTAAATATCCAGAATATTTTTCTTTACCTAAGTTACAGAAATATATTTTTAGAAATACTCTTTTATATAAGAGTTATTTTCCTGCAATTCCTTTCCCTTCACAATTACACAGCATAACATTTTAGAGTATAATGTAACAAAACTTTTAATATAAATGTAAGATGATCTCTCATCTTTCAAAGACATAGATTATTAATAACTCAATAATTCTAATACATTTAGTCCCAAAATCCTGAGCTTCTATTTTAGCTCACCACATTCATTATTGACAACTAAGTCCCTTAGCTGTTGCTTCTCTCTGCTGTAGCCGCAAGCCTCAGCAGCATCCCCACCCGATTCTGTATCAGTCTGCCAACTTATATAGAAAGCTGTGAATCAGAACCACGTTTTCAGGAAATATTTGCAGAAATCCCACATCTTGGTGCTTGCCTTGTCTCTTTGTATCTCTGTGATACAGACACAGGCCATAAACACTAACCTCACATATTAGTAGCAGACTTTGGTGTTACATCAGCACTGGCATATCTGGTAAGAGTGACCCCCTCTATATTGTGAAAAAATTACATTAGATTTCATATGGTATCAGAAATTCTTAACATTTCAACTCCTCAGCTGCAAGCCAGGAGAATGGCTGGCAGCCATAGCTGCAATAATCTCCCACATGTACGTTCCTGCACGTGTGGGGTCCTGATCCTACACTATTGCCAAGCGCTCAGATTCACTTTACCCAGAACTCCCCAGCAACTCTCTTTGGCTACTCTACCACAATCATCACTGCAAGGCAGAGACTGACCTGATCTCTTCTGGCTCAGTTGGGATTAGTGCTAGTAAAACAGCTGGGTACCCGCTGCCTGGCCTATATCACCCCAGTCTTTGCAGAAGATCTGCAAAGGATTCACTTGTCAGCAGCAGTCACATTCTGACCTTCTGAAGGAGGAAAAAAAAAAAAGTGAACAGCCTTGAAATACACAAAAAGCTGCCTGAGATGGAGTTATTGGTGGGGCAGGGGGAAGGGTAGGAGGAGAAAAGTGTTCTCATCAAAGACGGCTGCTCATGTGTTAAACTTTGTCCATCTTCTTTTAGGTGCCCTCAGGACTAGCACATCCAGGTAGATGTGCAGTGGCTTCAGGAACTACAAACAGAGAGGATAAACATCTATGAGGTATGAGAGCAAGTGACATACCCTTTACTGTAGAATATGCTTTATTTCCCTTCCTTTTCTCACACTAGATGCTTCTCCTGATTTATTGTAGGTATTAAGTCCCCTATCCAAGGATATCTTAGACTCATCATCTCATTCTGCTGGAAAGACAGCAGTCCTCCCTTACCTTAGCACTCCAGATGGCCCTCCAAAGGAATGGAGGGGGCAGACTCTTAAGAGGAGCTCTTGGCCCTCATGAGAATCCATGGCATTCTTCCTCCTGGTGTTAGTTTATTCAAAAAACCTTTGGAATGGCTAAACTAACGCTTCACACTGTTCAGCACTGGCATCCAGAGTAGGTGAGTTTCCTGTTTTGTGCAAGCTATTGAATCCTAGCCTCGTTGGACAGATCTGGTACCTTGGCACAAATGGGTTTTGAGAAGCAGTAGGAAAGTTCCTGGTCTCACTTTTAACCCACTTTTTCTCCCCGTCACCCTTTTCCTGTGAGGCACTGTTGAATAATAGCCAAACACTGGTAGGGCTTCTTTTCACCAGCAGCAGCAAGGGATGCATATGAAAACTGACCAAGAGGGCAACGTGCAGGCTCTAGATGCGTCAAGCTTTTTCATGCATGCTGCTGGGTGAGAGTTGCAGAGTCCCTGTGGGTCTGAAGGAGGACATGGCTGAGCTCCCATTGCTGCATTCACTATGCGTTCACTCCCATTGCTGCATTCCTGAGGAGTGATCTAACAGAGCACTGGTCCTTTCTCAAGGAGTATGTCGATGTAGTGTAATAAAAAGGATTGTATTGATTTGGCTGTCAAACACAGATAAACTCACTGACATTCCCAGAAATAAGGCAGAGTTCTCTTGTCCCTTTCTGTCTGAAGAGAAGGAAAAACACATCACACTTCCACACAGTGAAGCTTCCTGTTTTCATTCTTTCTTATTTATTTATGTATTTACTTGCTTTCATCTATTTTTTTTTTACTGTTTTCTTCATGTTGCCTCAACTTTCTCCCCTGAGACATGATGCTTTCAGCTGTTGAACCCAGTTCTTTTCTCAAGAAAGTGATAACTGAAAGCAAGTAAAATTAGACTGTCTACTTAGTTGTTTATGATATATTGGCACTCTCCTAGATTACGTCCTCTTAGGAAAGAGAGATTCATATGTCTATATATGTCCCAATCTTTCTAAATAACTATCTGGGGAACTGACATAAAATCAAATAGACTGATTGTTTTTAGTTTCTTTACCCTCTTCTCTTCATGTAGTCCACTGAAGAGTTTAAATTCCACTGGGAAGGGTATCAGATTTGTATATTGTATTTCCAATAGCACACATATGGCTCAATGAAAAACAGAAATAACAAGATATCCTAGACTCTCATTGCTTTTCACTTAGTGTGATCTACAGAGGCTGCACAGCTTGATTTCTTTTTGTAAGAGTATCACTAACTTTCAGAATAACCTTCAGCAAATCACTCCACCATATTTTTCCTTAATTATGAAATGGTGATAGTAATATTCCGTAAACCACAGAGCACTTTAAGTTCTAATTGTGATCATTATTATCTAATGAACTTCAAATTTTGTCATTTCCCTCACAGAAATATATACATACTAAAACCAAAAAAACCCAAATCTGCAATACTTATGACCTTCTTCAAGGCCTTTTCCCAGAAAGTGAAAGACACCAATCCACTGGTCTTTATAATATGGAACAAGGATTCTACATTTACAAGTCATCATCAAATGGCAGGGGAGGAAATAATGAAAGTTGCTGGTTTCAGAAGTCCTTGGATGAGGCCATGTATTTTTATTTAACTACTTAACAGGACACAAGAGATAGTTTCCATTCGATTATAGAGTAAGAATACCTGGTCTTCAATTGCATCTCCCTTTCTGAGAGATTAAAATTACTTTACTTCTATGGGAAACTGCTCAGCTATGACTGCAAGTTTACATTCTTTCTAAGAGCACAAGGAACCTGAACCTGGGCCATTCTATAAATAGATGTGTACACTGGATATGTCACAACTGCGAAAAAGGAAAATCAAAATTGAAGCTGATAATAAATTTTCATATTAACACTTATGCTGAACAATCAGACTTCAGGATGAAATGCAAGTGAAATAATTTTCTCTTAATTTCCTTACCAAGTTTAAAGTTCAAAGGTAGTTTTCCATATGTAAAAACTGCATCCACTCTTTAGAAATGCTAAAATCGTAATAGGTATTTCTGCATCATTTATTAATGGCAGTCACTTTTCCTAAAAATAATGTTATCTGGACTCTAGGAAAACAGGAACTTGGTAATAATAGACTTGAAGTACACATCAGCTGGCTGGGATACAAGAAAACATACAAAACAACTGTTTAATTTTTGAAACATTTTCCTAATTGCAGAGAGAAGTAAAGAAACAAAGGAATCAAGTTTCACAGCTAAAATTTTTCTGCACTAATATCAGTAGACATTTTCTTTTAGCAAGTCAACAACCAAAATAAGCTGGTTCTGTTCTGAACCATCTGCTTTATTGTATTTAAAATTACATATAATTATTATATGAATTTGAACATTTAACATTTCTGGTTACTTTGAGAGAAAAATGCAATTCCATAGCCCAATTTTTCATTTATAGTTTGGCTCATGCACTCACAAGGGAGAGAACAGTTGCTCTGTAGCTGTTGTTCAGGTCCCCGATCATAAAGTTAGTCAAGATTTTGGAGAATTACATAGAAGAGTCTCAGGATTGCTTCAGCCTACACTGAACTGCCAATAGCACTGAATGAACATACAGGTAGCCACAAATGAGAAAATTTTGTCCCCTTTGCCAGGGAAATGCCTCAGGGCCAGTGCCCAATTCAATCAGATAAACTGAATTTATGGTAACCATCATTAGGTACTTAGTGTAGGCAAGAATGTGACTTTCAAATATTGATTTCTACAGAGAAATCATTACTTTGAAGTCTAGCCAAGTCCAAAGCTATGTCTGAAAACAACATCTGGCATTATATGTGAGTCTTCCTTGTCTTCATTTTCTTGATTTCCATTTTTCTTTGTTTCTTTCTCATCCTCTCTGTTCTAAATATCAGCAAAAGCAACAAGGGAAAGTAGTCGAATAAAGGACATTGTCAAAAGAAATTTGTTGAAGTGCAGGAATAATTTAAGTAAAAATAATTACTAGTCATTTTATTCCCAATTTTTAATTCCAGCAATCCTAGAAGTACACCAAAACAAAAAACTTTTTTTCTTTTTTTAATTGAAATATCTCTGTGAACATCTTTGTTTTTAACTCTTACTTTGAGTAATACAGTTAAATCAATGATTGGTTAGGTGTCCTAATATTTCTTTGGATCTGATCAAAGGTATTCTTACCTTCAATTCTATGATGAGTTTGATGAGGTGCTACTGCAGATTAATAAATTTACTGTGAATAAAGGAAGTGAACCAAAGCACAAGGGGGTTCACTGCATGGATGTCTTGCTAGTAACTTATTTAATTGCTGGTTTGACAAATTTTGTTGGTGAGCCAAAAGAAGGCAGAAGGGACTTTGGACACTAATACAAGCCTGCTAAGAAGACCCATAGATTACAGCCAGTCATTTGCGGAGACTGTGAGGAACGTTTTGTGCAGGAGTTGATGCAATCAGGGTCTGTTGCCTGAGAAACCTTCTCATCAACTCAGGGCAGGGATGTTCCGTGAAATACTGCCAGCTTTTTGGATAAGGGGAAATTTCTATCCATGCATACATGCTACATATCATTCCCATATTTTTCACATTTTTATGATTACATTTAAATTTCCTGTTAAAGATTTCCTTGTCTTTATATGATTAGAGTGTATTTCCAAGTGAGGAATTTTTTCCTACTGCAAGGAGGTTACAGAGTACAGTTACTTTTGCTGGGATTGTGAGGCACAAGGCAGTTTGTTTATTGCTCAGGAGTCAGATTAAACATGTTGAACTAGGGGTTTTTTCCTGCTTCTATGTGGCAAAAGAGCTACATATATGAGATTTTCTCATAAAATATTTATTGGTAGAGTGTTGTGGATATTATATTTATTATAAAATAGTATTACAATACAGTAGTGGAACTACAATACTGTTTGACAGAAGAGTAGATAATGACTGGAGTAAATATATCCATTGCCTATTTTAAAGTGCTTAAGTACTGTTTTGAAAAAACATGATGATCTTTACCCTGATATGCTGCACTGTACAAATGTGCAAAGGAGCTATAAAACTTCTCTGGATTAGCAGCTAAGGGGATCCCTTAATGATGTATTGATGGCACAGATGTCACTACAACATCCGTTTTTTGTGGCAATGAAATATAAGTGAAGACTTGATGGCAGAGGCATGCCAGAGTGCCACTTCACTCTAGCTGACTTCTAGCCTGTGTAATGACACTTTGGATACACTTAGAGACTGACATAATTTATTATGGTGGTACCAAAATGAGGCTAACAGAAGGCTGGCACGAAACCTTTGCCCCCAGTTGCATAAAGTAAAAATGTGTTGAAACTGTTTCTGAATTTATTTTAAGATTTGGTAATACAAGCACAGTGAAACTGAGTTAAAATACTAAGCACTTCTCAGAATTTTTACCAAAATAGCATTACTTAAACTTTTTGCTTCAAACATCATGTTAAAAGTATCCAGTGCACATAAGAAAGAATTAGGATAGTGATGAACACATAATCTAAATGCAGGAACAGAGAGGAAGCTAACCAACATAGATTAATCTAGAGGATTAATGGGTTGTTTTCTCACTACATCTTTGTAATCTGTTAATGTATCATAACAACCAACTGTCTCAGTCAGGGAGGTTACTATTTCCTATCTCATCTAAAAGGAGCAGAAGTAGAGAATCACTTGAAAATGTTGCTTATAAAACTGAATTATATTTCTCTTTCAGGGATCTTGTCAGTTCTTTTAAAATTGTTAATCTCCTACTGCATATTTTCACATTTTATACAGTTATTATTTACAAGCAATGTGAATTCATTAGCTTTATGAAACTGATAGTTATTATGCATGAGTTGCTTCCTGTCCCCCAAGACTGAAATGAAAGTGAGATACTGCATCTCTAAAGGCTTCCCTAAAAGGAACATTCGTAAGTAAATAGCATAGCTAAACATTTGTTAAATTAGCACTAGCATACACTGAATCATGTCTTACCTAATTTGAAGAAAATCTTAGCAGAATTTGAAAGAAAGGATGACTCACTCCTTAATTTCCAGTGTCAGTCTAGAAGACCTACATGTAGTGATGAGTTTTCTCAGAATGATTTTTTTTTTTTTTCCGCCTGTGACTACAGACTTGTTGACACCAGCAGTCCTTCTCATATTGCTTTTATGGTTACTAACATATTTGTTTTTATCAAAGCAACATGTTTTTCAGAGTTGTATCCACTTTGAAAGCTTCTGACTGGAAAACTGCTGCAGTTGGATGTTTCCCGAGTGGAGTAATACAGAGAGATCTAAATAAAACCTGTCGGTTTCCACACAGAATACCTATTTTGACATKAATCTTTCATGAAAATAATTCATTATTTCCACCACTAAGCAAAAATAAATGTGAGCTATCACAAAAATTTTACAGCCACCTTTTCCAATGAATGGCCTTGTGATGACTGAGCAGGTAGTTAAAAATAAAACCTAGTGGAACAGTTTTCAATAAAATCACTGCCAGTATCCCCTTTACAGTTACCAGGAAATAAAGTTTCATGTAACATGACTTAGTTTATATCTTAAAAAACAATATTCTTCCATTCTAGCTAAAAGAAGTCACTACAGTCTGAGGAAACTTGTATTACTTGCATGAGTCAAGGCTGGCTTCCAACTTTCAAAGCTTCTTTTACATATTTTTCCATTTCCCTTTGGCCAATCAGTGCTTCTCATTATAGTTATCATAGAAAGTGTTAAGGTGATTGTTAAGTTAAAACTTCATTACAATATAGCTGTATCCAGTATTGCAATGGCAGTAATAATTAAATCCTTTCAAATCAGTTACGAATTTTAATGAAAAATCTGTAGGGAAGATAGACAGGATAATTTTGGTTCTCTTAGAATTGAAAACCAATCAAAAGAGGTAATTCTCAGAAAAAAAATATATCTTATGTAGACTATTAAATTTATGTTTTAAAGTACATTGGATGACTTACTTTCAGACATAGAGCTGCATTCCCATATTCAGCCATTAAAAAAGCCCATATAACAGCCTAAATGTCACTGAAAGTGAACAAGAATCCACTTTCTTTCCCTATTTTGATAATGTTTTTTGCTATGCTGGCACTTTACATTTGAAATGTACAACTTGTGAAAAATCTACAGGCAATTCATATAACAAAAAACAAGCCACCATATATCAGTAGCATGCTTTTTTTTTGAAATTAAATAACTCATGTTATGTAACTTCCCATATTATTCACAATAATAATGACTATAGTTTACTGACAGACATGAAACTCTTGACTCTCTATAACAGCAACCTTTTAAAAACTTACAAATACAGGCATTGTAGAGTTAGGAGTTAGCATTTCCAGTTGTTTCTCTGCTTACAACCCTTGTACCAGAGGAAGCAAAAGCGCACGGCAAAATTACAGATACGTATTCATCATTATTAACACCTTATCCTCCTGGCAAATTTAACTAGTGCTCCAGAGACCACCACACACAAGTACTTTACAAGGAACAGTGATACTCAAAATCACAGCTAAAACAGATGAAGAAATAGTAGATAAGCAATATGTATTTTTATCTATCACGTATAATGATGCACTATTGACCTAGTCTGATGATCTTTCACCCATACTGATGTAAACTTGGCATTGCTGGAAGACAAGCACAAGGAAAAGTATATGTACGTGCAGGGAAAGCCAAAAAATGGCCTCTCTGATTCCCTTAATTTCAGATAAATCAGCTATTTTGCTGCTGCTTATTCTAGATTTTGTTTGCTTTGGGGCTTCCTGAGCTTGTAGTAGGAATTTGTAAAATCTGAAAGAGGTTTTAGAAAAATCCAAAGCTGCTTCCCCTTCTTTCCAAGCCCACTAAAACATCCTCACGCAAGGATTTGACTGTTGCTGTTGCCCCATTCAGTTTGGAAAATGGCATCCCACGCCTACCTTACAGTAAAATGACAGAAAGTGACGTGCATGTTATCAGCCTAAATGGTTTTACTGAACTCAGTAGTTACAGCATCCATCAATAGTCATATTGCTGACAAGGACTCGGTAGTACAGTTCAATACGTGTCCCATGAGGAATGAAGGGGAAAAGATTTGATTTTCCCCTTCTCTGCCTGAGTCTTTAAGAAAAGCTAGATTTCATCCTAAGACTATGCAGCAGCCCACAATTTACTCCAGCCACGAGGAACGTCACATTATTCAGCTACTTTCTACTCAGCTCTAATATGAGTCAGGATCAAAGCAATACTGGATGATACAGAGAAAACCTATGGATTCTCCCAAATCTGAAATATAGTATCTCAGATTGTCCTGGATTTTGAATACCAGCATCTGTCTTTGCCATTTCAATAGTCCAATGTAAAAGGTTCATGACTGAAACACTCATATTAACTATTTTATTTCCCCTGGGAGTGAGTCACAAGCTGGTGGTGAAAGCTGGTGTCTTCCCATTGATTTTAATGGAGCTATGCCAGCTGGCACCACCTAAAATTTTCATGCTTTATCTCAAATTCTCCACTTCATATGACTTAATTCATAAACAAAGTGAAACCTTGTGGGAAGAGGCCATGCCTCTCTGCTGCACTGTCTCATTACTAACACTTACAGAAGATTAGATTTTAGAATTCATGACCTGCTTAATACTTCAGAAAGAAACAAAGCTAAAACAGTAATGCAAAAAAATAAAGCTAGTTTTAGTACCTGGCTTGTGTGTGTATTACGTGTTCAGCAACTTGGCTTCTATGTCCAAAAGTACAGAAATAAACAAATGGCAAATAAAATTCTTAAAGCATCTTTGAAATACTATTGTTACATCCAAAAAAGATATATTTTCCAAGATCATCTATGTCATAAAACATTAAAGAAGAGTGAAGAAATAACCTCAAAGAACCTGTAACAAAGATCTCAAAGTATAGCAGCCCAAATTTTACACTTCATTTTTAGATAATCCCCAGATTCGTAGGATCAGTTTGAACTAAATATTTTGCCTGGACAGTAATTGCTCTCATTTCTGTTGTTTAATGAGGTAGAGAAATCTGGGTGCTGTGTGTGTATTTTTTTCATGTCTTTTTTGCCAGTTATGACTATTCATGAAGAATTCATTATTATGGAAAGCCTTTATATTTGAGACAGATCTTAGATCTGTATCTAAGAGGGATTTAAATTCTACAGCACTGAAACATCAAATTTTAATTGCTTGTTCCTCTTAATGAAATCTATACCTTTGACTTAGATTCCCAAATTCAATTTAAGAAGTAAAGGGACAAAGAGCTGTTTCAAAACCACAAAAATCACAAGGTACAGCTGGAAGCCAATCCCATATGTTTCTAAAGTCAGTGGACAAGACAGTGAAAAAGATATTCTGTAGCCTAGAGCATGGGCTACAGGAAGGGATAAATTTCAGGCCATATTCTGACTATTTGAAGTAAAATCCATGCACAACCTTTGGACTCAGCATTCTTGTCTAAGGCCACACTCTTCATTACAGTTATATTGGGTTTGTGTGGCAAGGTTTTGGTAGCAGAGGAGCTACAGGGGTGGCTTCTGTGAGAAGCCACTAGAAGCTTCCCCCATGTCCGATAGAGCCAATGCCAGCCGGCTCCAAGACGGACCCGCTGCTGGCTGAGGCTGAGCCCATCAGCGACAGTGGTCGCACCTCTGGGATAACATATTTAAGAAGGGGGGGGGGGAAACAACCTGCGGCGGTAGCAGGCAGAATAGAGGAGTGAGAATATGTTACAACTCTCAGTTGCAAGACACCCCTCAGTGCACAAAACATGCCCCAGCATCTGACCACAGAATAAGGCCTTTAATATAAAAGATCAAAAGCCTTTAAAATGAAAACAAGCCAGAGGAGGAAGCCTGCAGTGATTAAGGATACTGCGTACATCTTGAGATTCTGCAATAGGGTGGAACTTTTTGGTGAAAATACCCAGAGGATCCCGGAAACAAGATCATATAAAACACTACAGAGTAAAACAGTCTGGCATAAGGGAAAATACCTTCTTTCCCCTAAATCTGGCCACAGGTTTAAACTGGGGCAGCGAATTAGAGGCCACCACACCAACCAGCTACAGGCAACTAAAGGGTTTCTCAAGRTGACTGGAACTACAACCTTTCCGTAGTATCTGTCCTTGCCAACCCCTAGTGTAGCTCCACTCATTCAGAGGAAAGCGGCACAAACCTTTACCCCAACCACCACCCCAGCACTTCTCTCCAAACCAAATCACATATCAAAGGAGAGGATATTCTTTCTAGATGGGTCAGAAATCTTTAAAGACAGCAGTAATTGAATGCAACACTGATACGGAATAAGAAAATAAAAAAGGGTGATCTTATCTCCTTTTAATTTCTGTTTGGTACTCAAATACAGGGTCTGGAGCAAGTTACACTGTGCCTTCCAAAGTAGCTGACAATGAAGAAAGAGAATAGGAGGGAATAAAAAATACCGACTGCTCAATGTGCCATTAGAGTCAAAAAAATGACTGTATATCCATCTAAAATGCCATCTCCTCCAGAATAATATGGCAGCACTGATCACTGTGTTTCAAAAAATGTGTTAAAGAACTGGCAGAGGTTCAGAAAAGAGAGTTCAAATATGAGAGAAAGATTTGGAGAAATTATCAAAGAGATGGAAAAACACACAAAAATGTTGGAATTGTTTTACTTAAAAAGGTGATAGAAAAAGGGTTTGTTTTTTTTTAGCATGTATACCAATCACAATAAAAATATATGCACTGATAGTCTGGAAATGGTTGGGAGCTTCTGATCTCCATTTCTTGTAATAAGTGGACAGGGGGCAAAATTTAGTTAAAGGGTGGTAAGTTAATCATAAATACTTTTTCTTCCATATAGCAGAATAGAAGTCACTGTCCCTGGAAGCTGTTGAGGAGCTTGTCAAGGCCAACAACTCAAAGAGATCCAAAAAGAACATACGTAGCTGATGAATATCCTGAATTCTTACATGTATCAATAACCTTTATTTTGTAATATGTATAAAACCTCAGGACTAAGGATAAAAGCTTTGTATCCAGCAGAAGTCGGTTTAAGACCTAGAGAAACAGAAAGGAAAAATATATTGTAAATTATTCTAGATTAACCAAGCAAGAAATTCTCACGCTGTTTTTTTTTCTTTTTTTTTTCCTATAGCTACAGATACAGTAAACAATATCCTTCCTAAGGTCAGAATGAAAATATTGACCTAGATAAACCTCTGGTCCAGTCCAATATGGCAATTCCTGAGAGAGAAAGGAGATTAAAATTATCTAGAAAATAAGAGTGACATTACATTTTTGGACAGAAATAACAACAATGTATCTTTCAAGTAATCCTATTGCTTAAATATCCAAGTAAACTGAATACTATTGCTTCTGTGATGTTTAATTTTTTTGTTAAGCAATGTTTTTTATGTGATTTTATTCTTGCACTTTCAGGTATGATTTTTTTTTGCATTTGAGTTCATATACTTTATCTTTACCTTAGCTCTACTTTGATACAAACTTTATCCTAAAAAGCAGCTTGCTGCATGATTAGGTAAATTATAATGCATGGTGTATACTTTATTGCACATACTGATCTATACATCACAGATATTAGGCATTTCATTGTTTTAATGGCAGTATAGCTATTGAATAAAAAACAAAGAGATGTCTTTTAGTAGGTAAAGGAAACATTTATGGCCTCAGTTCCAAAAGTTATATCCCAATAAATATGAAGAATAGAAGAATAAAGTATCATGAATTCCACAGTCATTTGCTGATATTACAGTATGCCTGTGGTAAACAAGGCTAACTAGACTGTTGAAAATACTATTTTTGTACTCTTCACAATTGTGTGCTTTCATACACTGATTCATTTTAATGAAATGTAAATTCAAAGTCTTAGTTTTTCCATTTGCTAGTGCATTACTAGAGCATTTTTCATGTCCATTATAACCCTTTATTTCCTTTGTCATTTAAACATTCATTCTTCATCAATGTATCTGTTTTTCCTCAACAAGTTTTTTTATGTATGTATTTTGCTTATATGCATCCAAATTAGTTTTGCTATTAAAAAAAAAAAAAAAGACATAAAATAAGCCCAAATGCACCAAATTCCCTAACATTTTGCAAATCTACTTTTATTTTTATTCAGTCACTCCAAAACGTATACCAGCATCATTTCCTTTGGACAATTAGAAATTTCAGAAAAAATTCTAAGCCTGCCTGCAAAGAATTGCATAATCAAATGGCCTTTCACATGCAAAACATATCAGACACTATGTACTGTATTGCAGTTACCATGTACCCCAATTAGAGCTTATGATCCATGAACTACAGCTAGTTTCTTAAATGGCAGGAAGAAATATCAACAGTTCGTGAGATGTTTATGTTAACACCTTATATATTGAAGCCTTTGATTTAAAAAAAAAAAAAAAAACACCAATAAAAGAATGGTCGAAAGAACGTCATCATGAAACTTTACTCTTCATAGAATCTATCTGAAACTAGCTAAACTGAAACATTCTGTGCAGCTCTGTTGGCATACAATCACAATCTTTCTTACATTAACATTTCTTACATTAACATTTCTTACATTAACATTTAAGCAGGTACAGCTTTGACTTTATATCTTAGAATCATAGAATCATTAAGGTTGGAAAAGACCTCTAAGATCATCGTGTCCAACCATAATCTTGCTGCATTTCTGAATGTTTGGTAAAGTGGCCTCAATGCTTTTTTTTTTTCCTTAATGGAATATTATAAAGCTTAGATTTTAAAAACACAAATACAGAACATCTAATGGCTTCTTTTCATTTTATTTTTAAGGGCAGCAAAGCAATCTCCCAGGCTTGATACAGTATTAGGAAGAGACAGGTGTTTTCTCACTTTTTCCCTGTTAATTTGCAAACTAAAAAAAATGCCAATAATGTTTACAAAGTGTTATTGTATTGTTAAGGTATTATTAAATGTTAATTTTTAGAATTAAACATTTAAAAAGGTTTAATTTTAATTTAAAATTTAATTCAATTTTATGTGTGATTTCTGCTAGTCTTTAGAAAATTAAACCTCAGAAATTGTATTAAGATGTATTTCTTTACTAATCTTTTTAAATGTTTTTCTATACATGCGGTAACAATTCTGGACTATATTCATTGAATTTGTCCAGAATGTCACCATGTATAATCTCTGGATAAGCATATGAGTTTCAAAGTGTTCTTCAAAATTAATTTGGTCACACTCACAGATGAGAGTTACAGAGTAGTGAAAGGATGAGAGCATCCTCTATCTCACAGTAGCTGTAAATGAATCCAGATTGAACTACTTCAAAAATCTTGATCTCACTCTAATCAGTGACAAAGTTTTCACTTTAGTGATGAGACTACAGAGTCTTAATCGGTGTAACATACACATCCCAGAGAGTGGCATAATATGCAATTTACATAAATTGGGTTTGCTYTATGTTTTGTCCAAATTACATTGAAAATTATGTTAAAGATATCTTTCTAAAGATCACTACCTCTCTTTCCTAAAGCACTTTTTTCAGCACCCCCCTTTTTTTCCCCTGTGTTCTGCTTTTATTTGTTAAATAGTATTTCTGTCACTGAGTGGCAGTCTCCATTGGCAGCCTTTCCCGAGACCTTATTTTTCACCCACATTAGTCCTTAAATGCACCATCCAAAGTATAACCCGAATCTAGGCAGCTGATACATTTCTGCAACTGTAAAAGAAGTATGCCCAGCACAAGAATTAATAACTTGGAAATGAATTACAACCACTTCTGCTCTACTTCCATTCTAAAACATCCATTCTCCTGCAGATCGTAACTCAGCAATTCAGATACACAGGAATTAGTAGCGCTCAGGACGCTCTCTTACTGTCAGGATTTTAAGTCAGAATACTCAGCATTGTGGTTTTTTTAAGTCCTTTTACTATGCACTTGAGCCAGATTAGGAACATCCAAATTTGTCTGTTATTACATCGCAGGTAACCCAAGACATTTTCTTTGCTGTTGGACTATGCTAGTGTGCCTGCTTTGCTCAGCACCAAAGCACCCCTGCGCCGCATTCAAAGAGAACAAGATCCCTCTGAGGAAGCTGGGCAAGGGTTTCTTGCCATCTGCAGAGAGAAACAAGCGTTTCTGCCATCACAAAGGTCTCAAAGGGCTTTCAAATTTTGCAAACACATCTTCTGATCACTGCTGCTGCACATACGAAGAAGAGCTATAGATTTGACAGAGAAATAGATACTATGGGAGAGAAGGACTAGGCTTTTAGCCTACCAAAAGTCAAGTCCAAGGTTTGATATCATAGAATCATTGAATTGTTTAGGTTGGAAAAGACCTTTAAGATCACCAACCATTAACCTAGCACTGCCAAGTCCACCACTAAGCACCACATCTACATGTCTTTTAATACCTCCAGGGATGGTGACTCCACCACTTCCCTAGGCAGATTGTTCCAATGGTTGACTACCCTTYTGGTGAAGAGATTTTTCCTAATATCTAATCTAAACCTCCCCTGGCGCAACTTGAGGCCATTTCCTCTCGTCCTATCACTTGTTACTTGAGAGAAGAGACCACAACCACCTCGCTACAACCTCCTTTCAGGTAGTTGTAGAGAGCGAGAAGGTCTCCTCTCAGTCTCCTCTTCTCCAGGCTAAACAACCCAGTTCCCTCAGCCGCTCATCATAAGACTTGTGCTCCAGACCCTTCACCAGCCTCGTCGCCCTCCTCTGGACACGCTCCAGCACCTCAATGTCCTTCTTGTAGTGAGGAACCTAAAGCTGAACACAGTATTCGAGGTGTGGCCTCACCAGTGCCGAGTACAGGGGCACGATCACCTCCCTACTCCTGCTGGCCACACTGTTTCTGACACAGGCCAGGATGCTGTTGGCCTTCTTGGCCACCTGGGCACACTGCCGGCTCATGTTCAGCCGGCTGTCAACCAGCACCCCCAGATCCTTTTCCGCCGGGCAGCTTTCCAGCCACTCTTCCCCAAGCCTGTAGCRTTGCCTGGGGTTGTTGTGACCGAAGTGCAGGACCCCGCACTTGGCCTTGTGAACCTCATACAGTTGTCCTCGGCCCATCGATCCAGCCTGTCCAGATCCCTCTGCAGAGCCTTCCTACCCTCAGGCAGATCAACACTCCCACCCAACTTGGTGTCATCTGCAAACTTACTCAGGGTATGATTACCCTCTGTAGATATATCAAGAAGCAATGTATCAAAAAGAGAGAAATACTATTTCATATCAAGGGCAACGTGGCACGAGAAAAAACGAGTATAAATTGGGCATGAAGAATTGAAATTATTCTGGAAATTCAAAGCAAACACCTTGTTACCAGTCACTGTTCTGAAATACTGAGAAGCCCAAACATCAAACTGCTTTTAATGTAGACTTTAATAAATTGATTAATGGCATTGCAGGATGGAATTTCTTGTAATATCAAAAAAAAAAAGAAAAAAAGAAAAAAAAGAAGCCATGCTTGGCTAACCAGGATATAAATAGGAACATCTGATATTTCATTGTTTGCCTTACAAACCACAATGATTAAAGTCGCTGATTCAGGCATATTTCAGCCAAGTTGATCATCCTACTTGCTTAAGACACCAATGTTGCAATTCATTTGTCAGTGTTCCTATTCCGATGTGCATAATCTCCACCTTTTCAAGGAGTAAGTATGCAGCACAAAAAGAAGGATTCACATTTCCATTCTGCTATCAATAACTGCCAAGTAATATAAGAAACTACCCATACCTTACTCTATAGTTATAAAAGCCTATAAAGGTAAAAAAAAATAGCACTAGGTCACTCATTTTTGACACGTAAGCGGATTTTTTCTTTCTCCACTGAGTGTTCTTATGAGAAGGAAATACTAGATCTCACCATCTTTGATGGTAATGCAGTACACATTTGGAATCTTGAGGAATTTAATTTAGAACAGCAAGAGTTTTTTATAGAAAGTTTTTTTGTATGTGTTATCACTCCAAGCCTTGTCTTCTAATGTGATCTTGGAAATTGTCTTTTCAACTGAATATGAAGTAATTATATTTTGTCTTAATTTTATATGCTTAGTATACATTAATAGCATAAATTATACACCTTGCTCTCTAGTGTGTATTTTTTATATGAAAGCTCAATATCTTTATGAAAGCTACTTCAATTCATTAGGAATTAAGTAAATAATTTTTGCAGAAGTATGGTAGTCCTACAGACAGTGCTCTAAAAACCAACCGGATTTTCTAGAGTATTATGTTTTTTTCCATAGAGTATGCTGTAGAATGTATACAATTAAGAACAAAATTTTATACAAAAGTTGAAACAACACCATGGGAAATGTGCCTTTTTTCTCAAATTCCCTAGGACATTTCTACGAGGTAACCGCACAGCAGCATATTATAATAATTGTTCTTCAATGACTACAGTTTGGTCCCTTTGCAATTTGATTGCACTTTGAGATAAACATTCACTTCTTTATAATACTGAGTTTATTCACTATTTCAGACACATATCATATTTTTAACTATGCTGTATTATCAGTATTGAAAAGACTACATAGATTTGGGGGTCAATCATTCTCCATCTGGTTCAATGATCACATCATAAAAGGAATTGGAGATAGTTTGGTGATCGATGGGTAGACAAAACTAATTAAATGAGAAAGAAATTTTAGTAATACATGTGAAATTGAGTTCAGAAGGGAAACATGTTTGAAGTTGTCTATAAAATGAAAGTACAGGAATATATCAAGCATTGTTAGAGACAGTAAGGTTATCGATTCTGCTAATCACATCCAGAGGAAAATGACCTAAATAGGTAATTAAACTAAACTGGACACAGAGCATTACACTATGCTTATTGGCTCAGTACTCACTATCTTATTGGTCTTTAGCCATGAGACAACCTTTGCTTTTGGCACCTGTAAAATTGCTATTTTAGAACTCACACCATACAGTCATAATGATCCAGAGACATGAAAACAAACAAATGTATGATGAAATAGGGAAATCTTACACAGGGAAAATAATGGAAACACCTTTGTTCAATAGCTGATGCCTATACATATGCTCTAACCCAAAAGAATAATTACATTGACATAAGTTATGTAAATTTAAAGACAGCAGGACAGGCATATAGAAGCAGAGATTTCTAAAATTTTATAATTATATAGGAAAAAAAATTATTCTCAAATCTGTGGACCAAATCTAGAGGAGACAGGTTGGTAACTCATATTAAAGCTCTGAAAAATGACACACATTATAATTGTTACACAAATTGTATAATCTTCTTGCAAATTCATAACCTAGCTTTGAAATTGACATTCATTGTCAGTGAGACAAGTAGTAATTATTTATAATGCTTACTGACAAGTTGGAGCATTAAATCCACTAGGTGCCACTTCTTTTTATTCACCAGGTTGTACAATATAAAAAGAAAAACTCTGCTTTTCCAGCAAATTTGAAATACATGACAGCACCTCTTTAATGCATATCTGTAAAGGCAATGTACATTTCATAGAATATTAAATGTGACATTTGAAGCTATATTGATTCTTAAGAATTACTGATTTTACCGTTGAGATGTCTTTTACCCTATCACCAAATTTGATCTTTGTGTTTTCTTTTGCTTGGTTTGGGGGAATACAGGTTGAATTCAATATGTCTGATATAAGACACTTGTCATCAAAAACTATATCTCAATTGTTCCTTTAAGGTACATAAAAAAGTGAGATTTTTGGTTTTTTAAGTCAGTAGTGATATTGCCATTGATCTCATGGGGACTGGAGAAAGGAGTGTCATTGGCCACACTCTTTTAAGAAAGAGGAAAAAAAAAAATTACACAAAATCCATAAATTAATAACAAGTTGTATATTGATGAAGGAATATGTGCTTCACACACAAAGAAGAAAAAACAAACTACCTTCAGCATCTCAACTGGATCAAGTTTCCAGTAATTATTATCTCCAACCTAGTTTTATGACGCGGTTAATGGAACTGGGTCTCAGTATCCTGGTTTGGATCCTTGACTTAAAGATTCCAAACACACAAACGTCTGAAATCAGTGCAATTCCTTAGTGATACAGGGGGGTTTTGTGCTGAGAGGGCTAAGTATCATTAGCACCTACCACCAGTACTTATATAATAGTTTTCAGTGTTCAAGGGCATGTTGGCAACTGCTTCAAGTCATCTGTACATGTTAGACGTACTGCATTAGAAGAAAAATTCTGGAGAGATGGCATTCAAAAAAAAAAAAAGAGAAGGGAGTAAGATTACAGAAATTCAAACTAAAGTATTCAGCTATACAAAGAATATACTCAAATCATAGAAGCCTATGAAAAAGAGGACTGTAAAAGCACCTGGCAATTATACAAGAAAAATTTATCTCTGCAGACACAAATCTATGCATTTCTCTTGGTGTTAAATTTTACCTGTGGAAAAAAAATTGAGATTCAGTTAAAAATACCTTTTTTCAAGATTGAAAAATAAGTCAAGTATCCCAGCCGATAGCTGAGACAGAGGAAAAAAAAAAAAAAAAGTAATTTTGCATTGCCTAAGAATCCTGTTTCTTAATCAGTCTCTATATGTATTTTAGAATGAAACAATCTTTTAGAACCACTGGTGTAAGTAATAAAGTCAAAGCAATAGCTTCCATCAGCAACACAGAATATGTCTGACATTTTTTCCCCTTCTTTTCCTGTCTTAAAGCTAATGGAGTAAATGCTCCAGCTTTTCTGGCGTCCCCTTTGTTGTATTAACAGCCAGTATATCATCAGGAGAAAACACACAGCAGTAATAGCAGTATTCCTGTCTTGAGAAGCAAGAGGATACGAAGGAGGGATGCTTCTTGTTATGGAAGGAACATGCGCCCAGTACTCCTCCTCTGTGGTACAATCTGACCTCATCAATGTTACATCTCTTTCAGCTGAGGATTAAGCTACAACAGAAGTTTTCTCTTTAGCCAACCTTTTTCTCTGCCTTCCATCTCCTACCTCCATCTACACAAAAGGTGCTGATCAAGTAACTGACAGAACTGTGAATGAAGAGAACAAAAGATCTAGAGAGTAATATATTAGTCTGTTCCTCCTATCAAAGTTCTGGCTAATTTGATACCATTTGACTTGTTTTAGCTAGAAATCACTTTCCCCATTTTATCTAACCTAGGAAAGTGATGTTATATATTCATATACACATATCACTTCACAAGAATCTCAAAGGTCTTTACAAATTGAATGTATACCATATAAGAATCTTTTCAGACACCCAGGAATTGCAGTTAGTCCTAGGGTGAATTGCCGGAGCTGTAGTGATTTTACACAATAGTTTATAATAGGAATTGAAGATTGCATCCATTTGGAACTGCAGGCGAAGTTAGGTAAGGAGAAAGTAATTACCCAAATTGGAATTTGAATAGAGTACTAACAACTCCATTCTTGCAGAACAATACTGACATGCTTTTGGTTTTGTCACTCATGTGAAAGACGTAGTCACCTCTACAATAAGGAGCCCCTTAGTCACTGCTGAGCTATAGGTTCAGAATTGACTCAAATGAGTACAGGGGTTTTTTTATAAATCTACCACTCGATTTTCTTTCTGGTTTTATTAGGAGGAAACCAGCCTCTTTGATCACGTTTTTTTGTTCAGGAACCAGCCTGTTTGATTACACAACTGAAAAAATACAGCCCAAAATGGATTGTGCCAATGGAAAAGCTATTTTAGATGTATTTCAGCAGTTGTGCCCAGTTCTCTGTAGCAGCACTAAGATTGTTTTCTTTGTCTTCAGAACAATCCCAGGAGCAAACACTCTCTGTATGTACAGCACAGGAGCAAAGATATGACTTATGTGTCTGTACCATCTTTTAGGGTTGTAATAAGGTTGCTGTCAACTGTGGACTCATGGTCTGACAGTGAGTGCTGAAAATCCAGGATCAGGTGAAGGACTGGGGTTCATGACCTTCACACACCTAATCAAATTAGTACTCTGATTGACATGCAGACATGCCCAGTTTGACAAGGCAGAGAACAGGAGGATTAGCCTGCTGATAGCTTAGTTGCAAAGATGATTCTGCCTAAGCACTGCAAACTCTCCATACTCCTTACGAATTTCCATATTTTTTATGTGCAAGGAATCAGTTGTGATTTTCCTACAAACACTAACTGTAATTTAAAAGACAACAATTTTCCATTAAATAAATCAAAACTTTTTTTTTTTTCTTTTAGTTTAGCCTTTACCTGAACTCAAGGATCACTCTTCTCACCCAGAAGCAGAGCTTTTGGTGTTGATGGATACTGTATCAGAATTTTATATGTACATTTCACAGAATGTTAAAATCACATAGGTTTTTCTCTGTCACTGAGAAATCCATAATTGTAGTTAAGCTCAAATTAACAAAATCTTTAAGCATTACCAGCAATTATATTGAAAAAAACTTATTGGGTGGTAATAAACGAGACCACAAAATACCTAGGCATGCTTTTTTCAGTTCCCTTTTGGCAATTATTCTGTCTAAATTAGATATATCCATTGCAATTACCCTATATATGATAAGAAATACTGAAAGGAATCTACAGCCTGAATACAGACAGCATATGTGATTTAGAGACGGGGCTTCCAAGAATAGAGTACCAAATAACCGGAGCTTCTACATCATGCTTCAGTTGGTGTTGAAACAAAGGAGGGCAATACTTACCCTGTCATCTATTTATAGGAGGTGAAGACAAATATATCTGTGTCCCTCAACTATTTCTGAAGACTTGAGAACAGCTGCTGAAGAGGTCAGAAATAGGAGGAGTTTGTCAACTTTCTCATTAACCAAAACCAGAAGACACGTTTCCTAGGAGGTAGTACATATCAGAAAGAAACGTACTGAGATTCAGCAGCAGAAGCTCTCTACTCATTTCTATTCATCCCATCTTCTGATGGGATTGTCTCACCATGAAGAAGCTACTGTAATCCACTCCTTTATTTAGTGGGATGTAGGACCCAGCAAATGCCCTTTGTCTCTGCTGTGCCAGGCTGCACAGGCGCTTTGAAGCTGGTGCAGAGAAGGCTCCCAAACGATCTGTGTGTTCAGGGATTCACCTCTATTGGTGAATTTTTAGACCCAAGCAGAGCAGGAGGATGGAGGACAGAATAGGAGAGAGTTATGAGTTATTGTAACATTATAAGTTGCTTCTGCTCCTCCCTTTCATAACATGTAACACAAGACACTCAGCATTAGAATATTAGTCTACTTTCCTGTACAAGCCTTAGGATCAATATTACACCAATCCAAAGAATCTATAACTATCTACATCTGCTATTGTCCTTCAAGATTTTTACATATTTTCCAGTCATTGCATTAAACTAACCTATTAACTTGATCGGTTTTGCTAAAGTACTTTTCTTGCCACTTTCCCACTGCCTTGACACTCTTCTAAAAGAATAGGGCAAAACTTTAACAAAAAAACTATACATAAAATCTAGTCAGCCTATCACTGAGAGTTCAAATTATTTTAAGATGTAGTATAGGACTGACTTGGGCTCTCGACCCACTTCACCTAATTGTTTCTGCTGGAATTGTTCCCGTGGAAATCAGAAGTAAATTTCCCACTGACTTCTTAGGGAGTGGAATTAGTCCAATGCTAAGCAGTTTCAGCAGATTAATTACAACTGCACCTTTCCTCCTGTATTCTACAGTTTTTTCTATTCCAGCTGCTCTCCTGCCCTTTTCTTTTCCTTAGGATTATTTGTGTTCTCTGACCTACATCAGTTTAATGTTATTTCCCTAGGACTGTTCCTAATCTAACCTCAGTTTTTAATCCATTTTTAAATCGATATTCAGATGTTAAATGTCAATACATGACTGTGCATGATGAGGGGTTTATTTTAAATTTATCTTCAGTGTCTTGCCTGTTCTCTCATCTCCTCATTTAAAAAGTAAATTAGAGTAATTAGCAAGCAACACCCATATGGAATTTACTTGTGACTGACAGGGGAATTGTGCAACTTAATGATGGCTGAACTGATATAAAATGGATAAGAGAAAAGACTATCAATTCTGTTCCCTAGGATTAACTCATCAGTGAATACATATTCTGTAAGAGAAACAGCTCGGTCCCAGTTTAAATGATTTTTATGCTAAATAAACATGCTAAATAATTCTAACAAATCTAACATTCAGAAGATTAGCCTCCTAGTATGGATTTCTGAACCATGCCATGCATTCACCTTACCTAGAAAATACTACTACTGAAATCTTTCTTCAACCTTCTGCTTTCTGTCTTTTCAATTTAGAATTGCTATACTTCCAGTTAAGAAAGATCTTAATTTTCCTGGCACTTTTGATTCTGGACTGTCCAGATATAAACCTCAATACAGCACACCTTAATTAATTTCCTTGTTTCAGTTTTAGTTTCACATTTTCCAAAAAGCGAAAACTTCCACATTTTGGGTCTGGCTTCATAAATGCAAATGACTCTTTTAGAAAATGCTAGGCTGAATGCAAGGAAAGTAATTTTTCTTTACAATTACAGTACAAGTCTCATATGTGCAGTATACTAATCTTCACTTCATTACACAACTGCAGTTATATAAAGTACTTTACACCCAGAAAAACAATAATTTGGATGTTATTTCATGCAACAGAACAATTGCATCTACAAGACATTTTCTGTTTAGAATAAGTGCACTCTAAATGGGTTTAATTTTGGAGCTACAAGTAGAAGAGCTGCTGTTTAAATATTATTTCCTAACCCTTTTTTATCTAACATATAGCAAATGAAATTAAAGTTTTATGTAGAACGCTTGTTATATTCTATCACTTCTTGTTCACAGTAAGTACAGTGGAGGTACAGAGTGAGATGGATCACTCTTGCCTCCAGACCCAGCAAATAAATAGAGTTTCTCAGCTGACAGGAGAAGTATTGGTCCTTGTCAGAACTAACCCTAGCAACTTTCTGTGCATCTTATGGGAGTCAAAAATAAAGTCCTCCATAGACAAGTAATTTCCAGAGTTAGTGTAAGATTTGGGAAGAATTACGAAAAAGATTCTCTGGGATATACTCAAGTGGGACATCGTAAGATACGTTAGAGTGAAATCTATGGCTACAGAGTGAAAAATGAGGTGCTTATTCTAAGTCAAACCTAGACTGGATTTACATTACAGACTTTTTTCTAACATTCTTTATCATGCTTGAGGCCAGAGCTGAGTGATGCACACTTAAAAGGCAAAATTCAGAGCACAAGAGGTAGACACATAAAATGGATCTGTCTCAAAGTCTGTATCAGAGGTTTTAAGATAGATTTGTATCATAAAGTTTCAAAATAACTAGAGATAGCTTCCTCTAAGCTTTTAAACTCAAGAGTAAAAAATAGATTTTTGTAACTATTAAAGTAATTCTACAGCAGTGTAGTAGACCAAGGATGGATTTTTTTTTTTTTTTAAATTATTACAAGTTCTGTATTTGTTGGCCTTATTAACATGCTGGGAAAAAAACATCCTGAATGCTAGAGAGGTTTTTAAAAATCAGAAGCTTTTGAGAACAGCATTAAATCCTCTGACAGTTTGTGTGTTTGCCTTTTTATTTTTTTCTTTTAAAATTATTCTCTTTCAAAACTGGATGAAAATTGAAAGACCTGATTATTGAACATGAGGCTAACATGGGACAAGAAAGAAGCCAAGAGAATAGAAGCTGACAGACCCTTTTGTAAGTAAGCTCAATGAAGAAGGTGTAAGGCAGAAAACAAGGATACACTACCACATAGACAAAAGGCTATCTGCTTTCAAAGTCTTCTAAATAGGTTGATATAAGTGGTGCACCTTTTTCATTGGCCTTCTCCAGAGGGTGCAAACTGAGAGAGGAAAGATTAAAAAGCTATATTGCTATCTAAATAGCCCATAGTTATTAAATTTGTGGGGAATCTTCTGGGTTTGTGCTGACTGAGTATTGTTAAAGAAAATATGGGAAACCAGAAGGGTAGAGCGGTTGAGAAATCAGATCTCTTAAAACTTATGATGATCATCAGTGCTCAGGGTGAGTGCCTTTTGCTGTTGCCACCGCAGAATGTGATACTATTGGCAGTTATGTCAGACATAGACTCAACGAGAAAATGTTCATGATGAACGGGACTGTGTTCTTCCACAATTTTGCTGGGGGCCTGTGGTCACTCGTAGGCATGTAGATCACCGTAGGTCAGTAATCAAAAGTCAAATAGTCACTGAGGACTAGTTCAGAAAAACAACCCTGTTGATTACTGCTGTTTAACTAAGCCTCTGTTTAGCGCGAGTAGCGCGAGTATAAGATAATTTGGGGCATAGTCCGAGCAGTGGAGTTCTGCAAATCTTCACTTCCCAGCCATGCAAAACAATTTCAAAACCTAAACATGGAAAACCATATACTTATAACAAATCCTTTATTTAAATCAGCTAAGATCTGTTAGAATCTATCACACATTCTACTGTATAATAAAGATCTACTGAGCATTAGCTGACTGATATATGTAACATAAACCTTTGCATAACAACTAACTCCAAATGGCTCAGACAAGAGCCTCATAGAAATATAACCTTCCACACCATCTACCTATCAGCTGTTTGAGGCTTAAGTGCTGCAAAGTTCATACACTTTCTCTTTTAATGAGGAATAAGGTCCCCTATATACACATCTGTTCTTACTCAGCTAATGAAACTTCTCTTCAATTGATTTACTTGTTGACATATAATGTCTTGAAGACCTTACAAGCTATATGTCAAATTGTGAGATGTGCACATATAAAGAAACATGCTGTTGGCAGGAGTGAAATACAAACTTCAGGGGTAGGGAGGTAGCAAGACACATGATCATTTTTAACTCCAGCCCTCAGAAAAGATGGGTTTGATATGGGCCACGAGTACTATTGAATTTGTCAAGATGAATTATAAAATATAATACCATTACCTTTGGGATACAAATAAGAAGAATTAAAATGGTGAACTGGGCACAGTCAGTGTTGCAAAAGAAGTAGAAGGCAACATTTCATATTCTCCACACCTTCTACAATTTCAGAAGGCAAAACATCAGAGGAGGCATTTGCACCCAAGGCAGCTGCATACGAATAGATGGTCAGGGTGCACAAGCACAATCGGAAGCTGTCTGCATAGCAAAGTGGAGGAAAAGAAGAGCAAAATATTCTACTGAAAATAAACTCTACAGAACAACTGTACTCTGTGGACACTTAAGTGATGAATGAATGGTTTGCACATACAATAAATGTAGTCTCTAGAGCCAAAATGGCATGAACGCTACAGGTCTATTTGAAAGGCTTGGAAAGGGTATGAACCCTCCAGAATATCATGTTTCCACACCGCTGTAAAGAGTCATTCAGTAGCAAATAGAATTGGATTCCTCCATCCCCATTTCCAAGACGCTTGCAATTTCTCCATCTCAGACATCAGGCGTGCAGACAACTGATTTAAGTCAATTGATTAACTACACACCACTCAAGTTCTACTTTGAGGTTCATTGGAAACACAAAGAGGGTGTAAGGTTTGTGTGAATCCTTTTAACCTGGCTGCTCAGTGGGGCTCCCATAGCCAAAATCAAAGCTGAAAGAAGCGTGAGCACAGTATTTTAGTGGGGCACAGATCAGTCCAGTGGAGGCTACTATTTGTACAGTCCCAAGCTACCAAATTGTCCTTATTGGGAGCAATAGGTCCTCTGCCTCAGGAACTCATCAGGAGCCAGGCGCTGCTGCCCTAATACGATTCAGTGGCTCTCACAGAGTTTTGAGTGGTGGAAACTTGTACAGTGTGCAGCAGTTTGTTTTACAGCTCCTTTGGTAATTCAGCAGGAGCCGAGAGCAATTGCTTTATACAAAGGCAAGATGATGGCCCATTAATCAGTAAATCAGTGCTGTCAAGGTGGAAGAGTGACAATTTTTAAGTTGTTGAGGGTAGCAAAATACCTCACACTAGCCATGCCTTCTCTTCAATTGAATTTTAGGACCAAAAGCATAAGCTTTTGAAAGTCTGAACGGATGAAAAATACAGGAAGATGTACAAAGGTGAGGAGAAAATTTCTCTTATGCTGAGAAATTATGTCATGGGAAGATTTCTAGGAATATTTACAGAAATGTAATTCCTACAAAACTAATAGAAATTCATTTCAGTCATTATTGGATACGAGGACACTCACTACACCAAACCACAAAATTTCATAGTAGCTGGCACCTAATCAAAGCTGCCAAAATAACCACTCAGACTAGTCATTATTTAGGATAATTTTCACATACAAAACTAAACAAAACAGTATAAATTCAGTGAAGAAGAGCCAGGAGCTTCAAGTTTCAGCAAGGCCCACCACAGAATGAAGATTGTCGTTACAGTTCTTTATACATTAAAATAATCCAAGACATACCATGTTAATTCTCACATCTAAACTATTGTCTTAGCTGGAGGGTTCAATGTTTAGCAGCCTCTCCCATTGCTCTCATAAACCAGCCTATCGTTTTAACTACATTCCAACATTTTCTGTGCTGGCTTGTAAAGCAGTGAATACTGGGTGCGCCCAAGCCGTGACGGTGTCTGGAAGTCACATATAAGGTGAGCACTGCCATAGTGACCAGTGATGCCCAGCAGCATGACAGCACTGTTGGTTCACACCTTGTTCCTCCAGGAACTACTGAGCTGATCACTGAGAAGGAACATCACAGTTGGAAGCTGGCCTTTTCTCTGGCTGTCTCTGTATGAGATTCAAAAATGCTACAAATCTTATTTAGATCTTATGAAAATATTTCCACAGACAGCTGGTGAGCACTGCCTGATCTGCATTTTGTTTTTAAATGCATCACCGCACTGAATTCAACCAATTTGGTTTGTTCAGAGCTGATAAAAATGCTCCCAACTGTATTGCTGACAGCTCTTTTTTATAGTAAATCCCTAGACGTGAAATAAGGGTAAAATGGAAAGGATCCAACAAAGCACAGACTTACCTTGTTGGCCTTAAGATTCCAGCGGCACAGGAGAGGTGAGTTTCATGTGGTCCCTTAGGTCTCCTACTGCAAATGTGACCTACTCTGTACCCTCCGGTTGTACATGAGGCAGAGTGCTAGGTGTCACCGACTGTGTCATGGATGGCACAAAAAACAGCACCGCACGTTAGCCGCTTTTGTTCTGTCTTGCTATTAGTGAATGTGTACAACACCTAGTTTTGCTGTGCTATTGACAAAATCTATGCTGCCTCAGTAGCAACAGCTTGCAAGATTGCATCCTTAGACATGTCGCATATACTTTTACCATCCTCAGATTAAATTTAAAGTTAATTATATTGTGCCTCACCAGATTTATTAATCCTTTCCTTACCATTACTATTGTATTCATAAACATCCAGAGCCCATTTTTGAGCTATAAAAAACGTTTTACCTCCTTGTGCTCCCTAGATTTCCAGCTTGTAAATTAAAAAGTAATATAGCAGCTATTCATTCCATTCTGAAGAAATTAAAGTTACAGCATTATGATTACAATTATTAATGAATCCATTTCCCAAAATTACTTTTTTATGATGTACATGAAAAAAGCAAATAACAGCATAACAAATAGGTGAAACAAATGGTGAAAGGAGCGTGGCCAGCATTTGATTCTGATAATTAGAAATACTGAAGAAGAGTTATTTATCAAACCAGAAAAAAAGTGCGTGATGTTAGAAGCCAAACTATCGTAATATTTGCAAGAGAAGCATAGAACAAATCCTACTGCTGTTACAAGCTTTGTGCATAATTTGGGTTTCAGCAGGCGTAGTCCCCAGAAATGAAGGGAAATTTCATTTAAAGGGCTGCAGTCAGAGTAAGAAGCTGTTTCCTCTAGAAGGGATAAAAGTTTTACTGGCTGCATAGACTCCATCGAGTCAGTTTTCCTCATTATAATGGCACCTGCTGAAAGACTTTATTATATTATGTTCTATCATAACTGCTTTCTCAGGAAGGTGAATTATGGTCTGTGGTACAATGATAGGTAGTTAATCACTGGTGATATTTTGTGCTCAGTATTTTCTATACATCAGTGCACTGCACTGTCATTGGTTTGTTATAGTGCCTGATTTGATTTGACGAAGTGTGATGATTTATTAAATATTTTTTGAAATTTTCAGACTATATTTCAACAGTTAGTGACATATTCTGTTGCCATTACGTTCAGCTAATTAGCACTCCTGGATTTTGTTTTACACAACTGACTGAAGACGAAGAACACCACCACCAGGAAATTSCATGAAGGATGTGACACCAGAAAGACCGCAGTTCAAACGCTTTGGACTGAATTCAAACCTGATATTTTAGCCACTGGAATTCTGCTGGGGAAGTGAAGTTCCACTGATTGCATCACATCTGAATTTGGTTCCTTAATATTAAACTATGCTGCTGCTCTTGATTCTTTTTACAGAAGAGCTCCACTGCCAGGCTAAAATTCATCTCAGCACAATAGGTCAACACAAAGCCTATGGATTAGTTGAGTCCCACTTATGTGTTGCTCAGAATAGAGCTATAACCTAAAGGGTCTTTTAATCACCCTCTATAGAAAAGTAAATTTTCTCCCCCACACACCCCAGTCTCTCTCTCTGCATATTCAGAGGTGTACTTTTCTGAAAAATAAAGATTTTTTTCATGTTAACTTATATAGCCGGATAATCTAGGATCAAGGGCATCAAACAACATGATCAAATGAAATGTTCAAACAGGCAAGTTCAGTATTTGATAGAGGAATAAAGGGAAAGTGTTAGCAATATCTTTAATAGCATTCCTGTCAGTAGCAATAAGAAATCTGCAGTCATGACTACCAAATACTTCATAGCTGAAAATATTTTATATCTCCTTCCCACTGCCACTTGTATCTGTATCATCAAATGAACTGTTGATCCCAAAGGAAATGTGATCAAAGCCTAAGCCTGGAGTTTCGATCTTATCTTCCATATATACTATGTCATTTTCTCTAACAGTTGTTGTAACTGCATTGTGTTTCRTGTTACTTTTTCTTTCAGAAATTTGTATGAATAGATTGTTACCTTATGCTTCCATTATATTGCCTTTAAGATTGGCTTTTCTTTTCCCGTTACGCCTTAAACTGGAAAGAAAAATAATAAGTGTAATAGAAACTCAACATACTGTGATCAAATTCCTGCCCTTTCCTGTTCCATTCTTTCTTGTTCAGTCTTGCTCAGTCAAGGCACAGCATCATACAGTCAGTTTTATAATCCCTAGGCATTTTCCTCTAAAGCTGCATGATGGCCACAGGCAACATACTTGAATCCACAAGCAGTATCAGATCAGTAGAAAACACTTGATATATCAGCTTTATAGATTTTTTAAAAATAAATGCTCCATTAATATAAGTTTTTTTTTTTTTGGATAGCATTTAAGTAATAGATATACTTTATTACAGTAACATATTCTCAGCTATGTTTATATGTAATATTTATGACATTTTATAGATATAGGAAACCTTGACCTTTATTTCCAAAGTTACTTGTAATATTTAACAGTAGACAATATAAATAACTTATTTATGCTCATCGCATGTTTATTTTTATCACTATAATATACACTCTAATGGTGATGGCACTGCGATGACATCTTTTACCAGAGTCAACACCAATTGTTTTTTTTTATTATTAGAATTATTAGTGAGAAGAAAAAAACAAAACAAAACAAAACCAAACCAAAAAGATGATTGTGAAACAAATGCTTCTGTGATTCCTTTTTGTACAACATGAAATGTCAGGAAAGGAATTAAAGGGAATGTTATAACTTAACAAATACAAGAAGGACAAAGAGCCTTATAGTTTTAAAGCTAATGGTAAATTAACTTTAGCTCAGAATCCATTTCCGAATTGGAAAAATCTCAGAATATTGCATATACTTCTGGTCCCTTTTTATTTAAGAAATGTGAATTTAAATTGGAATGGGTTGCATAGCAGGACTAATACAATGATTAGATGACTGGAGAACTTTTTCTTTAATTGAAAAATAGCTTAAAAGAACCTGAATTGTTTAGTCTACAGAAATGAAACTGGAAAGGGAAGCTGAGGAAGTCTGCAAATATCGTAGGGGCAGGAGTAAATATTAAGATGAGAGAAGAATTATTTCAGTTACGAGCCGTAATGGTCTATGGTCACACTGATGTAAATTTTTCTTGTAATAACTCAGTAGAAATGAAGGGTGCTTCCCAGGCCTTCACAGACGGAACTTTTAAAATTGAATTTAAAACGGGTAGGGAGCACTTATGCTCTTTCTTTACAATTGAGACAGACATGACACAATATAAGTGATCATGGAGTAAAAAGGAAGGCTTGGGTTTAAAAGCCCTTCCTAGCCATCTTTTTGATCTCAAAGGTAATGTTTGCAAGACACTGAACTGCTGTTTGAATGTCTGATCTCTCCTGCTTTAATCTTGTGAAAAATTACAGTGTTTCTTTCCATAGATCTCAAGTTTGTCACAGTGCACTGAAAAGCATTTTATTAACTGTGATGAGGGGGGAATAAGTGTTTAGGAACACAAACGTATTGTATGGTAACCTGAGAGTGGGGAAGGGGACAGAGCTAAGTGCCTCAAAAAGTCCATTCCATCTTTGGTCTTTAAATCATCATTTTTTCTCCCTTTCTATCTATATATATACAATTTGTAATCTTAATCATCATCCCTTCCTCTCACCCATATGTGTGTGCTCTAGAAGTTTTGTTTTGATGTTAGGGGGTCAGAGCTACAGGAGGAACCAACATCAGTCTCCATCTCACACTCAGTGCTAAAAATCCRTAACAATTTGCACGTCTTATGAGCAGAAAAAAACCTCTTCTTTCCTTCTAATCCATAAGCAGCTGACAAATTTCCCTTTCTTCCTACTGCTTAGTGGTGTGTGTGGCTGTGATACCAAAAAATTACCCATCCAACTCAATGTTATCCACAGCTTATGTTTACTTACAGGACAAATTATCAATTATCAGCTCTAGTTTTCAGTCTCAGCACCAGTGCTCAGAAGCCTCACAAAAACAGAAGGAGAATTGTTCCTGAGGTAACAGGGACAGATTGCACAAACTAATTTATGGAAACAGAGAGACATAAACCACAGAAAAGCAAGAGTACTCAATTTCACTGAACCAGGAAAGTCAAACGTAAAAAGGCTTTTTTGAATCTGACCCAATAATTGCCTTCTTCAATATGGTAATTATCAAAGATATCCATGCAATCATTCTCCTTCTTGCCATATTCTCTAATAATTGGAAACTGAAGTCAATTGGCAGTACTGAAATCATTACTGTTTTTACCATTAGAGACTGGTGTGAAATGGTGTCTCTAATTTCCCAACAGCAATTGAGATAAAAAACTAGTAATGTAAAACCACTATTTATACAATACAGTCCCACCAACTCAAAGCAAAAATTCCTCTCTAAAAGAGTATGAACAAACTCAGAGTATAATGGATTTAGCAGTTCATGCAACTGTATAGGAAGTATATTTTTTTCCCTAAAGATATTTAAAAAAAAATAATTCATGTAATTTAACTACTTTTCAAATTAATTCCCTTCAAGAATGTAAGCACTTTATAGTCTTTATGGTAGGAGAAATTACTTTTCTAACTTATTCTAGAAATAACGTAAATAAAAGTACTTTAACATTGCATATGATGGAGTACATAGCAAATATGGTAAATATGACAGGAACAGAAAAAATTTCAGTCAGTTTTTTTTTCAGGGAAGAAGAAAGTACATTTCCTTTGAACATTGTTTGACATTAGCCTGATGAAATATTTTTTGGATAAATGATTTGGCCTAAGAGTACTCTTTTTTTCCCCCTGCAATTTACCACACTACTCATGTATTTTCTTTCCTAACTGTCATCGCTGTGCTCTGAGCACTACAGCTGTCTAGAATGCAAAATGCCAGAAGCTAATTTACTGCTCTGTTTAACTAAAGTTGCATTTACCATTGAAGGTAAAGGAAACTAGATCTCTATTAGCTGCCATTAAAAATGATAAGATGTCTGCATTTTTGTTCAGAAGTGCCCTTGCTCCCCTAACTGTTGCTGTAATCTGCTAGAGGGATTTCACAAATGATTCAAATTTCCCCTTGCAATTGTCAAATATCAACAGCTGGTGTTTCACAAGTAATAGTCTTTTGTTTTAACATGGGCACCACTGTTAGTACGTGCCTAAACTAGGCATACAGAAAAAAATGCATATTGCTGAAAGACTGACATATTCACAAAACTCTCAGAAACGAACATGCTTAAAGTTCTATGTTGCAATCCTATTTTCTATGTTGAACCTCTCTGTCCTTAACAACAATAAAAAAATACATCAATATGAAAGCAGGAAGAAGACACAGCAGGAAGGCATTTACCTTTTCAATTTATTCCTCCCTGAAATGTCTATCTAATGTTTGATCTTTCCAGAATTATTGCAGTTTGTTTTTTTTCTTGATGCTTCTTCTCTTAGGCATTCATGGGCTTTGAGAACAGTCACTAAATATGTGGAACAGGATGCTGCCACTCACAAACAGACCTATAATAAAAAGGGATGGAAAAATACAACCTGGCAGCAGCCTCTCTGCATCATGTTCTTGTTGAACACTGATGGTATTAGATTCTAGTCAACAAGGATCTGCCCACACATCCTGAGGGACTGTTGTTAAGGCCAACTGGAAAATAAATTAAAGCAACTCCTGCAGAAATGGAGCAATATTCAGAACATTTGTTCAGATTAAACAGGAAGGAAATTTATTTTCTGGATTTGTTTTTACTCATTTCTTGACACCAAAAACACGGACATTTTATGATTGCTGTTAGCTGTTGAGAACGGGAAGGATGATAGCTCTGAGGGATTATAGAATCCAAACTGCTTTACCTGAAAGGGTTATGGTGACCTATGATCCTTGTCTCCCACTGGCCCCAGAAAACAGTATGAATAACAAATACTGCTTCATAACTGCAGGTCTTTGCAGGTCCTTACAAGGCAAAGAACGTAACAACAGAGCTAGAATCTGAAAGCAAATAAAACCAGAAACAGTCTGTGCAGTAAAACTACTGCAGAAGCATGACTGGAAGATCACTATGACAGCAGCATTTAATTAAATAAAGAAGAAATAATTGCATCTCATTTGTTTTATTCCTTTTACTATTTCTGCGACCAGAATCACAAATGTTTACTATTATTTTAGCAAAACATGTTTTAAAAAGATGGATGTTTCAACCAACCTTGTGCACTATATCAAAGGTGATTTCTCTGGTAGCAAGAAGTTATTTGATTGAGAAAGAATTCTATAATTCGATAGTTCAGAGAGAAGTAAAATATAATTAGAAATATAGGCATATATTTAAAGAAATAGGGATCTCTATGAGTTATATTTTTAATGTATTTTGTTTTGAAAGCCCAGGGTACTTACTCGTCTGTGAATCTATGTGAATCCCCACTGATTTGCAGTGTATCATGTTATCCTCATAGGAGGATTAACTACAAAAACCTAAAGCCCATCCATTGCCTCCATGAATCATAATCACACTTGAAGTATTTTAGTGTAATGCCAACAGCAAATAAAGTTTCTATATTAAGTGCTATTGCTCTTGAGAGTGGAGTCAATGGCTTTTGTTCCAAACTCTTCTGATTGTCAATTTAAAATCTCAAGCTTGACTGTTTCAAAATCTTAACATTCTGCAAGATTTTTTTAATAGAGTTCTGAAACTTCGCAAAAACATAAAACATTTAAATCCTAATATGGTTGAAATACCTGAAAGTAATTATTTTTTAATCTGATGCAGTCTGCTGGGCTTTTTGCATTTTTAAATACATATTTTATTGTCAAATTGAAGATATGTGATAGCCTTCCAAAATTTAGGGACTGTTTCCCCAAAGTACTATAATGTAAACACATTTATTTTCGTTAATTTAAAATAAAGGGTAATGAATTTTAGAGCAAATGATTCCTGTGTTTGTTAAAAACTGCTGAAATTAAATTAGAGCCATCCTTAAAACTCAACAATGGTTATCTGCCAACATATCAAGAAAATGTTGACTTCCCTCTAGATCATTTTAAATCTATGTCTAAACTAAAAGATTTAGAAACACAGCCCAGCAAGGGTGGACGAGAGCCCCAACACACATCAAAACTCTGAATGTGTCCTTTATCACCTTGGTTTCCAAAGGTAGGAAAACTGTGCTTGGTCTTTGAAACAGTTATGAAACCTTCTGCCCAGGTTTACAACACAGCTGGCACAGAACCACCAGGACAACCTGCCGTACACCAGAGTTGTATAGTGACTAAACAGACCAAACTGACCAAATTTGAGGTAACAGGTATTTAAATTCCTCATCAATTCCCATGTTTTGACCTTTCCTTAATCTTGCCTAATGTAAGGTATAAAAGTCTTCAAAAGACTTGGGCGCTGTACCTGAGCTGCATTGTCCAGATTCTCTTTATCAACTTCCTGACAGCTGTGTGAGAATTGTAATTCCAATTTTTCTATGGTAGTTAGATTCCATGGGCCAAAATGTTGCAGAAATAATCTATTATCAATTCACATAAGCTACACGGTATCTGTCAATCTTTTTTGTTTTACACTAACTCTACTAATCCCATAAGCTTTAGCCTTCTTCCAATGAGTTTGTGCACAGTTTTCCAAGTTCATGTTCCCCACATTTCTCCTTCTCTTAAATTAATACAGCTGCAATGTGTGTTGATCTGATCTCCTTCTGTCTAACCACCAGGATAGTGAGTCATATTTGTAATTGTGCTCTTCTCTTTCAGCCTCAATAACCTTAGTATTCTTTCTGCTTTGACCTAAGAAACCTGAGTTTGACTTGCTTCACACAAGATAGAGAAATGGTCCTCTGCCTCGCACTATTTCAATATGTATTCTAAACTCTAGGTTTCCAAACAAAAGAAAATGTGGCTAAGAATCACCCATTTTTAAAAGAAAGCCATCATCTCCCTCTTCAGCTTTTTTCTCCCACTCATCCCTGCTTCATTCCCAGTTTCTGAAATAAGGTAGATAAGCATCTACCTTTCAAAAGGGTTCATGGGCCACAATGCGGGCATGACTGGGTATAGGCTGCTTCCTACGATCTTCTGTAGGTGCTAAGTCTCTGTGGGAGATTTCCTACAGTCTTCTGTAGGAGCTAGATTTAAGACTTACCTCTTGCATGTAGCATTTTACGTTGACTATTAGAACATAATTTACTTCTGGGACATCTAAGATTATGTCAGCACTGTTGACTCAACAGTCTTGAAATATCCAAGCCATCTGTGAAGGAGAAATATAATTTGGAGATGCTAGGACAGATGATGCAAACAGAATACTCATATCAGCTTATCCTTATTGGTATTACTTTTAAAATCTTGTTTGCTAGTAGGTAGACTCCTATTCCAGTTAGTAAAGGTCACTCCCAATAAAAGAGGTTACTAACAGTACTTCTTCCTCAAATTTGTTTCATGATAACAAGAAAGCTAAGATGCAGCATGTTGAATCTAAGCCTAAACAACCCAGTGCAGATGATGATTACCTACAAGTGGTGAGATATGACAGCTCCAACCCAGACAGAAGTTTTGAAAGGTAAAATAAATCCTATAGTGAATGCACAAAATCCTTGTTTAATTACTTTCATAAAAGCATAAAAAATTAAATTAATTAAAACAAGAGCAACAAATTTACAGTTGGCAGTCAAACACTAGAAGGCCCTAAATATGCAAAATGGGAACAAAATATAATGGACCCAATTTCACTTTATTTGTTATCTATTTGTTGCCATTATGCAATAACCCAGATAAAATGAATTAAAAGCAAAAGATGAGCACATAAGGCTTAAAATGATTACGAGAAGAGAATGAGTGATTTAAATTATGGGCATGCCAAAACTATAAAATATTCACATTTCTGCAATATCAGAGTGCACAATGCAGTTCTTTGCTTAATAGAGTTTTCCTTCTCCGTAATTACTCCAGTGTCTAGGTCCACAGAGAAAATACTTCTAGTACACAAGTATTTTGCCATTTCTTTCTTCTTCTTTACAGTTTATTATTGCTTGACTCTATTTTTATTGGTCAGTGCTCTACTTTCTACTGTGCGTGTTGGCTGGGGCCTTCTCTTCTGCAATGGTATTAGCAAAGGCAAATCTATTCTATTTCTTGAAGTGTTTTCTCTATATATAAATCAAAGAATTTCACTAGATTAAGAGGTGCAGTGATTTTGACTTTCTTAATTTTCTTTCTTAATAATTCTTTTTATTTATTAAATACAGATATTTTTAAAAGTGTTGACTGTAATGTGATTCATTATTTCCTATTAAATCATGCTCTACTTTGATACACTATTAAATAACCACTTCATTTTAGTATTGAATGAAGTGATCTTGCTATCATTTACACCCCAGATTAAGTACAAATACTGGCAGGTTCTTACTGCATTTGTAAGCAGATCTATATTAATATTTAAATTGATGAAGACATCTTCTCTAGCCTGCACTATTTGAATAGCTGCCTCCTCTCGCTATTGTACCTTGTACCCTGCACAAGCCAGCTCTTCTTTGTCTTATTCACAAAGGAGGCTTTTGCTAGAAAGCCACCTGTGAACTATATTCTAAATTCATCTGTCCTTACTGAGGGAGAAAGAATGAGAATGGTGGAAACCTGGAAGATGGGAACAAGGCTCATATTGCTGATAACTCTGTGCTGCTAAGGCTAAATTTCAATCGTTTCAGAGAATCAACCTCCTCCCCAGAAGCAGAACACCAGGATTCAACTTCTGCTGGATACTGAATGTAGATGTTTACACCATAGGTAGTTGGCAAGCTTCCATACGATCTTATGTGTATACCAAAACTATGCAACATGCTGACTAGGAGCTCCTTAGGAATTTGCTCTGAGAATGATTGGAGAGAGATATCAGTTTCTTCAAAATTTAAATTTTCTTGTGTTTTGTGGGGTTTTTCTTTGTGGGTTGTTGGGTACTTTTTGTAATTTTGCAAACATCGCTAGCATCTTCACATTAAATTCTACAGGAAGATTCTTTGTATATGGAAAGCCAAGTTAATTCAGAACCAAATTGCATCTCCCTATGGCATAATTGATAGAAGTTACTTTGTATCAGAAGTGACTACATCTTCTCTTAAGCAATGCGATGGAACTAGAAAGCCACTACTCCATTATAACAAAACTAGCCCAAAGAGGAAAAGTATCTGCAATCTGAAAAAAATGAGGGTCAGAGGTACAGGTATATGAATATCCACTCCTAAGTGGAAATATGGTACTAAAAGAATAGAGATCTTAAAATCAAACTTAAGCAAGAAAAAATTGTTTTGATTCATTCACTAAAGTGGACAAAAATATTATGGTTCTGAACTCTCCTCACAGCCTCCATCAAAAAGAGAAAAGAAGTGCTTTTCAAAAAGTGTTTAGCATTTCCCTACATTGCAAGGCTTGTTTGAAATAACAGGCACTATAAAAAATAAATTACTAGTTACTACTTCTAGGCTCAATCAATCAGCATTTTCCAAAGCGGGAAATCACAGGCTTCATCAAAGTATTCCGTATTACATCATAATTTCTCTAAAGCCAATGAAGTAATTCTTACTTTTTGCCAGCGTAACTGATAGTAGCAGTTTGATCTTTCCATTTCCAAATAATAAAGCATAAAGCACGCAATACCTAGCTTTATCAGCCTATGTAATTTGCCTCAGGGATAGTAAACTAGCAGAGTTTTCCCATAATGACAGATAGTACTGTTCTGAGCACAGGAATAGATATGGGATACTCAGAGCAGTACTGCTCAAGAGGAAACTTTTGAGGACGTATCCTACTCCCCTATACAAGTTTCTTGCTTTTTATTGATTCATGGTGCTACTTCTCATCTTTTTTTGTCACTCATTTTTTTGCATAACAGTATTCAAACTCTGGTCACATCTCCTTTCCTAATCTCTACACCACCAGGTCTAATGATTTACTCTAGATCCACAATAAAATTCTTTTTCATTACTTATTTCATTACTTATTCTCTGTCACAAAATAGTAATCTGAAGTAATGACTACAAAAAGAAGAGTGTATTACAGTGGAATTCACAATGTTAATGATGATCATAAATTTGGGATTTTTGTGGTGATGTAAAAAATCACATAAATATCTTCAAGCCGCAAAATAACCAGCAAAAAATTAGATCAAAGTACTAAATACACTAAAGTAAAAGGAATTGTATTAGAAGGAAGCCTCAGAAGGATAATCTCAGTGAAAGGAAACTATTTTTCTCAGCTGTTTCAATATTGTATCATCAAATCATTAAAGCCCTATGACTATGGTTGCACGGTTTAGATTTTTGGTTTTGTTACCAACTAAAGCTGGATGATACACCATGGGTAAATTATTTGAGCAAACCAGAAATATTTGTTGTATAAATGGAAATTATTACTTCACACAGCTAAACAATAATAATGGCTATGCTTATAAAAACTGAGCATTTTCATATGCACATTTCAGATGAAGGTCACCTTAGTGTTAAGCTCTATGATTTTATTGCACTGTAAACCATTATTTGTAGAATCATTTAATAAATCAAATGGAATACTACCTATAAACAAGGCTGATAATTCTCAGAACAGTAAAACCAAAATGTTCTGAAAATAGTGTTATTTATTTTTTCTATCTGCTTATTGAAACTATGGAACACAAATCTTATACAGAAATCTAAATGAAGATGTGTATCTCTAATAAACGGTCAATTAATTTTCAGCTAGTTAGATTTCACTTTCTATATTTTATCTTTTCAACAATAGATCTTAAAATCAGAATTACCTGAGAAATTTGTGGTTTAAAATATTTCTATTTTATGTTCATCTATCTGTTGACAGCTGCTCACTAGCAACAAATTTTGCAAATACATATAGTTCTATAATCAAGCAAACCAGTACAGGCAAGGTAGTTTTTTAACTTTGGTACTGAAATGCCATAACAGCAGTTGCAACAACTATTTTATGGATAAATAGAAATTTCAATTTTGTCTCTGAATATTATTCAAACCCTGTTGCAATTCTTAAATATGATGACTTTTTAGAGGGATTAAAATAAATGATATTTCATAATGACTGATGAAGCAATCAATGAAGCAATACTTCGTATTATTGCACAGAAAGTTAATATCTCTCTAACATTGATACTATGCTTGGAAGAAAGGCTTTTACAACTTCACGTTATTTAAGATTGTGACAGGATTAATGGCAGGTTCAGAGTTTCCATAAGCAGTCAGACTCTTCAGACACCTTTGATGATTGCCCTAATCTGACCTTCCAATACAGTTTATGGCTATATAGGATTTCTACTCTGTCATGAAAGCAACATCCGTTTTATTACGTAAATCAGGAAGTTATATAAAGTCGTACATTAATGTGAGAAAACATCCTTTATTTTTCCTTAGTGGCATGGTGTAGACTGTATAATCACATCTCTCTGAGCACTATTCTCATTCCTTTACTGCCTGAAAAAAAAGATAATCCAAAATAGTCTCCGAAGAATTACATCCTCTACACTCAGAAAACACACTCAGTACTTTCTGTTTGCACTAACATCTTTAGCTGCCAATATTTTTTTTCGGTTTTATGGTCAAGCTACAAAATAAGAGAATTTTAAGAATTGATCTTTGTTTCACTTCTGAAAACAGAAGTAGATATGAGTATTAAAACCCTTGCTGTCATGTATATAGGATGTATATATGATGTATATGTGTTTGGGTGTATAATCTAGCCATAGGAGCAGACATATATGCATGATATGCTGCCACAATATGATGTGCAACAGCAACATCAACAAGAATTAACTTCTCTGAGTTCACTATTATGTGAAAAGACAGTGAACAGAAAAAATACCAAGTCAAGATTAGAAAAAAAGATTTACCAATCCTTTACCCAGACATAGCAATCATCTTTTATTTTCTGAACTACTGAATTTCTGGAATTCAACCTATAGTTAAAAATAAGCCACCACCCAAATACAACTAAACTGAGTTGTTTACTTTGCATAAAATGTAGAGACAACTCTTCAAGGTTTGCTATTCTGCCGATGCAGAAGAGACCACAATGAAACCAGAGGCTTCAGAAGGTAACTAACACATCTATTGTGTCAGGAGAAAAGAAAAAACTCTTCCTTTGTGAGCAAGGGTAGAAGGAACTGAGACACCTCATATTTCCCATTATCCTGTTCTCACCCTGCAGAAACTGCTATTGTGCTGGCAGTGCCTGAGACAGAGAGATAGAGAAATATAGGAGAGGGGCAAGGATAATTCCCCTTTCCTTTTATTGTCTTCCCCTGAGGGAAGCACAAAGCTTGTTATCATCATCCATCGCAGAAAAATGTTCCAAAAACCATTTGAATGGCTTTGACTACTTTCAGTGGCAATGTAGGTTTAGACGCACCCATTGATCTGAGCAACAAAAGCACATTTTGGTCTCAAGGTAAACTCAGAATTTAGGTAGAATTGGGGCTCAGTAATTACTTCAGTTAAACCTGCAATGGAAATTCCACTGCCTTTCAGTATCTGAAAGAATATGACTACCAATAACCCACTACAGTCCTTTATCCCAAATATTTAGCTTGTGATGGACAGCCAGCATCTCTAACTCTGTTTTATACCATTCTAACAGCATGTTCCAACAAAAAAAAAAAAAAAAAAAACCAACAAAAGACTATAGCAATTTGTTGTGTGTACAGCTGCAACCTTCACCTATGGGCAAAATAGGAGTTTGACAGGACGGTGAAAATGTGATTTTTTATTTTCTTGTTTTTAAAGCTAAAATTAATTCTATTTTAGAAAAGAGAATGATGGTTAAAAGAAAAAAAATTAAAGCCCAAAATAATAAGTGCAGCCTATTTTGATTGTTTACTCATCTTGTCGACCTGAATGAAAGGAAACTAAATTGCTTGGGGCTATCAATTATATGTCACACTGTCCATTTAGAAACAGGTTTATAAAAGACATAGAGAATTGAACTTTCCTTTTTCTTCCAAAAACTACATTCATTTGAAGCTACAGTTAACTATCCTATTGAATTGTCTAAGTTTTAGACTATATGAAATTATAAAACCTTCTTTAAAGAGCCTTAGAAAACCACTATAATGTAAGAATTAGCTATACTGTTTTTCTACTTATTCATAATAAAATTAGGTCAGTCAAAAATACTTAAACTGGGTAATGTGAAGATCTGGATCCTTTTTTTAATACATGGAAGCAGTTCCTCTAAAGCCAATATTCTCCTAATAGCATAATTTTATGTTCCCATTAAATCCTCATCTTAGACCCACCTCAAAACATAAGTATGCACCTTTGGACTGTAGAAATGCTTGGTTTTTATCTGGTGCACTATCTTTGAGAGTGCACAGATGGCTATTATAGATTACTAAAATGGGACTGTGCAATAACAGTGCCAGCTGTGTAACAACCAGTCCATCTCTAAAAGAGACTGCAAATTCAAAGAGGGAATCCTTTCAGAAAAGGGCTGAGAGCTGCTTCAGATGAACTGAGACTCTACATTAGGAGGACAGAATCCTGGTTTTACACAAAGGAGAGAATGCTTCTAGCATATTTGCCATTAAAAATGTGTTTCAGTGAGTTGTTTAGGGAAATGAAAGAGCTGAAATACTCTCCTTTATATTACAGCAATTATACCATTAAACACTCAGCTCTGATTTATTTTAATTTTTCCAATCTGACCACAAAAAAATTAATTCCTGACGGAGTAGATTGGTGGAGAGAGTTACTAGGGGGGGAAGCAGATTTCCAGACCATTAGTCCTAGCTGAGATCCGGTCTACAGTGCCTGAAAACTCTCTCTTGAGGAATCTTTGCTAGTTTATTTTAAAAGATATGATGTCCTTGCTCTACATCTCATTGAACTGGGCAAGGGGGGGGGGGGAATAAGACCTCCATTCAAAAGCTGGCCCCTGAATCTTGAGATGATTTTATATTCCTTTCAGGAGGCAGCAACTCCCCACAAAATTGGTCACCTCCTTCATTTCCTTTCCCATTCCCTTTTTTTCTGGCTCACTGATACATTTAACCATTGGAGACTCACATTAAGCTAAATGCCTTTTTGATAATTACTGAAACAGTTATTGCATGTGTTTGGTATCCTAGGGTTCAGTGCAATAGGGATTGACAGGAATAAGTATCTTGCAGAGCAGGTGCTTTGATATTAGCCACAATTAATTAAAGAAAACTTTAAATATTTCTATCATTATTATAACTACAGGGCCATCTTCAAAATGATGCCAATAATGTCACATAAGACTTTGCACAAAGGAGAAGTCAATATTACAGCGGATACTGCTTTCTGATGTCTCAGTTGAAATGCTGAAGACAAAAAAAGTGTACAGTCAGGTTTTTCTCCCACATTCAGATTTAATCAAAACTTGTACTCCATACTGAAGCACTGTAGTACTGCCACTATATTTACCATATTTATACTTGACTGAATATATGAATCAAGCAAAACCTCTTCCAGTCTTTTTGGCTTCTTCCCTCTCTCTCAAAGAACTTGATCCAATCCTTACTTTACACAAGGAAATTGATCCTGGAAAGAGATCGGTATTAACAATAAAAACAACTGGGTTAAGGATCCACAAGGAGCTTAGTCAGCTGGGGATTTTACAATTTTTACCATTTGCTTGAAATTCTGAAATAAATTTTGTCCTCATTGAGTTTAAGGAGAGTTTTTCTTGAGATTTGAATTGAATCATGATTTCACCAGAATGTGTCTCTTGAGACTCAGACTTCTACCAACCCCTACAGAAAAGCTGGTCTAAAACATGCACAGGAAATGATTAGCTACAGAATTCATCACTTTGGGTTTTCTAATAAATGTGAAGACCCCACTCCAACGTCTATGAAACATTTATCTGTGCAAACCCATTGAGTCTGTACACAAATGTTTTTTTCCACATATATGCAGATATTCCTACAAATATCAATTCAACAACTGTTTCTCAAAACAAAAAATTATTCTCTATTGTACAATAATAGTGTATACTATTAGCAGTTAGGAGGACCAATATTCAAAACTGAACATTTATGAGGAATGTAAAATGATGATATCTACACCCTGGATAGCTTTTCATTTAAATTTCTTTCTTCATTTACATACTATCTAACACTATTTTGGGGCTATTTCGTCCATAGGTTGATCATTTTAATGTGAGGTACAACTAGTCCAGTTGTTTTCGAATAGGAAAGTAAAAGAAAGGGATAGAAAATGTTCTTCTGGTTGGCTAAGCAGGGGAATTGCTTCAACTACCATCGTCTCCTTCTGGTAACAGAAACAGTACTAAGCATAAAACCTTATAATAGTTCCTGCAGCAATGTCAGCTGGAGTTCAAGCAGTACCAGAAACTGCTGAATTGTCCTTTACAAAGTGAAGTTAGTGTCCTGTTAACGATCTGTTGTGTTTTCCTGATAATGTAATTTGTCCTGGTTTATGCCCGACTTATACCACTATTAAGGAATAAAATTGTAGGTATTTTTAATGATATAATATTTTAATACTAGTCTTTTTCCAAAAGTTCATGTATTTTCTCAGCAAAGGAGGTCATTATTTAGTGCTTCTATTAGGGTGGACCCAAGCTTCTGAGCTGAGGTTTCTTGTTCAGATTTAATGGCTCTTTTATAGACAATTGTATCATAAATTGTTTTAACTATTCTGTTTGGTCCTTTTCTTTGTTAAGAATTATTATTTTGCCTCTGACTTAGGAGCTTTACTTGCTAATTCTCCAGTTTTCTTATATCAGTTTTAGGGCTCCACTTCCTGGAAGGCTCCTAAGATTTTATGGGGTGACATTTTTCATGTTCCAACCTTCATCTGTGAGGTGCCCTCTTTCTTAGTTTGAGGTGGATTGTTTAATTAGGGCATTAACATGAAATACATTGAAGATCACTTTAAAAAAATCTAGTGTACTCAGGCATTTCCTCCTAATCACCCCACAGAGGGAGTTATCGGAGCTGAAATTAGAAATAATTTTCTGCAAGTTGCATTAGATTCATACCATTAGAGTAGGGCTTTTTCTTTTCATGCGGGTGCAAAACAGCCTTTGAGCAACTCTCTAATATTCTTAAAAAGTGCTTCATTCACTGGACATAATGATAAAAAAACCTCAGTGAACTGATTTGGAAACCACCATATAGTACATTCTCTAGCTAGGACAACTGACGCATGATAGCAAAGACAGATAGATAGTAGTCAACTAGACAACTAAAATCTGGCCAATGCACATGAAGGGAAAAATGTCTCTTGCAACACTTTTTTGCAGCCTAAGAGGTTGACAAACACTGGGTGTTCCAATAGAAAAAAAATCAGAGCCCTGAGAGCAACACTATTTTCTGTCCACTAGCTTCATTCCTCTCCTTCCTATTTGCTTAAACAGAAAAAGGTTGGAAAGCGAGTAACTTTTGGTAGACCTTGAAGGAAACACCCTTCTGATAAGACTGCTTTCAGGAAGAAGCAGGGTGGGAGACAGAGCATAAAAGATCGTTTCACATGATGCGCAGGATTATGACTGAATTTTCCTGACAGCAAGAGTAGCCTCTGGCCACCTCTAAATTCATGACATCAGTGTAGTTTCTCAAATCTTTGCAACAGAAGATCAGATCCCTCATGTATTTGGGTCTAATTACCATGATAGTATAAAAGGATATATTCAGTAGCAGATAGATTGGAAAGATCAGGGCTAGATTACTGATTTTAAGGCTTTCCATACCTTTTTATTGCATATTTTTTCAACAGAAATTTGCTTATCTGTTCTTAACATTAATGAAGGGTAAAATTTTTTCCTGTAAGCAAAAAAGAAACAATCTAGAAAATATGCACATCAGCTATTGTGCTTTTACACAGTTACTGGTGCAGTGGCAATAATAAAATGACATGTATCTAGTAAAAAAGTAAGTTAAGTTGTTTGGTTTCGGGGGGGGTTGGCTATTTTTTTTGTTTTATTGGGTTTTTTTCCCAGAAACTGCGTTCACTAACCTGTTTATGTTTGGCTAGTCCATGTTGCATAGCTGTTTTCCTTCATCTAGCATGTGACATTTAATGGTTTGGCGCAACATTTTTAATGTATTTAGGACCATGTAAACATCCACCTCCTCTAGGATTTTTGAGTGAGGTTGGCTGCTATCTTTTGCAGCTTCATGTGTTTATACACATATATTTATATATACATATTTCAAATATGGTGTAAAGTCAACTTATCTTTTATCCACTGAAGTCAATTAAGGGCTCTGAGATTAGAATTTGACTCCTTCTATTTATGCCATATTTTAAAGGGAATCCTCCGTGACAATTTTTACCTTTTTTTAATATACATTCCAAACTCAGCTAAAAAAAAAACAACAAAAAAAAACGAAAACAAACCCAAAACAACAAAACTTTCATTCTTATTACAAAGAATATTATGAAAAGAAGAATGTGTGTTCAGAGGACAGTGACTACATATAACAGTACAAGTAAAGAGATGTTTTCTTACAGCTTGCTCAATAATATAATATTCTACTAAGAAGTAATAGGTACCATTTTTACTTAGATATAGTCAAAACCACTGGTCTCATCTCCCTTTGGAATTCATAATGACACTTTATCTTGTTGTGGTTACTTTAATTTTTTGTACTTTAATTAATTTCTATGCAGGGCTTTTAAACTATTTTAAAGGTGTCCAATACCTTATGTACCAAGGTATAGAACTCACCTTAATAGTTTCAACTGGGCATAATGTAGATCCAAAACACCATCAGGAGCAGAAAGCAGAAATGGGATACTAGCAAAAGGGCCAAGAAACTATTTTCTCACATATATGTTTTCCTTGGTCCAATAGTTAACATTTTTGAGCTGGAAAAGACTGCAACATATTTTAATGAATTTAGAGCTTTGGCCAACCCTCCCAAAGTGCTGTTTTTCCCAATTTTGCAAAATGACTGCAAAAGGTCTCAAAAATGGTGCTAAGAGCAGTGACAAAAAGTCTTCCAATTGTATCCTTATTCTGTTATCCTGGGTAACAAATTTACAGAGCACTAATGGAAAAAAAGAATATATGCTATTGTCTGTGACAAGTTTGACAATGCCTGGATGCACCCAGGTAATGTTAAAAGCTGTGACCAAAACATAACATCCTGCAATAAAGACCATCTATGTTATTGCCTTTTGAACTAAAACTTGCTTCAGCTGAACCAATAGTTTTGCCCTGACCTCCATTTCTAGTTATAACAAGCAAAGCTAAGTCGTAAATGGAATCACTAATTACAGGAAAGTTTTGGCAGTGGATGAACTCCTAAGAAACTTTTAAACAGGTATCTATGCCTAGCCCTAACTATAAATGCCATACAATGCACATCTTGCCATATAAAAGAGACGTGCACTGCAGAAATCTTTGAAAATATAGTTCTAAAAGTCAGGTTATATGAAAAGAAATTATAGTACACTACTAGCCTTATCTAGGCATTTCATATGTAGTGTACCAAGTTCTAATTTATGTGTGAATTCTTCCTTGCTCTTAACTCCAAAGGCACAATTTGAATTCAAACTAACATTTGAATTTAAAGAAGTTTTTCAGTTGGGATGTTTCAGTGATATTTTCACACATATACACACATATGTACACACATGTATCATGACATCCACAGTAGGACTAAATAGCATCATAGATGGCCATTGTAGCAAAGGAGTAAAATCAGAAATGTTCAGCCTTATTGAGACATATTTTTTTTCAGCTGCCTTTGACAAAAAAAAGCAGCAACTCTCCTGGTTAATTCCCAGGGAAAAAATCCACAAATCTGAATAACTTCAAAACTTAATGTACATGTTTCTTTGGTCCCAATTAACCCCATGGCCATAGCAAGAGCAGCATAATTGAGTAGATTCAACAGGAAAAAAAAAAACTGCTTGAGAAGGAAAAAATGAAAAAAAGATAAAGTTTCAAAATACATATGCTAAATTTTTAGCCAAATCAGTTTTTTTTTCTAATTCTTATAAACAGAGGCATGATTTTTCAGAAGGTGAACAGGTAACTGACTACAAAGGCAAGTGGTGAGGCAAATGATTGCCTAGCTTTTACTGTATACATCTGTGCACACATTTCTGCCAATGCAGCATTAACATTCATGATCCATCATCTGATCTGTGCTGAGTAGGTCAGAACGGGAGAAGGCATCTGCTTGCAACACAGCTGACAAGCGAGACTGGGATCCTCCAGGAATATTTTCAAAAATATATCCTTAAGAGGGTACCATATACCTAGAGCCTTCCCCTTCCACCTTGACTTTTCTCCATCCTTTCTTTGCATTTTGCTAGAGAGTGATTTTGTACCCCCACAGTAATAATGGTACGCTTTCCCAGGGTCTAGCAGTTTGTGGAAAGGCAAGTCATTCAGTCCAGGAATAATGAAGGGAATGAACAGGATTTGCAGCACTGCACAGTATCCTGCAGAGACTCCAGGGATGCCTTGTTTAGCAGGATGCACCACCAGCAGCACAGTAGCACAATACTGAGTTCAGATTAACCTGTCTTGCTTCTCAGCAAGGAAAATTAGCCAGGACAGTCATGTAACCATGCTGTCACAAATGTAATGCTTTAAACTAAACTATCAGAGGTGCCTCTACTAGATACAGGACAGTGTACTCCACCTATCTAGAAAATACAAGCAATCTCCTTCACCAATAGTATCTGCAAAGGTGCTGCCTCCAGTATTAATGGCAAGGCATTGCATATGAGAAGTCATACCTTTCTTTCTCTTCAGCCATATCTCCCACCAACAGTACCTGTGTAGGTTGGTGCTCGGCTTCTCTGAAAGCCATTTCTTTGTCCTACTTTAATTTGTTGCATCACAGAAGACCACGTCTATCTGACATAAGAATAAGGGAATCCAGTATCCAAGCAGTTCATATATTTAAGGACTTTACAAACCCTTATTTTTTCTTTTCCATGTGTGGCAAGGATGCCTTTAGAAATAGCTTATAAACATTCAGTAGATTTTCATTTTAACTAGTAGATACTTCTTTTTCCAAACCAATTACACATTTTTGCCAACAGTAGAAGATTTGGGAAAAAAATCACATATGTTTTGCACACAGAGCATGATGCAAGTCCTCCACTGGCCCTAAAACCAACAACAAATATCTTCCATAAATGTTGGCAAGTCTAAACTAGAGCCATTGCTCTCATCTTACAATACCTGAATAAAAATTTACTTTCAAAAACTATCTATATCCTTCTTGACAGCTTTATTGTGAAAGACGGAACAGAACAATCAAAGACATTATTTCCTAATAAAACTTTTCTCATATGTTGGTCTCCTCTCCCCCCAGCCTCTGACAGCTCATTAAGATTAGTAAATGTTTGCAGGTAATAGTATTTAGGAGGAGCTCACTGTTGCACCTCTGGTTTAATGGCAGTTTATTTTCTCCCTGTGAGATTCCTTAGCCTGTTAAGGATCCTGAAGCATATGCCCTACTCAGTCTAGGGTTTGGCTTCTCTTAGGCAATGTGAGAAGGTGCAGATGGCTTATATTGTAGCCATCCTTTCTGAAGGATGAGCTGTTACTATTAATGATGATATAATAGTCTCATACTGTTATCCCTACTACCGCAGAGCTGTAAAAGTCAATTAAAAAAGTCTGGTTACATAAATTATGTTCTCAGTTTCCATCCCTACAGGACTCAATGGTCAAGGAGGATTGCAGTCAGAATGAATCTTTTCTTCCTAGCAAACACAAAAACCCTACTAAATGTGCAGTCCGTGCTTACTAGATAGGGAGTGTTAGATGTCAGTGAGACCACACTGCAAACTGAAAGCCAGTAGGGAATGATCACTTGCCTTTTTGAATCACTCAAAATTTATGGTGAACAAATGGAGTCAGACATTCAGCTTATAAGCCTTTCAGATTTACAAAATCATGTCTTTCTGGTTTATGAAGGATATAAATATAAATTCTAACCTGCAGAGAGAGAGTACAATCAGAAAACTGAAGGGATTTGCAAGAAAGATTTCAAGGCAAAATTTTCTTTCCCATTGAGCACTCCACAACAGACAGCAGTTAGGTTCTAGGTGACATAGAAGCATAGAAGATTCTTTTAAGCAGCTTATAATTGAACTACTATTGAACTACTGTGCTTTAAAACTAACAGTCCCATGTGCATACAAAGACATTCCTGAATCCATTTCTAAAGGTAAAAATAATGAAACTGTAAGGGTACAAGTTTTATATTTAATAATAAATAACAGAAAACATAACTTTCAAATTGTAGTTAAGTGACATGTTTGATAGCTAGCAGAGCAGGTATCAAAATATTTGGTTAAATACCCAATTTTACTATAGCAAGTAGAAAAATCCAGTGATATAGCAATGAAATATGAATCTATGCACATAAGCAACAAGAATTTTTGATACTACAAGAGTTTACTAAGATCCCAGGCACAGAAAAGTTACTAATATTTTTCCTACTAGTAGTATTTTATTCTAGAATATCAGCTGCTAAACATTTATTTCAGAGGTGAGGCATATCACACTAAAAACTTATGCTATACATCAAAGTTTCTGGCCAAGTTCTTAGGTTTTCCATTTTCTCAGGTTATAAATAACTGCAAATGCAGTAACTTCTAACAGCTTCTTTGATTTACTTTCTCTCTCCAGTAGTGCCTGCCAGTTGTTGGACACTAGTTCTAGCCATTAGGTGACAAAAAAAAAACATATGCTAGATTTATCTCTTCCATTCTTTCTCCCATATTCTACTTTTTCCACAAAATGCAACTTTTAGCTAATGACATTTTCTTCATTTTAATAAAAGTGGCAGGCCTAGTTGCTACCTCCAGCTTATATGACAGATCATGTACCTTTAAAGATTTTGTGTGAAAATAGGACCTCAGTCAAAACATTGCTTGCAATTATATCACTGTAGACTTCTTCCCAAGTCTTCTGAGGTGAGTTAGAGAAAAACCCTGGCCCCTTTTGTTGTGCATCTTCTGTGACACCAGCCTCGTATCAGTCACCTAAAATCTCTCATTTGTCTTAAAACAACTGATTTACGGTGAACTTACAATGCACATCTCCAGAAAACAGCGATATCACAGATTTCACTTTGTTTCAGTGAAGCTCTGCAAGGTAAACACTATATCTGTTATTTTTTTCTTCAGATCTACTGATCACTGAACATTAGTTAGTTTTGGCTCAAATAATTTACGAAGAGGAAATACGACACACAACCATTATGAAAGGAGAAAGATACGTTTAGTCACCTTGCTACAGGAAAGAACTTGAATTAATACGCTAATGCTCTTTATTTGAGTAAAAGAACTTGAATCTAGACATACTAACTTTTCCTGAATTGGCTAGTAAAAAACTGACACCTAAAATGTTTGTCCAGCAAAACATACTTTCAGGTAGGGTGTGATTCTGAGGCAGTCTAAAAAGTCCTGGATTCTTCTAATCCATATAACCAGCAACAGAAGTATATCCCCGCATGTAATCTAGGAAGTACACTTTTCTAAGGTGAGTCTTAGATAAGCAAAGTTCTAAAACATAATTCAATAATAGGTAATCTTAAAAAGTATCTGTCATTTTGCAGCAAAAATCGCTGACGTTTTCCCCCTTCAGTACACCAGGATGAGCATTCCACTATAACCTAGGCACTATAGATGGCAATTCTTCTGCAAGTCCATATCCTCTCAGACTTTATTGTCTTTCGACAATTTCTACATGGTCTTGATTTCCTCCTTGTTCTTGCTCAATCTGTTTCACTTTGTTTTAAACATATTTTGCTGACTTTTTCCCAGCAAATTCTTCTTTGTAACACTATTTTCCATCCTGAAAGGATTCTATGCTGATCGGATAGGAGCAAGCTAAGCTAAGTTTCACAAGAGCGTATAAAAGCAGCATTTGGCTCACAGATTGTCTTAGCCTATAGCCCTGTCTTGACAGCTGCTCCCATGACAAATGATAGGAGCTTACAAACAAGGCAGAGTTGCAAAGGACAGTGGATTTCATGGAGCCATCCACTAAGTTATTTGCAGATAGAGCAGCTATTTACAATGTCTAGTGCAGTATTTACAGTGCAAAAATGGATATGAGATCCTTTAGCATTCCCTAGCCATACTGATGTTCTCATCTATTCTCACTCTTGTCTCCTCTTCTCTATCCTCTCCTCCTCATTCCCCCCAATACACATACACAAGCACACATAAAACTCTTTTCTGCTTGGACATACTTTCCTAGGAAGTGTCACGAGGACAAATTCTGCATAAATACACAAGATACAAGAAAGTAATTTCAGGAATAATAAGAAGAGTGCTTGTTAATTGTGGCACTGGTGCTGGAATCCAGTGAAAACTTTCTACTGCTTTCTAACTACAATGTCATTTAATTTGTAAGTGTAATAACAAATCTTCTGACATGGAATATAATCTAATTTCCATGGAATAATTTATTCTTAGTGTTTTAACCACTGTACTGCCTATATTTTAACCAAGTCTGTGTGTACTTGGTTCATAACTGAATGATAATAAAATAAAAATTTCTAAATTGTCAGCTAGTTTAGACACATAAATCTTCAACAGAAAATGTTACATCTATACCTGAACCATCTAAGTCCAAAGAAAGATTTTTAAAAAAAAATCTAGCATCACCAATCAGTAGTTAAAATCCTAGAACATCCTTAAGCCTTTGAAAAACTTGTTTCCGTTTACTATACTATAAGCTGCAAAACAAAACATTACTTGGGTCTGAGAAATACAAAGTGGTCAGATAACCTGAGGACTCAATAGGTCTGCAAAACTTTCCCCCTTTAGGAAACACCTGTTAGGATTTAATCTTGCCCTTGCATCTATAGTTTACTATATCTCAGAGTATGCGAATGCAATATCATTTCCCAAGTGGAAAGAGATTCCTAAAATATAATCAACCACAGGACTTCATTCTGTTTAATTATATGAGTAGTCACTCAAGGTCAATGACATAGAACAAAATAAAAATAAATCCTTACATTTCAGCACCTCACAAGGAAATATCTTGAAGACGACCAAAAGTATCCTAACAAGGACAAAAATTTCTTAGTGTAATTCTGTAAGTCCTTACCTTCCATACTTGAGTAACATATTGATTCCCCTTTCAAAGCTTTTCATTTTCTAGGCACTGAAACAGAAAGTAAGAGAAATTTACACATTGACATGATGAATTTTCATGTAACCTAAGAGTCTATCTGAGGCTGAAGCTAAGATATTAGTCTCCTTAGACCTAGATTGCAGTCATTGGAGAAAAGAAGGCTATTGCTTTGTGCAATTCAGAGAAACAAAATAAATCTCCTATCCTGAACATCTGGAGAAGTGAAGAACAAGTCCCAGTGGTGCAGGAAGTTTAGGGAGAGCAGCCTAACTTAGACAACCACATTGGTGATGTGAATATACCCCTATTATTTTTTTTCCTCACAGCATTTTACATAACCAAATGCTTTTGTCAGCTTMCCTGTGACCTCAAAGACCAGACTGAGAGAAACTGCTATTGGCCACGGACATTCACAAATGTGGCACAGCAGTACTTACAGATATGTGGACTTTTCTTGATTACAATACCTTTTCCTATTGTAAAATTAAAAGGAAACAATAGCACAAAGTTCTGTGGAAAACTGTCTGCTTAGACCAAGCTCTCTAATTACATAATTTCAAATCAAAGCAAGAACAACCAGCAGCTCAGATTCAAGTATCTGCACTGAAGCAGTTAGAGTATGGACTTGGTTGATTCTGGAGTATTCCAGGTAAGTAGAGATACTCTCTTTGGACCAATGGATAGTTAATTACTTATAGAAAATAAGAACAGATTGAAAGAAACCCAGTCCCGTACAGTGAATTGCATGGTAGGAAGGATATTCATCTAGGATGTGGACTAATCATACAAATCAAACCTTGACTCTGAGCCTGGCAGAAACTTTAATTAAAGAAGCATCTAGTTTTCTAGGTACAGCTAAAGGTATAATTCATGCATATAATAAGTACTATAGACTGCCTCCACGGCTCAAACATCTCTGAAAGGATTATGTAGGAAATGAGATATCACCTGATAATGCATTTTTAAAGGTAGAAGAGAAAACTATGCCAAAATACAGTAACTCACTGAAAGGAAACCGGATTACTTGCTTTTAATACAGACAATCCAGTTAACTTCCAAGAGCTGTGGCACCGAGAAGAACATTTCTCCTCTTCCAGCATTTCAGGCTGTCTGTACAAAAAAAGCCACAAAATTGTACAGATGGTACTTTCACCTTGCACTTGAAGGGAGTACAAGATCAAGGGGAAAGGATTTATCTGCAGAGAGTTTTTTATGCTCTGACATGCTGGTGGTGTTTCTTACACACAGACAACTGGTACAGCGATCAGTGATGACATTTTTTCTGTACCTTCCTTTCAAATCATAGGAAAACCTGGTGGGATCTTTCCCCAGAGCCAAATTTGAGTAACCATTTCCCCACTGTGTTTCATCTGCAACTGTAAGTTAACCCTGCATTAATTTTGTACATCATCTCATGTGGCCTCATCAGGCCTTTGTATGACATTGTGACTTAGACTTGTTTACTGACCGACCATGTTCTACCCCCGACTACAAATCACCACTGAAAATGCCAAGTCCTTCTCTCACCAGTGCATATACCAGAACACAAATCACTTACAGATTCACCATGCTGATACACGAAGAGTCTTAAATGTTTTTTTTTAAATGTAAATTACAGCAACACTGAAAGTCCTTTGACTAACTGCACTGTAAATCAAAAATTACTCTATTTTAGTCAATTATACTACACAGCTATAAAACTGGCCTAAGAGAACAAAAGTCAAAAACCTCACATCTTCTCTCCCACATGTGTGTGTGTAATCTATGGTAAATGCCATACTTTACCATAGATTTAAAGGTGAAAGACTTTTATAGCAGATGACACCAAAGTGTTATCAAAGTACTGCTGACATGTTTAGCCCAACATGTTGTTTATGGCTTTACTATAACAAGGAAAAGTGTTAAAATTATTATCTCTTTATATTTGATCATGTTACACCAGACTTTCCCAGGGTGCATTAATATTGGGGTAAAAACAACATGTAAGCTTCCTGAGAATTTGCTGATATTAAAAATCCTGCTGGAACAATCAGAGAGGCAAAACGGAATGAAGTGTGCTCTTCAAAACATTACATTGAGCTGCCCTGGTTGTATCTGTGCTACTAGCATTTTCAGATACACAATAACAGTGCGTATCTAATTCCAGTCACTGGCACAAGTCTGGTGGAGGGTTTTGTCAAATGCTTTTCTTTCTGTGAAATGAACTACAAGAAGTAACGCAAGTTCAGAAAGTATCTGGCATTTATGCAGAGACTTTCTTTGTGCTTTCATATTTGCATTTTTTCTATTATAGATGGTGCTACAGCCACTGAAGATGTGATAACTTCTTCCAGAAAAACAGAATAAAAACACAGTAAACACATTTCAAAACATTAGCAAGCAAGCAAAAGTCCCAATTAGATACATCCATTTTAAAAATGATTCTATTTTTTTATGAAGAATTCGACTAACTTTCAAGAACTGCTTTCATAATAATTATGCACCTTTTGTTCATTATTTTAGCCATTGAAACCTGAGTTAAATCTATATGTCAGGTCATTTTGGCCTATATTTGCAGAGTAATTAGTGATTTGGGGTGCTCTGAAGGGGCTTGCTCAGAAACTGCATGTTATCCTGCAGTTTCATTTGAAAAAATTTGATGGTCTTCCAAGGCTGACAGGAAAAACTGGAGACCTCAGACTTCTGGTCATTTCTGAGGGAAAAACATGAGGGAAGACTAAAGGAGCAAATTTGGTTTTCCTTTAGAAAAAACAAGAAAAACATTTGTAAAATTTGTGAATATGAAAGGGAAATGCAAAGCGTTGCTATAGAGGAGCTGAACACTCATACAGAGGTAGTGTGTTACTAATCCCTACGAGGGCTTTGATACTAAATCAGTTGTACAAAATCAACCATCTCTTCAAACACAGCTATCACGGAGGGGAGAAAATCTTAAATGCTTGAATGAAAAGTCATAGAAAAGCATAAAGAATCACAGCATGCTTACAGTTTGCAATTCCAAATCTTTTCACAGCTCCTAAAAGCAAAACTCTGCAGCATCCAGACTGATAAAGTGGAAGCAAAGTAAATATAAAATGCAAAAAGATCAATAAGATAATGAGTTCATTTGAACTTTTTGGTGAACCGATCCATCAGTCAGTGAATCAATGATTTTTTTTTTAATTATAAATTAAGTCAAAGATGAATAACAAAATGAAAAGTGACATGAGAATGCATGTCAGAGCTGACATTGTCAGGAAGGCAGAAAGAAAGACAAAACTGGCTGAACTTTCAAAACCAAGTATGACAAGTTATATTTTATTAAGAGCATTAATGACCCATTTGTCATTCTATCACCAACTCAGCAGGGTCTGCGAATCTTTATTTGACATACTGAAATAATAATGAATAAAGACATTCACAGCTTTTATTGTTGTTGTTCTTATCTAGTATTGAATGGGAACAAGTATAACCTTTGCAAGGGAAAAGAAGGATAGTAGGTAAGGAAATTAACTGAATTGACCTGGATTTTATACAACTGGAGGCAAGGTCAGTGTTTCATTTCACCCTTCTGTTAAAAAATATATATACTGAATTATTAATACCATACATGGTGATGTTGTTGCTAGAGTCGCATACATAAAGTATGCAGATGTTGTGAGTACTGGGCACCATGCAAATAGGTATTTGGGTCAACCTCTGGTTAAACATATGTTAGTATCCTTAGTATCCTTGTTAGCAGAAGGTAGAAACTGAAGTCAAAGTTGTGTCAAATAAACAAGAAGAAAATTGATAGCAAGGCTATTTTAAGACAATATAACTATTAGAATAATAACCAGTTTATATTTAACTAAAAGACTGCAAGATCCAGTTTGACAATTCACAATGCTCTCTTGTCCTAAAAGAAATAGATAGGTTTTCACTTTACCCTTAGAAGGTTTGCTATAATTACTCAGAGGCACTGCTGGCGTTTTTGAGCTTATGCACATGGAGAAATTAAAATACAGTGATAAGACCCATCTAAATTGGAAAAACGTTGTAGCTGAATCTTCTGTGGTGTTAAATACCTCTGAAAGCATGTCTAAGAGGAAGGTATTTCTATTGCCTAGTCAGCAGGATCATAAAAAACTGTAAACCCAAACAAATAAAACTCTAGTGCAATCATGAAAGTTTGCCCATGGAAAGATAACATCTGGGGCTTAAGCCATGAGTTTCCTACGCCTTTTTGAAAAAAAAAATCTTTCGAGAAAATTAGTTTAAAGTTGAAGTCCTTCCTGAAAAAGGAATTTACTATAAGCCTGACAAGTTGGACTGCTCTGCTTATAATGCTATTTTCACTCCTTTCTTAATGTTTTCCAGCTGACTGCATGAAGATCAAATATTAGGATCAATAAAACCTATAATAAAGAGTTCATAAAGAAGCGATCTGCTTTCTATAAACATAAAGTGCAAAGAAATGCATGATAACATTCCACATCCTTGCAGGACGAGGAGACAACACAGGCCTGTGCCAATGTGTAAAAAGATAATCTGTTCTGAACAATGATAAAGGACAGCACTACAGCCTGCTCATACAATACCTGTGGTATATGGAGACAATACCGGCCTTCCTAAGGAGCACCACAAAGTTCTGTCAAAACAGCAGCATCTACTTGTAGGATGGCATGAGCAGTGTTCACATACAATCCACCCACAGCTCCAGAATTTTTTCAGGTGACTGGTGTAAAAATAGATGGAAAGCAAATATCATAAAGCCAAACAACAAAAAGTTAGAAAAGTCTGTAATTAGGGCTGCATGTTTAAATTAATTCATCTGTCCTCTGTATTTCTGAATTATGATACAGTTAATTACATAATTACATACTTTTCACTCTTCTTATTCAAGTCACTGTTTTGAAGAGAATGACCTTGGTTTCATTTCCTTCAGGAGCTGGAAGGATTATGGCAAATCAAATGAGATACTACAGTGGAAGAAAGAATAATCATATGGCTCAAGAATTTTTACGCTCTCCTGGAATACTAGATTTTCTCCCTATCTCTGACAAAAAGTTCCTAGAGGAATCTGGACAAAACGCTTCAAATGAATCTTTTAGAAATCCTAACTAATCAGTCCCCATTATTTGGGCATAGAAATTTGAGACCTGATGATATAAATTGTAAAACCACCGAGCACTCACTTGTGAAAACTATGTCAGTGGGATTTGATTTTATAAAATCAAATGTCAGTGTTTTGATTTTAAAAAATGTTCTGTCCAACTAAGTACCATGCAAGATTCTGAAATTTTCTGAACTACAAGTATCACGCCGTGCATTCTGGGTTAGCAGACAAAATAATTAGTGTTTCATGTGCTTTAAATAATGTTGATAAAATGGAGCCAATATTATACAATTACGTCATACAAAAACATATTAATAAATAAGAAATCCTGTCTTCAGAGCAGGGTTTAAATATCATTTGGTATTTTAGATTGGGCTTGCGTATTGAGAAACAAAGATAAAATAAAATATTGAAGCTGAGTGTCTGCTGCTTATCCTGTGCACTGAACAAGTCTTGGGGGGGATGGGGAGGGGAGGGGAGATCCATCATGTTATCATGCTCATGCCTTCGGTTTCAACAGTTTTTCTAAGTACAAAGTGGCTGATAGACTTAAGGTATTAATAATTATTCCATTCAGTGGATCTCTTGATACACACAGGATGAGTTAGCAATCCCTTTTTACCTTCAAGGATTCCAAATTGTTTTCTACCCACTCTACTCTCTCCAATTTTGCTTCCAGCCAGTCTTACCATTATACAAATTTATTTTTGTAGACTCAAACCACATAGGCTAAGAGATCTGGTGCCTGTTCAATTTAAAATTTTTTCACTTGTCCTTAATTTTTTTCTTAATACAGTTCACTGTTATGTTTAGAGGTCAAGTATAAGGATCAATAAAACATGCAACAAACAAACCATAAAGAAGCAATCTGTACTGTTTATTGGACCAGGCTTACAGTAATTCGGAATATGAACTGAATGTTGAAAATGTTAAATTGTTTGTAACAGAACAATTCAAATTACTAAGTCACATTTATCCCACCTAAAAAATTGAAAACTATATATGTATTTATATGTATTTATATGAATTCATAATATAAGGTGTTTTCTACTTCAGAAGAAGGTTTCAGAGTTGTTTTCCTCAGGCATAAAATTGCCACTCCAGAATATTTTGGATAGTTGTGGGGAAGCTAATAGAGCCCAAGGCTTGTGAGCTTCACACACATGCACATGCACACAAACAAAATAGTGAAACATATCACATATCAACTACAAGCTAAATTTATTCCCATACTCCTGACAACTGTATGTAATGTAATATACCATTCTATCTAAACAAAAATCTGGATTATTACAAATGGTTGAAACAAGATAATATGGACCTGGCTGATTTTAATCAGAAATTTTAGTGAGTTCTGACAAGAAGCTTGATCTATATAATTTAATTTTAATAGAAATCTTTTACTGGCTTATACAGGAACGTTGGTTCAAATCCAAATGTCTTCAAGATAAGGCAGTTGCTAGAAACTGCACAGAATATTAATATACTGCATGTTGACGGTGTGTTTGTTCCTGATGTAAAACAAATTTGCTCCAGTTTGTTTCCAGCTAAGAATCTGACCAAAATGTATTGACAAATTTACTGAATTCATCCTGGGAGCCATCCACATACACCCCACCTCTTATGCTGTTGAAACAGGTATGGTCTTTTTTACAGGAAAAATACAGAAAAAAAAAATCAAATAGATGCAAACTTTTTCTTAGTTAAGTTTTTTTAAAAAAAAAAAAAAACACAACACCTTATGCTACATTATTCTCCTCTCATTTCATTCTCTCATTTTCTATTTCAGGTTAGGTGTCAAGGAAGAAACATACCCGATTACATGCAAGTAGGAATTAAAAAAAAAAAAAAACATCTTTCCTGTGCTGTAACACATAGGAAGCACTCCTTGTGTATTTCCGTAAAGGTCCCTGTAGAGCAATCTGTAGTCTGGATCTACCATTAATCTGCTTTGACCTGAGAGCTAACACACTTGGCTCACCTGTGAGCTACCTCTTTTTCACTCACAAATGTCAGTGATGCCAACTTACTGGAAGAATTAAGTTTCCTCCTCGCCTGAAACAAATCTAAACCTAGCCTGGAAAAAGCATTACTGCCAAGGGAACCTGTGGATGGGCAATAAGGGTATGGTTTACTGCAGTCTAGGACTTAAACACTTCAGTGTTGAACTCCTCTGCTTCCCAGTAAACAAACCTGAAAGTAGGGATTCCTTGAATTAATACAAGGGGTGTCCCACAGAAAAAAACAACTAACTGCTGCCCAGAGGTGTGGTATACTTTTAGGCAACAGATAATAGACTACTCCAGGTCCAGATGGACCAGTCCAGGCTAATGTCATCAAGGCAGCATCTCTTAGAAGGTACTGATACCTCCCGCGGAAAAAGGAAGGAAATATTAGACTGGAAACTAGGTGGAGCAAAGGAAAAAGGACAAATTCAATTAACTCCTCCCAGAGGTGTATTTTCCCTGTTGCTTCATTATCAGTTATATCACTTTCAGTGTATATTGGCAAGACTTCAGCATAGGAGATTTTGGTAGGTAGTGGCCAGCTCTTGCATCTCATTACCTTCTCATCCCCAAAGCAGAAAGCCAACAGAGGAGTTTATAATAATGGTAGGAATAAAAGCAAGCGATATGAAGCAGAGTCATCTACTGTAATCTTGACTTGTAAAACAATTAAATGCTTTTCCTCACCTGACATTTGTTGCCTGGCATACATTTCATATTGCTCTGCCATGAGCAGAAAAGTGTAACCAGATTTCACTGCATCTGGGGTATGGTCAAATGAAAGCAAAGTGAAAAAAGTAGATGTAGACATGAAAATCACCAGCTGAAATAAAGCAACAGAAGTATTACACATAAATCATCATCAGTTGGAGCTTTGGTGGTTGCTATGGGATGAGTAATCATAAAGTCTAACACAGCAATAGGCACCCTTACACTCTGAGACTGTGCCAACACAGTAAAATATAAGCATGCTCAGAAACATTTTCTGAGCAGATTAAATTCATTAGTATAGCTGTAACCTCAGCGTATCAACCTATGAACCATGGCCAAAAGATTGAATTCTTCTTGCATTCATACAAGTTTTAGCTTGTTGTTGAGGTGCAGTAATAGGCATTGTAGGAAACTTTGAGGTCCAGAAATTATGCTTATTCAGAGAATCAACTGTCAGCTTGGAGACCGTTGGATACTCTCCTATTCAGTTCACTATCATTTTGATTACATGTTGTGTCATAGGACGTCACTATAATATTTAAATAAAAAAAAAAAATATTCAGAGTTACCCAAGTTGGCACTGACTGCACGAGTCAATTAGAAACAGTACCAGACAGACAGCACTGGCAGAACTGTGACTGGGGTGAATGCCCCTGCTCTGGAAGTACAGCATCATTTCAGTGCACAGCACTGGCAGCAGATCAGGCACCCCTCCACAGACATTTAATTGGTTGAGGTGGAGACAACAACACATACAGCTGCCTTGAAGCACATACCCGCAGCTAGCTTGGAGGATCTCTGCACTGTGCTACTAGGATGCCCATGGTTTCCTTAGGATCTGCAGCTTGCCTATAATTGTTGCTCTCATTATTTCTTGAGAGCTTCTGGAAGGCTCAAGACATTTTGAAAGTTTCATTGCTGTTTCTTGGAGGCAGGGAACTTCTCCATGTCCACGTAAAACATGTTCCTGACTATAAGTGAATTTTCTGAAAATCAAGAGCTGGGTTTGTTAGGCACTATTCTCCACTTCAACTTTGCCTAGCCTGCATGAAGACATTACATCATACAGTGACCTTGCAGGGCTCTGTCACAGACAGTTTGCATCCTGGGATTATTTACTCCTTCTATCCTCGTGTAGGCCATGGTAGTAGAAGAAAGGTTACATTACCTCTGCCTATGCTGTGCTAGTGATGCAATCACCATTAAAGCACTACATCCAGGTATGATCTTCACATTTCAGGAAGAATATCAATAAATTGAAAAAAATTCAGAGAAAACTCCAAGAACAATTAAAGAACCATAAGCTTTGAGTTATTGAGAAGTTAAGAAGTTCATTCAATTTAGTTCATTAAAGAGAAGCATACAAGCAGGAAATAAAGACAATGAAATCAAAATTTCAAATATATCTCTTCTATTTCTCAAATTAAAATATAATGGGATCTGTACAAGTTCTGGATTAAAATTTAATATAAATCTTTTCGCTTATTTGTTTTTTTAACAGAGAGTGCAATCAGCCATTGGGATAGCTTACTAAGCATTGTTCTTCAATGAAAATAAGAGACTCAAGACTCGAGGATATTCTTCTAGAAGCATCAGCTACTCACCACTGTGGATCTTCCAGTCAGAAATAATTCACAGAAGTTCTATAGCTTCTGCGGCAAAGGAAGTTAGAGCAAGATGGTCATGGTGGTTCTGACATCTGACCTCAAAATTTATTAACCTAAATAGTAATAAAGAAATGTTTAAAATTTTGCTGTGGTCTCCAGAGTGATATACAAATACTTTCCACAGTACAAAACAACCCTGTAATTTTCTGTTACTTTTCCAAAATGCCAGCTATACACATACAAGGTAATAGAGCCAATATCTGGGCTTCAGAGTACTAGAACTTTGTGTGAAACAGAGATAATAAAGCTGTGAAACAACTTACTACATTTCACAATTTCCACCACTATATTAGAAATGTCAGTTAAGAAAACCAAGCAAACCACCAGCAATTTTTGTATCCTCTTTTTCTATCCACAAGAAAGCAGCCAAACTGAAGTAAGTCCAATTACTCTTACTTGTGAAGTAACCTGTGAATTTCTCTCTGTGAGAAATGTTCAAATGTGTTTCCTTGTGGGGGCACTCTGGTTTTGAGCACTTGCCAAATATATTTCTTATATGCATACAAGAAATCCTGTATAAAAGTAATTCCAATGTGGCTAGACAGATACATTTTTGTTATTATTATTATTATTATTTCAAGAGTTGACATCTCCAAAGAAGCTCATTTTGGAGCATTCTGAAAGTACTTTCTCAAGCGATGATATTTAAATGGCCTCTGACATTTCTGAAGATAGTTTTTTTTGTGAAAAGTGGCAAAACTCCTTCTTTTGGTATGCAGCTGCAATCAAGGATTTTTACTTGCCATAAAACATGTCAAAATAATGGATGGCATTCCTAGTAAAGAAAATTAATTTAAACAAGTCAGGTAGAAACACATACCCCTCTGCAGAGAAAAGATTCTTTGTAGAGGTTCAACTTATTTATTGCCTTTGTGGAAAACCACAGTACACAACTGTTTGGGACTGGTTTATTTTCCCAGCGTATGCCTTTGAAATAAAACAAAATTCCAATACTTCCACTGGTCATGTTACTTCTCTCAACCTGTGTACCAAAAAAAAAAATCCCTTTTGACTCCCAGCTAGCCTATTAGTTAGTTAATTAGTGTAGCTTATTACAGAATCAATAACAACATGCCATTGCTGATACATTTCCCATTTATAAATGTGAATATACAGGGCTTCCAACTACTTCATTATTGAATTTATTTGTTGGAAAGATTCTTCAGTGAGTAATGCATTAGGCTGGCATGAAGTCTCTCAGTTCCGCACGTACAGAACACAAATAAAAGTGGGAATGAGGAAAGACTGCTTACTACCTTTCTGTTTCTATAAATTCTGTTCATTTATCAGACTCTTCTTTACTGTATGAAACATCAATAAAATACAGTATTAAAAACCCCCACACATTTCTATATTCTTTAATACATCTCCCTCTAACAATAGAAATAAAAAGAGCAACAAAATTCACCCACTCTAACTCATGTAATCCCTGGCAGTATCAATTTTGTGTGTTACTGAGCTCAATAATATCAGCCACACAACTACCTCAGGTATTGTAAAACACAAAGGTGGACATCTCTGGTCAGATAAAGACATTGTTAATACTCAGTAGCAACAGGGTAATTCTAGCCAAACTAATGTTCTCCTAACCGTTGCAGTAAATTTTTTCCAAAAAATTCTGTAACGCCGCTACATCAAAAATGAAAGCAACTTTGACTCTTAGATTAGACATACTTTGAAAAGACAGTAAAGCAGGATTTTGTCTTTATTTATTTTAAGGTCTCGTAAATAATTCAGGTGCCAGACAAAACAGTGATGATTACTCAATATATTTTAAGTGTTATGTTATCAGTAATCAGTTTGGACAATCTTAGAATCATAGAATAATTTAGGTTGGAAGGGATGTCAGAGGTCAAGTAGTCAACCCCTCACTCAAAGCAGAATTGATAGGATCAGATTGCCTACGGCCACGTTCAGTCAAGTCTTGCGCATCTCAAGGGTGGAAGTCCCAGAACCTTTCTAGGCCCTTGTGCCAGTGTTTGACCACCCTTGTGGTAAGAAAAGCTTTTCTTTATATCCCATTCCCAGCAGTTAACTTTCACTGGTAACAGCAAGCCACCAGAAGAGGTTCCTAGAAAAAGCAGCTCCCAGGAGATGTTTCCAGAGGGAGGAGCCTGCAAACTGCTGTGACAGCTGCTCCCTCTCCATTAGCTGCCTCTGCTGTTATCCTATGTTGCACAAGAAAAAAATTACCAATAAGGGGCACAGTGAGGCTTCCAAATGCAGGATGCTATTGATTAAACTTTCCTTTTATGAATTTTTCTAAAGTTGTCATCATGCTTAACTGAAGAGCATCTTGTCTCAAAAGCAGGTCTCTGGCCCTGTTGTTATTATACCTACTTTTGGTGCTCTGTAAGCTCAACATTTTCCTTAAGCTCAACCTTTTCCTAAATCAGTTTGTATTTTCTTTCTATGATTTTTACTGTGAATAGCAAAGAGTAGACATGATACATTGCTCCCTGAGCAGAAAGATTTCTGTAGCATGTAAGCAATGCCTCAAAATAACCTTCTCACCTGTACTTGGCAGCAAGCAATTCAGTGGTGTAAAGAGCATTYTTGCAGATCTGGACACAGACAGACAAATTATGGGGCCATACTTTCTTTGCTGCAGGACTAACACTGAATGGAGAAAATACCATTGAAATTATTAGAAAAAAAAAAAAAAAACAGCATAATTGTATCTAGATTTTTGTCACAGATAAAATGCTCAGAAAATTCTGATCAGGTTCTTCTGCTCACCTGTTTTGTCAGGTCCCAGCACACTGGATGTGTATATTCTGTTTCATTTTGACTCACAGTGTTAGAATATTATTTCTTCTTTTGACCTTTCTGACATATTTCCTGACCACTGGCACTCCCTCTTTTACTTCTTTACAGCAAGTAGGAGATCCACAACCCAGGTACTGTAGGTCCAGATTACAAGGCTGATCTCTCAGGGTTCACCGGGAGCTTAAGTTATTCTAGTCATGTGATGATATTGGGTTAGAGCTCAAATCTTCAGTGATACTCAGAAGGGACTAAACAGGTGGGATTTGTACTTGTTCACAGTATTCCACTTAGTTCCAAAAATACAAAACAATAAGTCCTGGAGAAATCCAACTTCATTCATTTTGGCTCTTCTCTAAATTACAAAGTGTTTCTATGCATTGTTGGTCTAAATAAGCTTCTTATGTGGCCAGTTACCAGCTCCTCATCCTTATTTAATTTAGAGATTAGCTCTTAAAGGCTCATCAGGTCTTCAAAGTCTTTCTTGATTTGAATTGTTGATTTCTAAAGTTCAACTTCATAAAAGTGAGGGGAAGAAGCGCAATAACAGTTGCTGAATCACATGTTCTGAGTAAAAATGGTACACATTCTTGTTGACCATGGAAAAAAAATGTCGTAGTAATTAACTTTGAAGCTAAAATGGAGGTAAACTGTATTCTGGATATAGCTACTTTTTGGAGATATTTTTCAGGTTGCAGTTTCTGGTAGTGCATATGGTTCTGTTTTCCCTATTTCCTAATGTTTTCCTTGATTCATGCCTTCCTTGTTTTTGATATGTTGGTGGAAATTCATTACTTCTTGCTGACTATTGTTATCTTCTGATTTTTAATGGCTTAGATATCTTAGACAATTAACATCATATACTGTGATTAGTGACCAATATAGTTATTTATCTAGTGACCTACAGTTGCTTTGCTTGGTGGTCTGAAGTCTGTGTGAGAGGTTAAATGCCTGGATGATCTGTTCAGGATCATAGCTGAGCGGGCTTGTGGTGGGTTGACCCTGGCTGGACGCCAGGTGCCCACCAAAGCCGCCCTATCACTCCCCTCCTCCGCTGGACAAGGGAGAGAAAATACAACAAAAGGCTCATGGGTCGAAATAAGGACAGGGAGATCACTCACCAATTACTGTCACGGGCAAAACAGACTCGACTTGGGGAAATTAATTTATTACAAATCAAGTCAGAGTAGGATAATGAGAAATAAAAACTAAATCTTAAAACACCTTCCCCCATCCCTTCCTTCTTCTCAGGTTCAGCTTTACTCCTGAATTCTCTAACTCCTCGCCCCCGAGCAGTGTAGGGGGACAGGGAATGGGGGTTACGGGCAGTTCATCACATGTTGTTTCTGCCGCTCCTTCCTCCTCACGGGGAGGACTCCTCACACTCTTCCCCTTCTCCAGCATGGGGTCCCTCCCACGGGAGACAGTCCTCCACGGACTTCTCCAACGTGAGTCCTTCCCAGGGGCTGCAGTTCTTCATGAACTGCTCCAGTGTGGGTCCCTTCCAGGGGGAGCCGTCCTTCAGGAACAGACTGTTCCACTGTGGGTCCCCCACAGGGTCACAAGTCCTGCCAGCAAACCTATTCCATCATGGGCTCCTCTTTCCAGGGGGTCACAGGTCCTGCCAGGACCCTGCTCCAGCGTGGGCTTCCCATGGTGTCACAGCCTCCTTTGGGCACATCCACCTGCTCTGGCATGGGGTCCTCCATGGGCTGCAGGTGGATATCTGCTCCACTGTTAACCTCCATGGGCTGCAGGTGGGTATCTGCTCCACTGTTAACCTCCATGGGCTGCAGGGGGACAGCCTGCCTTACCATGGTCTTCACCACAGGCTGCAGGGAATCTCTGCTCCAGCGCCTGGAGCTCGTCCTCCTCCCCCTCCTTCTTCACTGGCCTCAGTGTCTGCAGAGTTTTTCCTCTCACATATTCTTACTCCTCTCTCTGACTGCAGTTTGTTGCCCAGTTGTTTTTTTCCCCCTTCTTAAATATGTTATCTCAGAGGCACGATCACCGTCGCTGATGGACTCAGCCTTGGCCAGCATCTTGAAGCCGTCTGGCATTGGCTTTATTGGACATGGAGGAAGCTTCTAACAGCTTCTTACAGAAGCCACACCTATAGCCCCCTGCTACCGAAACCTTGCCACGCAAACCCAATACAGGGCTACACGCAGTAGTTCCTTCGTACCCTGCTAACACCTCACAGCTGACAGTTCAAATATGGAAGAACAAATTTCTTCTTTCAGCAGCAAGAAATATGCCTCTGGCATCTTTCTTTTGCACTTGTCAGTCATAAAGCTGTACACCGTACAGATTTTGAGAGCAGCAGAGCAGCAGTGGTACCACGAGAGTTACAAAAATACTGGTATTCAGGGATTTGAAGCAGAGGTTTGGTTTCATGGAAAATAACTGAGAAAAAGCTTCGCAAATATTCCATGGACTGTACGACATTACTCTATTACACCAGTGCTTTGACCGTGTACACCCCGACATCTTACTTGGGTAGTCTGCTTGTTGCTCTGAAATCAGTGCAAAATCTGATTTCGGTACAATTTGATCTTCCSAGACTGGATTTACCCTCTCATCACAGAACTGACAACGCAGACATCATTTCTTTGACAAAACTCTCCAGATATTTTCATCATCTTACCACAATCATTTTAAAAGAATAGCCATAATAAACCAAATTTTTCAAGCAGTGGCTTTAGAAAGCCTTCACGCCACAGCCAGGTGGTCTATGGGAACAGGCTGGGATCTGCCAAGCTGAACCTCACAGATTTCGATACAAGTAATATTCCTCAAACCTCTGACACACAGGAGTCAAGTGGCTAAAGAGACAAGRCTGCTTATAAATCTACATAAAAGGTGTTCCCAGATCACACTTTATGCTGCACTTTCTCTACTTTCTGCCACATTTTTATCTGGAAACCAAACAATCCTATGCCCCATAGAGGCCCTTCTGTGTAAAGTTCCAGAAGGACAAATGGAGTAGGAGGGACCTACTAGGTGTTGGTATAAACTTTTTCCTCTGAAACAAAGAAAGCTTCAGACTAAGATTCCTATCAGTACAAGGGTCTTGGGAAATAATCTGGTCTATAGAACTGATTTTGTTACTGCTCTTTTTTGCCAAGAACGGAAGCTAAAATATCTGACCATCTTCAAGGAACTTATCTCTCCCTTCATAGTGCACAATTTTTCCCCAATATTTGCAGAATAATATACTGTGATGAGAAAATGCTACGCTAGACAGGGCATAGAACAAAGTTCTATGAGAAAGGAGATATATATATAAAAAAAACTCAAAATACCTCAGAAGAAATTCCTGGCTCGTCCTCTCTGGGTACTCAAGGTGTTTTATGCGAATAAAACACTGCAATATCTGTTTGTTCCGCAGTCCCAGAGGGCATGTGAACTATGTTTTAAAAAGCAGATTTGTCTGAACCTTATGTGATATAAGGTGAAGTGCTTGCCTCAAGTATACCATGAAGTCCTGCTCTCTGCACTGCAGAACAGGTCTGCTGTCTTCATGTATCACTGTGGATGCAGATACAAGTCAGCAGATGTGCAGAAAGCAGTGCTCCATCCAGAGACAGCATAAATTTGTAGTGCTTGTGAAAGYCAAGTTAGTAGAGACAGAGACAAACTCAAGCAACAAAGCAAATAAGAATTAACTCTTTCAGGTAACAACGCACAGGAGAAAACTGTGGGCAAAAGTGGATCATCAAAATATGAAGCACAACTATTTAAGCAGAGGACCAAAATGGTTCTCAAAATCATTTCTTTGGGCAGTACTACATGCTGTGTCATAACATGCATTATTAATTTTTCCAGCAGAGTAATTCAACAATATTTTCTATGTATGTCACAGATCAAAGACTTGGATATCGTTCCTATTAAAAATGACAACTGTGATAATTATTTTTGTTAACGTTACAATGAGCCAACTATGTTATTTTTTGTTGGGAGCAAATGCATAGCATTATTGAACCTTCCTTGCATTTTTCTCTTTGCTAGAAGGTAAATGGGATGATAATTTTCTTTCTCTGTCAGAAAATAAGATGAATCTTAAAATCTGTTTATACTGTAAAAGCACTGAAGTAATAGAGCAATGCAATGTAGTCCCTGGAACATTTGCAGAGCATTTTCAGCTTTTTCCATGAAATCAAACCTCTACCTTCAGTCTCTAAGGACCAGTTTGTTAATAAGTTTTGTGGTGCCACTGCTGCTCTACTGCACCATCTGCTCTTAGAAGTCAATCAAGAAACAAAGTGAATTTTGGAGGCATTGAATAAAAAGCTTCTATATACCAAGAGCAGACAAGGACAATCTTGAATTATTTCCATGTTTCTTTAGAATCTCCCTCATGCTTAGACAGTTCTGCATGGTGAGTCATGTTGGGATGTAGGTGATGTATTTAACGTGCAGCAAAGCAAGTTATACAGAGTGACTTGCTACTCGTAACAGCAGTAAGCTCTACTGCCATAAGGATTGTAATTCTTAGGGGAATAATGCTCAGGGTAACCAGACGTCCCCATACAGTTCATGCTTTGCATGTCTTTCCCCTGCTTGGATCTCATTCTAGAGCTGCAAAACATAAGGTAAGGGAACCCCTCTCTTCTAAGCAGCTTTCTCCTTGTGCTCCTTTCCAAAGTATGTTCCTTTCAGTTCCCCTATGCCCTGTATATGGACCACACGGCTTACAATTAATGCCTGAGAATCCCTCACATAGTTTTTTTCAAGTGTACGACTAAAAATAAATTCAAAATAAGGTATCAGAAAACTTGGGTGCTAGGATATCTTACCAGCTCTGAAGTCAACTAAGACACCACCCTGCTGATTGACTGCCCTTAGAAGGTCAAATGACAGTGTTGCAATCAGGTGTGAAAGTCATTTTATGTGGAGGAGGCACATTAAAGTTCTGAAATAAGATCTCTTTACAGAGCAGCAAGCTATGAATTTCAAAGTGGTATGCTGATGACTTTTGCTCACAGGGGAATAAATGATCAAACACACATCAATAGTTCTGATCTATGTAGCTCAGGTGAAATGACAAATTTTAGCTGTACTACTTTAAAAAAATGTCTAAATGTAAATTTAGTTCATTTAATACTTCCTATTGTGTCTTTCCAGTTAGCACAAACTTGTGGGCACAATGGCCTGCCACAAGTAATCATTGACTCAGATCTAAATTAACATCTTTGAAAAACTCTTCAGCATATGCCTAATTTTGTTTGCTCTTGCTATCCATAAATGTCTCTGCCTGCAGATTTTATAGTTACATGTTACACGTGTTTGTTATGTGGACTCATAATGACAGGCAATCAGAAAGTGACAATATTAGTGTCTACTGATACCGTAAGATTTGAACACAGATCTTAATATCTTTTCAATATTTCTTGGGCAACCAGCATATACCAAGTGGTACACAGTAACCACTGTTCAGTCTGTTTCTCAGTATTGACTAGAATTACTTGATTACAGCTGATTGAACATTAGAGACTTTCTTTTGCACTACATCATGACTCCTTTCACTACGCTCTAAATTGAAAGAAATTCTTTAAGCAGAGAAAAAAAAAATCTGTAAAAGCTTACCAGAGATCACGCAGGTTGGAAGACTACACCAAGGTCTCAGACGATCTCCACATAGAAAAAGAAAAGAAAAATAAAATCTCTGTTTAGTAAGTTCACTTTTTATGCAATATGTCAAGTTCTCACACCAGTAACYGTAGAGAAAACTCAGCAGGAACTTAAGAGCTGTAACAAAGAAAAACTCAGTCACTACAAAGAGTATCTTATAGTTGAACGCTCATACTTAAATTGTGTGCACAAAGCTTTTTGCTCTTAACTTTGAGTTGCCACAGATTGCCATGGGAACTGAGGAGGTCAGGAACTGGGAATGTTTTTTAGTGAAGGATCATAGATAAACCTAACTTTAAACTTGCATGACAAAGAGTTTCCTTCGGTTTGGTTACTGGTTCTACACTGTCTGGAAATCTGGAAAATTTCTTAACGCTGAAAGGATGGTCTCTACAACTGAAATCTTTAATGCTCTATACTCTACTTTTAATCTCGTCCTTTCTTTTGGAGCACTGTTGAAAGCTGCTCATCAGAAAGCTAAAGTACAATTTAGGCAGAATATGAACTGGACTGTTAAAGCTTTCCGACAATTTTCTTCCAGTATAAATCAACATGTTTACGGGGATCTAATTTAATATCATAAAAGAATTGAGTCTTTGTGCTCAGTCACTCTTTAATAATGGAAGTGGGGATTTTATGCACTTGAATTCAGGAAAACAGTACAGTCCTAAGGAATGAATGTTTTGACCCAAGAGGGAGCTGTGGTTCATGTCTAAGTGTCACCTTCTAAGGTACAGCCCAACTTTAGCCATTGGTGATGGAACTATACACATACATRTAAGGTGGGTAGTTTCTCAAAATTATTGGGATTGTTCAGGAAGCAGAAGGTATTATGAGCTTTAATAAAAGCTGATGCTATTCCAAGGACCTACTGAAAAGGCAGGGATATGGACGTTTCTTGCATTTTCTTCTTCTTGTGCTGAGCCTGATAGAACCAAATGCTTGGAAACTTCCTCTCTTTGGAGCCATTATGTCATCCTTAGCTTTTATTTTAAAAGCATAGGAATCCAAATACAGAATTATATTGTCAACTTCACTCTTTCTTCTCAAGAGTTTCTTAACAACAGTTCATTTCAATGAGACACGTCACCACATCAAACCTTTTTAAAAGCAATTTTATATTAGTTTTTCCTTATCAATTGAGTTGATAGCACCCAAATTTCCAGTTTCAAGTTGTGCATATGGTTGCTAAATCTCAAGTTAAGAAAACAGTCCTTAATTCTGAGGAATCTCTGAAACTGCAATTTTATACTATACAGGAAATAACTTTATTAAATACTAGCTGCTGCTGGGCTATCTTCAACTGCAAGTTGAATGAATTCCTAGTAAAAGTAATTTTATGTGAATGTGCAGAAAACTGGGAATTATTAAGTTAAAAGTAATGATCACCTTTCCACCAGAAGACGGATGATAAGAAACAGTAGTCAATACCCCATTAGCAAGTCCATTATAACCTTGGAATAGAGATAGGCTTTATTTTAGAAAGCTGAAACAATTATAAGTGAATTTTAACAGCTGAATAAATGTACGTGCTAATCTACGGTTAGAAAAGTTAAATAAATTAGTCATGCCATCACTTCTACTGCACAAAAAAGTTAGTAACTCATTATCAGACCCATTATCAAACTCTTCATTATGACTACACACACTTTTATGGTGAATGTTGTGTCAGCATTTCCATTACAAACACTTCTTTTCGGGAGCTTATGATTCAATCATTGCTGAAATTCTGCTTTGGATCCTTCATTCTGCAAGGCATTTTTATACATGGTTTTAGTATAGTTCTAAAAAACTTATAGAGGTGCAAAAATAATAACTATTATTTCATATAATTACTTCAGGTTCAAAAATTACTCTGCAGTTACAGACATTCAAGTCTCTAACCAATCCTGGTCAAAACTGACAGGAAAAACCCACCCAAACATTTTTCAAGACTGAAATACCGAAAACATGATGTGAATATGAACTCCCTCCTTTTTCCTCTAAATCTAGTTAATTTCTAGGAATATGTTCCTTCATGCAAAATTCTGGTACTTACGTAGTATCTAGATTTCAATGAATACAATGAGAAAACTAGATTTCATTTTTGCTGATCCAACAGACTTACAGGATGTGACTCCCGTTTCACATAAGTTGTCAGTGGAGGTGCAATATTGAACTACCTACTCACATGATTTAAAATAGTTGCCTTGTCTCATTCCAGTTGAATTCAGGAATGCCAGGTTCACAAATTCAGGTTTCATGGTTTTTTTCTTTGCCATAAGCAAAAACACATCTTCAATGTTCATGTGGGCCTCATGAGTTCAGGGGACTTCCATTGTTTGAGAGAAGATGCCTTACGTAGGAGGACTCCATTAAAAGAGTTTTTCTAAAACAAAGTAAACAAATTTTGTGGTCTAGCTCAGTTGTGCAAGATGTAACGCTACTGGATATGAATTTTAAAAAAGAAATAAGGGAATCCAGCTGCAATACAGCTATTGTTAAACCAAGTTTGATGTTGAGGAGGTGTAACTTTTCTAAGCCCTTTACAAAATTTTACATACCTATTCTTACCTACATAAAGCTTTTCCACATCTCAAGATGATAAATAATGATAGCGGCTCAGTCCTGGTCTATTTGAAGAGGAGGCTTCAAGCTAAAACCTATTATACAGAGCATACCATGACAGGTTCCTTCCGCACTAATCTATAAAATCAGTTGTGTGACAGTTACGTATCTTAGTAGAAGAGTGTGCTCCCTTAAGCAGGAAATCTGAAAATATTTCAGTGGAGGGTGCAGGTCTCTAGAACAACGTATGTTAAACACTCCCTTGCTAGAAAGATTCAAACACATATATATAGACAAGCTAGACAGATGGATTTCTAGCAGTCCACAGTCACATAGCTTAAGGGAACATACTGTGATTACTGCACCTTAGGTACATCTACCGAATCCAATTTTGAACTTCGTTCTTGGCAGATAACCGAGTACAATATGCAGTACACAGCTCATATCTGCCTGCGTTCAGATTTTGTGCTGGATGGACTCACAGACACAGGTGCATCCTCCTGAGAAATGTTGTTACTTTGAACAACAGTTTTACAGAAAGCAATTGAACTGTATGTGCTTTAAAAAGATAAGTGATACTGACTGCTGGACATGTTGCTCCCCTTCCACCTGGAGAGCACTGATTAACCAATTAGGACTGATAACATCACTGAAGATGAAAGACATTCAAGAGAAAATGTGGTGGTGTGGGGAGGGCTGACAAATGGAACTTGGCATGTTTGAAAGATCAGGGGTTCCTAAAACAAAACCCTGTGAATGTAGGATTCTCCTCTGAGAGACGCAAAAAATTGAAAGGCAAGAGATTGTGACACATGTAAAAGGAGTAGCAAGAAACAAAGTCACATGGTGCTCAGTCCAAGAGTCCTACACAAATTTAAAGGTAAAATAAGTGGAGTACAAGCATTTAAAAACTTCTTGGTTCTCTAGGATTGCAAAGAAGTAAATGTGACTTTTTTTTTCTTTTATCCAGAAGGGATTCCAGGGAGGATATAGAAAACTACAAAACAGTAAATCCGATGGCTATGCTGGACAAATTGGTAGAAGATTTCATGATAATAACCCAGAAAAATGGGATATAACGGACTTAAGTCAGCCTGGCTTTTGTCGAGAGGAATAATGCCACAAAAAGTCACTAGAATTGTCTGAAGGACTCAAAGACCATAAGAATAAAGGTTATCCCACTTCACACTACATTTCTAAAAGGCTTTTACAATGACTTCTAGGGAAACTAACACCTATGAAAACAGAGAGAAGACATATGAGTGAACAGAAACTTGGGTCTATTCATGCAAAGAATAAAAAATGTAAATGTTTTTTCTTCACAGTGGAGTCACAGGGGAAAATCACAGGAACCTATGTTGGGATGCAGCCTGTTTAACATTTTCCTAAATCATTTGGAAAAACAAATATAAGAAATGTCTTTTTTTTTTTTTTAAACAGACATTAATAGGAAGCAAAAGAGATGAAGCAAAGCAATATAATCAAACCTTTCAGGTTTTGACTGATCTTTGACTGCTACCTTTAAGACCTTGTGAAGTCAAGAAGCTCAGTACACATCATGTGATATTAACCTTGATGGTTTACCTTAAAAAAAAAAAAAAATGTATGCCACTCGCCTGGTCAAACTTCAAAGCTCTAGTAACTACGGTCTAAAACCTATTTCCCAAAAATTACATTCTCCTGCCCTCTCTGCGTTCCCCTCTGTATCTTCCCAAACCAAGATCGAAAACCAATGCAACTCTCTTCCTCAGTCTTCCACTCTCTAACCCCGAAGCCTGTTGTGCTTTCTCTAATTCCTGGATACAGAGTACAAACCTCTCCAAAACCATATTTCACAAGCCTCCTGTATATCTTAATCAACTTCTTCTTCACCTTACAAGTCTCTGAATCCCACTGTCCATATCAGGAGGCCCCTCCAACAGCAAGAACTGTACCTTACATTCCTGCAGCACCAGAGTCTCTCTCTGGCTTTGGGATCTCTTATGCCACACACTGCTGCTCAGTCCAGTCCACCCACAGCTCTGCCCAGGAGTCAAAACCTTGGAAGGGGAAAAAATGGAAGTGAGAGAAATATGTTTCTGCATGGCCCAGGATAACGCTGCCTCCACAAAGGCTTTACCAAAAGTGTTATGGTTAAAGTCTTGTTGGCAAAAGTAGAACACACTTTGTAAGCGGAATCAAAAATTTAATGTTAGCTCAGTTAACATCCAAATTATCTAATCAAAGTATAACAGTTATCATTAATTCAGTTACAGGAAGATCAATAGTCCATTAATAGTAATAATAAAAAAAAAAATCCTTAAAACTGTCACRAAAGAAAACTTATTAATATCCATTCCTTTTCTCTCATGTTATGCTCACCTTTCCAATGTCCTCCTAAGTTAGAAGGTTGGTGACTCCCACTCTTCCCCAGGCAGAGATGTCCTGTAAGGTGTCACTGTGAGTAACCAACATCCATAATTACCCACCAGGAGCAGCACAATGCTGGTGTTGGGGCTCTCTTCCTCCTCACTCTTGGATCCAACTTGGATCTATTTTGACATGTTTTCTCATCACAGTCTACTTTTTTTTTCACTGGTTTTCAGATGAAGTTGGATAGCTGCACAATAACCTCCCGCTGTCTCAGTTGGCACAAAGGGCTGTTGTTTGCTGGGCTACCATACTACCTGGTGTGCTAGACCTGATAATCTACTCCCTAGGTATGTCAGACTTTTATGATATATGACATTCACAGAGCTTGAGTTAAGACAGCTAAGTAAGAGTCAACTGCTAGAAAATTGTTAAAAGAAGCTAAATTCAGCTCAGGCCCAAGTCCTGTCAGGTCAATACAAAGCCTGTCTACCTCAACTAGCCATGGCAAAATTCCTGTTTACTGGGCTGTGAAAGATAGCAGTTTGCTGCCTGAATTCCAGTTTGTACCCTGCCTTAGCATGTTCCATGACAAGAAAAGACAAGAAAAGATGGCTAGAGAAAGCAGTGGGCAGCAACTCTTGCTTCGAAACACCTCCAATACAGAAGTTGCAGATTACTGTCACAATTCTTTTTACTAGAACTATGTAGTGGTTTCTGAAAGAAAAAAAAAAAAAAATCTCCTCTTTCAGATTTTGCTCTTACAATGTTTCAGACATTTGTATTTATTTTGTTTTCCTTCCTCTTGGAATTTAATCATGAAAAGGCTCTAGGCTTAGTTTTAGTTTGGTGTTTCAATGTTATCTGCTACTAAGAACTGTTTCTCTGATTGCGGCATTTGAATTATGTATAATCACAATGACTGTTTAGATATCCATTGTTGTTATTTTTTTAGCATGACTGTAGAAGCTACTAAGTAAATGAAGTAAAAATCAGAAAATTAAGGGACGAGATAATTACTGTATTCCACAGACTCAAAACTAACTTTCACATTTGAATTTAGTTGTGTCTGAATAAAGTATTATACGGAATAATTGGATATCTCAAGGAACTTTGGGAAGAGTTCTGAAGCATTACAGACTCCTACTTATTAGAAAATTATCATTCCAAAATATAGTGATGGATGAGTGGTTCTCAGGCTCGTTATTTATTTCATCACTTGTAATTTTTTTCCCAGCTCTCTAGCTAGAAACTCCCATGCAGAAAAGTAACTCATAACTGCATGAATTGTTACCATCCCTTCACTTGAACTCAATGTGGCTCTAAAACTGTTTATGTCTTGGTTATACTAAAGTGTCTAACAACGCACAGATCAGCTAAGTGAGAACTCACTATAATACAGACTCACAATAGTAGCACATTAACGTTTATGTTTTAAAGTGTTTTTTGTAGACTACAGGAAAAGCTATTGAGCACTGTCACTGAAAAGTTACTATTTTGAACAACAACAAAATAAAACCATAAATATATTTTTTAAGTTGAGAGGGGCAGGTGGGCTGAGTTTTTCAAAAGAAGAGTTTGTTGCAAATCTTGCAATATTTGCAGAGTCTTTTGAAAGTGATCACAGAAGAGTGTTTCTGGGAGACCTCAGAAAACTAACATGATGCAGCTCAGATTATGTTTCGTTCTATGTCTTGGTATTCTTGCTTCTGTTATCAAGCAGAAACTGGAAATTGATTTCATCAACTCTGAGTCTGAAAAGGATGACCTCTAGATACCAGGTAATGATAGTAACATAAATTCTCACTCTTAGAAAAGCAAGAGCATTAACAAGAATGGTAACAGGTCCTTTCAAGGAAGGAAATAAAATGTCAACACTGAAACCCATTGGTAAACTACACAGTGCGTTTAAAATACAAACTAATGCGACTAASACAAATAAGAACATGTGATGCACTAAATTAATCTTGCAGGTCTGGGGAAGCTTCCTTACCTGTGAGCTCCAATGCGGCTCTTTTATCATGGATTTTCCTTTGTTTTACTTCAGCTTGTTTCCCATGGAAACCAAGCTGATTCAGTAACTTTCTCTGTGCCATTGTTGGTGTCCGAGTATGTCTTCAATCACTTCCATATGAGCTGAACGATTTCAGAAGAATTTGACAGAGGTGAAACAGTCTTAAAAAATAATAACATTTCTACAATTTTTATGCAAATAAGCAGCCAGGTAGAGGAGAAAGATCCTCTAAATACCTTTCCTTAGAGAAAGGCTGCAGGATGACCTTAAACCTTCCTAGACTCCAAAGTCAAACTGTCCTGAGACAAATCTCTAGGAAAACAGGCTGCCTTGGATTCTATTTTTTAGGGAAATATTTGTTATGGAAAGGAATCATAAAATAATTCTTAATTTCTGCCACTTGTTATTCCCCCTCCCATGCTATTTCCAGAATAAAAAAATATTAATTGACAGATGAATATATTTTCTATAACTTTTATTTTAAACCCTGGCACATAAATCACAGAAAGCATTTTTTGTACTAAGGACCTAGATTAATAAGAGGATGGAGGATTCAAATAAATCTAGGCCTCTTTCCTAGCATGAGTGAAGCCACTTTTTGTTTGTTTGTTTGTTTACCTCAATCAGCTTAAAAGAAAATGAAAGACACTACAGTGAACCATTCTAGGAAAAAATGTTACTATGTATTTTTCTCATTTTATTAGTTCTATTAGTGTTCAATGTGCAGACAAAACTTACCCTGCTCTGCTAGTTTCATAAGACACCACTTTACTGTTTTACCTTTTCCCCTTAAATATGATATATTTAGCAATAGTTGTTTAGCTGTACTTAATTAAATGTGGCATGAATCAGAAACGTGTTTTGAAAACAAAAAATAAGTCAGTATAGTAGAAGGTAAAGCCTATGAGATGTCCCTCTGAGTTTTCTCTTAAAAAAAACCCATATATTTTGTCAACAACTATGTCCAAGAGAAAATCACCATTTTTTTTGTACACATCTATTGCACACCCAAGCAAATGAACAAAATATTCAATAAGAACTTGCATACAGCACACAGCACAGCTGTTGAGTGCAACTTGGAAGTTCCATTTTTTCATAGTATTTAGGTGCCTTCAGTATTCCAGAGAAAAATCATGTAAGTGACAGACAAAATGAGGAGTTATCCAAAAAGGACAAGCTGTAAATCAGGTGTGTCTTCCACAGAGGGATGCAGATTTATGTTTGGGTTCCGATTCAGAGATTTTACTGGGAGAAAAAAAGGCAGATGTTTATGCATACACACAGAGAAGTGATTTATGTTTGTCTCACCGTTTGTCTTCTTATATTAGAACTGTTTATCTTTACATGTACGCATCAAGTGTATTAGCTGAGGTGTATGTTGGAGAATTAAGCAAAGCATATGCCGAGAACAGCATTGACGTTATATACAATTCTGTGCAGGGATATCTGCAAGAGAAGGGTCAAGATCAATTCCATTAACCAGAAAGCATCACTGAAATTGATTTTAACCCCTTGGATGTAATTACTCACCAAGATTGCCATTAACAGCACTCCATCCTTTTGATGGATTGAAAGTCATTAGCTACCCAAGTTCTACTGACTGTAAAGTTATCCAGAGCATCTAAGGGTAGATATTTTGTGTTGGACTCAACTGAGACACCACATTCAGCCAAAACCAGTTTTAAATATTAAAAGAAGCAAGAGGGTGAGAACAAAAGAGAAAAAAAAAAAAAAGCAATGGGGTGATGTCTGCTTAYATTACCATTTGGCCTCATTTTTAGTTGCAGATACTGATGTGAACTCATAACAGAGACCAAGCCATTTAATTTCTCCTTTTCACCCTTTGCCCAGAATCTTCCCRGAGGAAGAAATGAAGAAAATCACAACTCCCCCATGTTACAGAGCCATAGTGCGCCTTTGTTTCCTTCCATATGTACCACCTACTTTGAAAGTATAGGTTTCAGCTTTGCTTACTAACAGCTAAACAAGCTACAGCTACCAATTCATCTCCACACAGTGGCTTCTTGGATGGCCTCTGGAAGGCTATATCCTAGAAATTGAAGCGATTTAGGAGCAGGACTACAAAAAGACAGACATATACACCTAGTTCAATATTCTGCTTAAGAAACATATAATGAAAATCAATACCCTTTAATTCCCACATTCCTTAGTGAACTGCTTTAGGTGTTTCAGGTCTGTTATGTCCAGAGAAGTGTTTTGAACAGAGAACTATACCTGATGAAAATCTGACTCTAAATTTTCACTGAATTCTGCCAAGATCAAGAAATGGTGAATTCTGGAGTGTATGTTGATGGCAGGGCCTTTTAACCTCTCCTGTAGAAATCATACCTTTTCACATGGAACACAAGGTCCCTCCCCATATCCACATGCCTATCTACTATTTGGAGACGTATACCCCCCTCTTGTGTGTAGTGTCTTTTTCTCCTTTACCCACTGAATCTTGAATTATTTCATGAAAAGTGGGATATCATATGCAGGAAACCCTAACAAGCTTTGCCTCACCTTAACAAACTGTTTTTCCATAGTTAAAGAATACTAAATAGATGGTAGATGTGGGAGTAATTGCTCTCAAGCAGAAACAGGAATTCCTTCCCTGTTCTCTTGCATCATCTCTCAAATTTTGTACGAGTACACTAACCACTGAGCTGCTAGGCACAGAGCAGCATTTTTGCAATATAATCAGAATTTTGTGTGAATGAAAAAACCTAGGCATTGGGTTCTAGGAATAAAAAAATGGAGTGTCTAACTGTGTGTAAAAGGAGGCATTTCCAGATCACAAAAAAAAGAGGATGTAAATATAGATGCTTTATTCAGGCGTTTCTTAGGGATAATTTAAGCATTTGAACTCCTTACTTATATAGGCACCTATATCCCTGCATTGAACAACTTTACATCAATCTGAGAATGTAGATTCTGTCACAAAGACAAGATACTAAAAATTAGGTTCGTCAAAACTGATCATTGCTGCAGACATAGCCCTTAATTCCTCACTCCTTCATGAATGTGAAACACGTGCAACTTGTCTCATTGCGGTACCTGAAAGTACCAATCATGTCAAAAGATCTAAAACTGTTCAGTCAGGGCTGACATGCACCAACWTAAATAGGAGGTGTATCGATCTAATTGAGGAGCACAGCTACAGCTATGCAAATCTGTAAAGTTTCATCTTCAGCAATATAGGTTACACTGTTAGTAAACAGGGCGGGGAGGAAGCAGGAGCCACGGTATGCAGAAAAAGCTGATTATGAATGTAAATTATGGTGGAGAATATTTGTCAAGCTTCTGGACCAAGATATTAATTCTCTTTATAACTTTTCAAAATCAAGAGTTAAGAATTGTGGGCTAAATGCTATCTTCTATCCTGGTGTAAATCCAGACTAGCTATTGTCTTCAATTGAATAACATTATGTTACCGAGATCAGTATTTTCCTCTAACCTGTTTTTGTCATCCTTATCCAATCACAACATCATTTTATAACTAAGTAAATCAGTGTTTGATTACACAAGAAGTATCTACTAAATTTGTTACACTGTGGAAAATGTTATTGACCATCTGGGTTTAATTACTGTAAAAATACCTAAAACAATTTTGGTGGCCCATTAATAGTAGCTGTTTTGCACAGCTGTGTAGAGGCTCCATTAAGATCAGGTTTACTGTGTATTAGGCCCCATAGAATTATTAAACATTAAGTAAATCTATGCCACTTCTTCCAAGTTGTCCAGACCAGAATTCTACTCTGGAAATTTTAAAGTAGTGTTCACATAGCCTTCAGTAAAATCATGCAATCACTGAAATTAACAGCTTTATAGTTATTTCAGTATCTTCAATACTGATTTCATAAAGAAATCAGCCACATACTTGACTTTCTCAGTTTTAAAGATGTGAGGAAGCAAAATAAGTCAAATTTGCTACTTAMTGTGTTATGAGATAAATTATATATTTAGTCCTCATTAGTTTATTTTTTGAAGTATGCACTTAGTATTTCATATGATGCTGTGAATAAGAGAAGTCTAATGTAATGAGGATGTTAACTATTTGAAGAAAGATTGTCTCCTTTGAATTGGGCAATTGAGAATTAAGTGTGGCATTTCTGAGGAACAATCAGTAAAATTACTTAGTGCAACCTAAGTCTCAAAAACATACGTTAACTCAAATATTTAGGTATTGGATGTGTGTTAACCTAAGTAAGAAAGAGCCATCTTCTATTTGTCAGTATAATGTGCACTAATTCAATACATTTGAAAATTAATTTAAATGTAATTACTCTAATAACACAGTTGGCGGGGGGGGGGAGGGGGAAGGCTGTTAACAGTCCAGATTTGGTGAACTGCTCATAGTCCTCTACCTTTACTAAAATTACCAGCAGAACAGAACAGCTTGCATCTCAAAAGATGACATTTATTGTTTGTACTCTAATACAAGTCTTGCCTGGTGTTTCCCTGTCATTTGCTACTTCCTTCCAGTGGTCATAGTTTCTGTCCACTTTCATGTGACTGCTCTGAAAGACAAGAGAGAGCTCAAGGTTTCAAGGAAATTTCACAGCTAAGTAAAGCAGCGAAGAAATTTACATCCCAAAAGAACAGCTTTGGCTTGTGTGGAAAAGTTAGCAATCCAAATCTGTCAGCCCTTACTCAAATAAGGGATGAAATGCCAAATGCTGTTAAAACTTTCAGAGTCTATGACAGTTACTTTATTAAATATACAAAAAGTGAATCCATTCCTGAACTCATTTCTCAAACAGCAAAACAATGGAAGTAAAATATGTGATGTGTGTTGGGCTTTTTTGGTTTTGTTTGTTTGTTTGTTTTTAATAATATTCGGGTTACAAGCAACAAAATTGTGGGCAGTGACAGTATCTTTTGCTTTATCATTAATGAATAGTACTTTTTCATGTGTTTAGAAAAATACACATTTTTCTTTCCAATCCTGAACAAAGGTATTGACAATCATAATATTCAGTCTCTTTCTAACACTAGCTGCATGAAGGACAGGATTCTTGGCCTTAATTCTGAATCTTAACTGTACACATGTCTAAAAAGTAATTCCAGATTACATTGCTGTAAGAGACGAACTCTGCCCAGTGCTTCATAAAAACATTACTTCTGACACTGTTTACTCTGTGACATCACATTCACAGCAACTAATTCTGACATCACGACCAGTGTGTTCATCAGGCACACTGCTTTCATACCATACCTTGTATTTGCTTCTATTTTCTGGCATAGTTAAAACTTAATTGTTAGTAACTTTTTTTTTCCTTATGGAAAAAGACCTCTAACAAATCTGAAAAAAAATCACAGTAAACAACAGCAATAATTCAAATGACATATCTAACAGCATTCAGTTATGGCTCAAATATTGAATAGCAATGATCCTGATCATTAGTAACAAATGGTTTTGTTAGCTGTGTTGACTTTAAAATAACATTGGGAGAAAAGTACTGATAAAAAATTAAAAGAGTGGCCTATATATAATGTAATACTTTTGAGTTCCTCAATTTCAAAGAGTGAATAATGCAGCAAGGTCAAAGATTTGTGTATACCTAAAATAGAGTTATATTCTCTAGTAAGTTCTTCTTTCTCATTTAATGRCTACCAGAACAGTATTCATAGGTCCTCTTTGGTAATTTAAAACTAGCGTTTAGGATTTAAGTGCTTTCCTGTACTCTGAACTGCCAGTTATCTTATTTCTCCTCTACCATGTTGATCTCAAGCCAGAAAGCTTTTGCCCTGATTAGTAGCTGGTGTAATTTCATTGAATTCAAGCACTTTTGCTAGAGGTACACAGATGTAATAGACCACAACTTAGCCCATGGCATTTTAAGATTAAAAATTTTATATCTTATGTTATACACAAGACGCAGTGGTAAAGTGGCATTTCAGATGTGCCTCTATGTTAGTCTTACTTTCACTAATTTCAAATTGTTACACATCCCAAATTAAAAACTCTTGACCAATAAATGCCATAYGACAAATTCCTCCTGACTTCCTGGAGGTTTCCTCTGCCCTTTTCACACATTTGTCTCTCGGCTTGTTCGTGTATTGAGACATGACCTCTCCTTCACTATCTCTTCAACCTTTTCTCACAGAATTCTCCTTTCTATATGGTGAGGGTTCTTTTGCGTTCTCACCTTTTAATGTTATTTTCCCCATATAATTTTATTTTCATTATGTCATCAATATGACATAATGCAAAAAATTATGTCATGTTGTATTCTGTGGAGTTTTCTTTTTTCGTGAATTTTCTCCTAGTCAGAAATCATGACTCAAACTGCTCCACCTACTTATATGAGCCATGTTAGCAAATGATTTAGACTATTTAGGTTAGGAAAAAGGGCAAGTCTTTAGATCATGGTATCAATACAGTCAGTGCATTGTCTTCTAGTCATTAACTAACAGTGACTGAAGATTTGGAGTGAGATGCTAAACAGCTGCAGGGAAAGCAAGTGCGCTGTATCTTAACCTATCCTTGGATTGTATGATTTAAACTCAAACATAAATAGCTCAGAAATTATACTTCTTGATCAAGTATACTTCTTTTCCTAGGAACAGGCAAGTCTCTGTGCCATAAAACTCCTCGGATCTGGCACCCTGTACAACATACCAAGGGAAGTGAAGCTGCAGGCTGACTCACACACTAAAACACGTGCCTCAGGAGAGCAGCGGGAATGCAGAGAAGCGCTCTTTKAACTCAGCTGTTGTAAAAGCGTCTAGAACTAACATCTATACAACAAGGTCAAGCTGTTGAAAAAGAGGGGGAAAGTCTGATAAAAAGACTGACTGCAACACAAACAGCTTATCAAGTATGAAAAAAAACAAGTCAAAAATATCATCGACCCAAAAGAGCAAAAGCATGTCAAAATGGAGAGGATGTATCAGAGCTCAGGACTTTTCTAGCTTACACTATTGAGAAACTCTTCCTATGCATACTTCACAGTCCTTACATAAATCGCGGAACAGTATACAGCACTAACTGCAGTTACACATTGTAAGTTTCTCCAAATATATAACCAGCAATGTGAATATAAAAATACTCATCAGAACAGAAGCCCTATCTGGAGAACAGCCCGTTGTGCACTGGCTGGCCCAGTTCTCTGGGTTGATCCTGAGATAGCTCCTTCCTTGATGATATAAAGCATAAAGCTATGCCAACTTGCTATGAACACTTGCCTTTCTGTTTCTTCCTCAAACGCTGTGTAACTTTGCAGTAAGAGACAGGAAGGAGACATTATTGCTAAAGAAAAAGCAGTATCATAACAAGTAAACTACCTTCTCTTAAACTACATGCTGAAAAGGCTCTTTGGGAGACTTTTTTGTCTGTTTTTACTTACTTCGGAATCAGTCTCTATTAAATCAAGTGATTTGCACAATGTCCCTGCTGAACAGTGCAGTCAGAAGCATAAAAGAATCTCATCTTCCTTATTCCACCRTGATTCCATAGCGATTACAAAAATCCAAAGCCTACAATTCTAGTAGTTAACATTCATGCTTGAATATCGTTTAAGCAAAATTGATGAGGTTTGAATATATTAAAGACAAACCTACTTATGTTAGAATTCTATCCCAGGAGTCTTAGTAGGTTATAATCAAGCCATAAAAGGAAAAATCTTAACTTCAGAGATGAACKGTTCTATTTTATTCAAAATMAAAAAAAAAMCCCAAAAAAGCTGTGAGAATTCAAAAAAGCAGTTTTTATGTGCCATTTTACCTTCATAACTGAGCGTGGGGTTTAGTATTCATTTTTTTCATCAAATCGAAGATCTGAACTTTGGTTAAAAACACACATAAAAATACTGTAAAAAATAAGATCATAATTTTTCTCAGTGATAAATTGCTTATTTAAAAGCAGTTATTACTGTTTCAGTATTGAATAGAAAATGCATAAGCTCCTGAAAAAAAAAGGAACTTTGCTGATGCAGAGAATTTGTGATTACATTTCTTAAACATCATAGTCACTATTTTGCTATGTAAGACACTGTGAGAGCAAATATGTCAATGGTGAAGCTGGAGAAGATTGCTTTTGAATATAAAAGATGAGCACAATTTTCATTCACTGAAAGCCTGCTGGGAATGGCATCTGTGCTACCACATGAATCCTGTGCTCATGGTTGCCTTATGGTCTTTTCGCAGCGTTGATTACCAAAGAAATTGCTTTAGGTCAGAGCAGAATAAATATAACTTGTCTTCAGCAAGCAAGATGACCAAAGTATAACAAATAAAGAATCTTTTCTTCTTCCTATCGTSATTATTTCTCTTGTCAGATATACTCTCGGAGCACACAGTCCAAGATGCGAGACTGCCTGGGTGTCCTGTTAGGTCTTAACTGCACAAGAGTTTTAACATAAAATTTTCAGAGATGACACAAGTTATAAAGCATTTCCAAAATAAAGATATCCTCAGGTCAAATGTAGAGTTGAGTGCCAATATTTGGTTGATTTCTTTCATCAAAATATGCAGATCTGAATGAGCTGAAAGGATTTGAAAATTGTTACCTAATTCAATAAATTGTTCCAAAATAAAATTAACACTTACAAAACAAAAAAATTCAAGAAGTTGAAAATTATTTTGTTAGCATTTCCAAATGAATGATTTCAACTTTGCCTGGCCTTTCATTATAGAACCGTGCTTCAATTTTGCTTTGTCTGATCTCTTTCAAAAAACATTATGGTCACCAGCTGAAGTGACACAGCGTTTTATGAGCTGTATTAAGGGTAAATCAAGTCAACATAAAYTTCAGCTGCCATCTTAGGAAAAAAAATAGTTTTCAGCCATTTTAGACAGTAAATGTAATTTTTGCTTTAATCTTTTGGATCTGCAACCACTCACTTCAAACTTTCAGGTCTTTAAGGGGGTTTGTTTGCTGTTTTTATTAACTTTCAGGGCTCTGGCATCTCACAGCTCACCAGTTCTCTTTTTGCATTGTAGCTCTACTAGTCTCACAGCTTGTATGTACACTATTTTGTTAGATTGACCCTGGAAGTGTCCTTAGCACCAAATCTCTCATCCACAGTGAGCTCTTTGAGTGCATCTTGGTATGCCTGAACATGAAAGTTAGTCAGCACTTGGTCCTTAAAGTATGCGACAGAGGACTCCTTCGGCACTTCAGATGACTCCCTGCCCTAGGAAACATTTGTATCTTTCAAGACTTACTCCCCAAGACAGCCCAGTATGGCTCCCGACACTACCCTACTGCCAGAACAGCTTCATGTAAAGCATGACCCTACAAAAACTTCCTAGCATTGTCAGTCATTTATATGGCCTCTCCACTGGCAACACTGCAAAGAAGCATATTTTCTGCATTGAAAATGTATGCTTTTCGAAATGCTCCACAGGATCACACTATAAAAGAGGAAATGAGTGCAGCAAAATCTTGCCTCTCACCCAAAACTGAAAGCTGTCTGAGGGGTGGGGGCACATGGCTGCAATCATAGACCCAACAAACTCTTTGGAGCCCGCAGACAACATTCCCATCTGCTTAGGTCCCAAGCCTAACTCTCTCAGCCACAAACCAAGATTCCCATTACTCAAAATCCATCAGGAAACCAACAACCTGGCCAGAGTTTGGGATGACATGGTCCAGACAACATTGCTAGCCACAGCCATGCATATGTGCCATCTCTCTCTGCAGCTACACAGTTGTGGTTACTCTTCTCCCAAGCCACATGCCCCTGTACCYGAGACATCAGCCAGAACAGTTTGGCATCCTTCACGTGACTAGTGCTCCCATAGGCCAGGGCTGTATAGCCCTGGCAGTGAATGCATGGAAAAACACACAGGAAGGTGATTTGGATTGTCCCAGGACAGTCCATCTGTGCCTTTGGGATGCATAAGGCAGGAGCCTGCAGTCTATGCCCATTACATCCCTGTGTATTTACTGCCATCCCCCACCTCCCAGCTCGACTTATGCACGTCGATCAGCCTATGCAAAGCCCATTTTTCAGGAAGGTTTGGGCATGCAGTGCAAAATTGTCTTGCTGTGAGGGATTCCTTGGAGAGAGCTGTGTGAGCTGCAGGTGTTTTCTGCACACTTTCACCAGAGGAGAGAATTGGCTTCCCCTGGGAAGGTCGGTCCAGCTATCCACTGTCACCAAGACGTGACAGCCACAGGCAGGCTCGCATTGCTTGACAGTACACCATTTTGCAAGGGTTCCTCAGGGACACTCCCTGCAGCCTGGCAATCCTGAAATAGAGTACCTGTTGCCTGCCAGGTGTTATCCAGCTCCTCTGTGGAGATATCTGCAAGAGCTCTTCTAACAATTTATCAGCCTGAGCCTGACGTTTCGGAAAGAGCAGGAAGAAATCCTTAAAATTAACATTGTCAGAGATAAAAGCACGTATTGGTTTAGGGGCTATAACGAAACAACCTTTAGAGAAYGTTTGCTGAAGACCTGCTGGGCACCTTCCTGGTTCTCCAGTGAGTCACATTCTGGTTCTTCTTAGGATCCCAGGAGTTACAATATGAATCTGATGGTCATGAGGAGTGAACAACAGAAAACAGGTCTTCATAAGGGACTGTTACATTTATAAGCATTTGGCTTACTTTGAGCCTATTTTTGCCCCAAACATGATCAACTCTCCCCCTCCTTCCTACTCTTCTAAGAGGATGCCAGACCATCTTTCAGGATTAGTGACCATGAGGGCCATCCCAAAAGGCTTGTGGAATACCAAAGACACATCATCACTCAGATCCCCATTTTATTTAGAAAAAAAAATCCTGTCTGTACCTGGTTGGTCTGGTTCTTCCAAAGAAGTTCTGCTAGGAAGCAGAGAGTTCAGTAGTATATGTATTTCTGGATTGRTAAGCTCCGTGACCATGAGAGGTGGGTTCAGCAGCATTTTCGTGACATGGTAGCACCTTCCATATCTCCATATACAGGTTATTACAGGCAACAGATTACACAAAGTTATATCTCCTTTATCTGCACCTTTAACTGCAGATCCCTACGTGCTCTGATATCAGTTTTTAACAGGGGAAGGTGTTCTACTTTGTAGTTTTAGATTGACAAAATTGCCAGCAGGTAGTAACACACACCCCCTTTCTGCTGTTTTAGTATTTGACGGTGCCAAGGAAAAGATTAAAGGATGACTTGAACAGTTTTTTAATAGGCCAGATAGGAAGTGGTTCACCTCGTATCGCCTAAACTGAACTCCCTTGTGAACTATTATATAGTATAGTTAATGATGTCTGATGAAGGTGCATTTGATGTGCACAGCATAGATTTATCTGTAAATACATAGTTCTAACAATGAAGAGGGAACAGCAACCCAGAATGAATGCRAGGTGGAGAGGGATGTTTAAATTTTTTTTTCTAAGTGCAAATACCTCTGTGCCTACATTACTGCAGAAGTGTTTTTTCTTGAGCTGTCTGCAAGAACTATTGTTCTTAAACTACTTAAGCTATCCCCTATTCTTGATGTACGGAACAAAACTTTATGAATTCTTTAGTATCAGTCTTCATGGTGTATAAAATACCATTTTTTTTAAGATATTTTCCAGCTCTGCATCACCTTCTTATCTCCCTGTTATGATATTTTGCAGCTCTTCAGGTATCTTTCAACAAAATCCTCTTTACTAAAATACTTGACTGCCTAGGGATAATAGTCTGTTTTACCACCTAGAAGACAYCATGGTGGTAGTGCTAGGAATCACCCCTCATTTTGTCTTTGCAGGGCAGGTCTGTTTGCTGGCTTTGTATCAGGTGGCCAGGTATATAACCTAGCTCTGGAGTCCTACCCACTTGCYTTTGTCAAGTGGTCTGAGAATCTGTATCTCCAACTACCCAATTTTTCCTCAGATCTTGTTTTCTGAAAAAGCACGCATTTGCAGCTGAAAATGGTGATTTTATTCACTAGAGGCTGTTTGCCAGGCACCTTTTGACAATGGCAGTAAGTGGATTATAGTCAGTTTGAGCTAACACTGACCTGTAAATAATGAAATCAAACTATTTTTATTCTCGGATACTAAGGCCAAGGACTTTTTTTCTATTTAATTTTCCTCAGTGCCAGCGATGCATAAGTCGCACATCTCCAGGGCTGTCTTATGAGAAAAGGACCGTACCAGTAAGTTCCTTGCAGACATCTGTAACTATAGAGCTGATGGCCTCTGCCTTAATGTGACCTGCCTGTTCACTTTGGTGTACAAGATTTTCCAAGTATGTTATCTTCATTTCAACTTAACATTTTCCTTAGTATGCTTTAATTTAACAGGTCGACCTCTTCCACAGCTGCTCAGAGTCTTTAGTCATGCTTTTCTACCATTCTTTTATCATATTCTGACATCATCTGCACACTTTAGCACTTTCTTGGTAAGTTTTAGCATGACCAGTGGTAGCCTGAGGGAACAGTGTCTCCTAAAATGCACACTGAATGACTATGAATAGGAGCATTTATCTTCTGTTTTTTTCTCTAAGGGAATCTGCTGGAAACCAGAGGATATCTCAAGAATTAAAAAAAAATAATAAAAAAAAAATCCAGCATTAGCCTTCTCTTCTTGTTGGTCATAAAGCAACCTCCCTTTATTAGACATTTATGTAATTCCTAAGTATATATTAAAAAACAAAATATTGCAGTTTTTCCTAGAGGCACAAAGAATGCCTCCTACCTGATAGCTGTTCTATACATTATTCCCAGAGCTATCCACGTTTTTGTTTTTGTTTTTGTTTTTTCCTTGGGGTTTTTTTAATCTCTGCATAAAGATGAAAATAACTTTCTTAGGGTCATGAATCATAGTCCAACTTAACTTTTCCAGATTCTGTGCTATATGCAATTTAGAGCTCCTTTGTCCACTAGGAGATATCATCAAATAATTCCTCAATTGTTTTGGTTTTCTTACTCCAGTGAGACCACACATGGATGCATTCTTAAGTGTCTTATATTTCTAGCCCTGATACTATTACAAAWTGAACACGTTATAAAATCCTTCAGGACCTGGGAGTCCACAAGGTGTTCCTGGCTGACATGGGTCATCAGATACCATTTTTCCCTTTCACTACAAACTTCCAAACAGGCTCAGGCAGCTAATAGGAAGATGAACCCTTTCACCCTTTTGAAGAAACGTGTTAGTGTTTTGGGCTCTCTGTGAGTAGTCTAGTACCCAATTTATAATGATTACACAGCCCAGAGAATAGGACACATTGATATTTGCTTCATTTAGCCTGTCACTCAAGCCAGATACGTATTTCTTTGCAAAATCCACACCATTAGATAGGGTTCATAGAGTTATAGGTTCTGACATGATAAAAAAGAAGGAAAGCCACAGTTAATCCACTTACACTACAAGCAAATCTCAAAATTCTTCCTTCCTTTCTCCAAGCCCAGAATCCACATCTCTAGACACTTATTTAACCCCTAAGTCAGGGCAGGTTTGAAAGTATAAAACACCACACAGGAGAGTCATCCTCATTAACCCAGTTAATGTCATCTGAACCACTGGTATATGAAACACTTTTCATCACCTTGTTCTGGCTAAGGTAAAATGAACAAGAGACTTTCCTCCCTCAAAGGAACTGTGTTACAGCTGTTGACCCCCTCAGACTTTAGTAGTGGTGTTTGGAGGCAGCCCTCATTCACACCCCATGTTACTGATGGGCTAAGAAGCCTGCTCAGCTCCCGCAGTGGAGACAAGTCTGGATGTCATCAGCATATTGCAGGTACCGTTACTCAAATGTCCATGCTAGACCTTTTGACACTGCATAAGCCTGTTGAGTAGGAGGAACAACTAACTTCCTCCTGTAAAAGTAATCTCCACACTACCATTTGGGGGTTTTCCTCAAAATGCAGCTTTTGTCTTAGTCAAGAACAGAATGTCACATAACCTCAACAAGGTTTGAATAAAATCTTGTGTAACCTCAAGCTTGTATGCACAAATGCAAACAGATAATGTTTCAGCTTTACTCGTAAATGTATGTGATTGCTAAGAAGTAAGAGTAATCGTGTATTTTCTGAAAATCAGGAATTTTCTCTCTAGCAGCCAGGCTACATAAAAGAGCCAGGCACTTGGGAACATGAAGAATAAGGAAGTAAAAGGGTCTCTCTCACTGCTCGAGCAGCAGCAGCAGCAGCAGCGCTTGGCTTCTACTTTAGCTAAAGAACAGGAGCAGCAGTAATAATCTCCCTCTGTGGAGACTGTAAAAGTCTAAGCTATTGTTGGAAGAAAAGAACTGTAAAATTTCTGTAGAAAGGATAAGTGTTTTAAGGGGGGAAAAAGCTTGATTTTTTTTTTTTTTTTCACATACCTGCTTTGTGAAGCTGAGGAAAGGAGTGAAGAATATTCTCAAGACTGGTTTGTCTTCCTGCATCTTAGGGGATCACATAAATCTGACCCAGTCTCCATTCAGACATGAAACAACCTTTCCCTGCAGTCTTCCCTTTGCACACAGACATACGACCTTCTTTCTCCTCCTGTTAGTGACAAGACTTTGGGAAATAGGTAAGCGCGTGTTACAATGCCAGGCATCTCTGCTTGAGAAATTGCAGCTGTTGTATATTTTTTCTCCTCCATGTTGCATACCAATTTGTGGGATATAGCTGGAAACCAAGCTCTTGAAGCTGATTATGGAGGAGGATATGCAGAGTTTAATCCAATTTTCATTTTTAAAGCAAGCTGACCAATAAAGGGTGCTACTTCTGGAACAGTTCTGTCAGTTTTTCAAGGTACCTTTGACACACTAAGAAATTTTCTAAATGCATCTGGGACAGTGTTTGGAGAAGTAGCCTTCAACATGCACTTATGAAAGCATACACACATACACATATATATTTATACACACATGTACGTGCATGTACTTATCCATGCTCCCTGTCTACAATATACACAGAACAGCCTGCCTTTTTCCTCGTACACACAGACAATGAGTCTTACATAGTGCTGAGCCAGACATATCTGTAGATTTTTGAAAATGCCAAAGAACACTGCCAGTCAGATTTCCTCACCCACAATGAAACTTGAGTATCAGCCAAGGTTAAGACAGTTATGAATATATTGTAACCACACTTCATTTGTCATTAAATAAACAGAATGCATGTTCATATCTATCTAGATACCTATTGCATACAGACATACACACACCATTTACACAGCAGTAAGAACTAGAAACCACACTGAGTGTGTTAGTCGATAACCTCTTCCTGGCAATGGTAAAAGTCAACCTGATCATTCRGCTTCCTCCGTTTCTGGCTATCTGTGTTAATAACTGTAAGGCATTTCTGAGACATCTGTGGACCCTAGAGAAAAAGGGCATTTACTGGAACCTGGGAATTCGYGTCTTCCTTGCTGAGAGTATCCATGGTGGACCAACACTCATCTACCAAAATGTCATTTTCATGAGGATCCACTGTTCTTCAATGTATGTGCATGTCAGCTGGACGAGCTGTGATATTCCAGCATGTGTTAATGATACTGTCTCTATTCTGTGCTGCTAGCTAAAATGGAATAATAGTATTTTGATCCCTTGGTTTGTKATTTTAGAGTACAAATTCTCAGTGGGGTACAACCAAAAATTAGGTGGCTTTCAGTGCCTGAGCTTAAACAGTAAAAACCAGGTTAGATATGCAGTATAGGTATATCAGTAAAWTAGGTAGTATTTGCCACAAAAGGACTGGGTGAGTAAATCATTATTTTATTAGAGTTGGTCCTAAAGCTATAAGTATGCTCCAAATGCTCTTATCAAATATTCCGGACAAACATCAAAAAATTACGTTATGCTTTGTTTCCTTTTATTTAGTTTTTTAAAAGACWGTCACAGAGATTGAAATTCTATTTCAAACAAGAAACAAAAATAAATTCAGCAACAACCCCTATCACATGGTCAAGACCTTTCCTGCACATTCCAGATTAAAATAACCTTGGAATTTAAACGTGTATCCTATGCTGATTAAAGTCAACATCTTCAGATGTCAAATGAAAAGAACCATGGTGCAATTACTACTCTAAGATCGAGAACAAGCAAAATGAAAAGAAAAAAAAAAAAGTAAAGGAAAAATAAGCATTAGACTCACAATAGCCAACCAAGATCAGTTTTCCATCTGCCAAACATTGTTTCACAATGAAATAAAACCTGCTGAGYTCATCAAAGTGGAAAGTGCTTTACTGCTGCATCAGACTCCAGATAACTGTGAATCTAATCACAAGAAAACTAAAGAAGAATGTAATGAATTAGCTGGGAAAGGGATAACTGATTTTCATTTCTTTTACCTCTTGTAGCATCTTAATCTGAATAAAGTATCACAGAACCGTGGCTGAGCCTAAAATTAGAAAGAAATGTGTATAATGCATAGTTTAGAAAGTCAGACTCAGCTGTTAACAGCTAAGATAATTGCAGACCAARGAAAAAGATGAGGAAGAAGAAATATGTAGTAGTAGTGCATTGTCAAGCAGCACAATCGCACTGTTAGTCTCCACAGATAATAAGCTAACTTGTTACAACTTTAAAATTGGTTTATATGCACGCTGGCTCTTTTATTGGGATAGACTGTAGTGTTTGTTATTTTTTCATTCTCACTAGCATTAGAGAGATCCTTGTTTACAAAAGGCTCTGCTGTTTTCACCCTTTACAAAGGGTGGGGACAAAGCTCTCTCTCAGTAAAGTCTCGGGGGGGGAGTGTTAATTGCAAGTGAAACAAACCCTCAAATATTGCTGTTAATACTATTGCATGAAGTTGTATAGTCCCATCTAGTGGTCAAAAATTACCTCACTGCATAGAAGAAACAAATACAGCACCTAAGCAATAGTCCCAACAGATCTGTAAATGTTATTATCTCTTTAAGCATTGTACAAATATTCTCATGTTAGTATAAGTTCCAGGCCCACTATATTCTGTTATATTACATCCTAAGGCAGAGCCATATACAGTGAMTGCTCCCTGTCCACAGTTAATTCCAGTGAAACAGAAACAATTGCATCTCAAAACTGGACTCATCTAAAGAAAGAAGCTATCATTGATTTTATTTTGTAGCTGACTTTGCTTCTTGAGACTATTTTCTTATAGYAAATATCACTCTCTAACGGTATTCTGCAAAGTGGCAGCTGAYGATAGCATCATAAACAACACTTTACAGATATTGTGGATTATATTACTATTGACAGTCTTAAAACCAAGCAGAATTCCATTTTTCCTGCAATTGCAACATCTCTTTCACAGTCTCCAAAACAGTACTTCAAGGAAGSCTGAGTCCTGCTGCTCAAAAGATGTAGGCTTTTATTGCCAGCATGTGCATGCAGTATTTACAACTATTTAAAAATCTCTGGGATTTGGTGAAAATTGTCTGGAAATTGTTTTAATAAAGCTCAAAAATAGCCTTCTTAATAAGTTAGTAAGGAAATTAATACCTAACAGCATTCACAGTTTACAGTGTAACAGACTGCCATTCTGGAAACAAAATCACTGGTTGTGATGCAGCTAGATTTCTGGTAATGGCCTAAATCGAGGGCTAATATGTAAGTTGCACCATCTCGATACGGAATGTGAGCAGCAACAAAACTCTGAGCCCAAGTTATTTCACTATTCAGGAAAAGTATAGGAAAAACCTTGGTAATTGTTTACATAAGTATTGAAATGCGTAACATGGGCGGGGTGAGAGTAAAGACTTTTTCKCACAGAGTTGCTACAACCACTGCAATTGCTGTCATCACTGCTGCTAAGAAGGGCCACATGTCCACCACAGAGGCAATGATGCCCGAAAGGAGCCCGAAGAGACTAGAGGGGCAAGGGATTAGAAAGTGCTCTTACAAATGAAAGTGCACTAGATACMAAAATGTCCTGTTATCATTTTGCAAAACAAAAGTTACATTGACTTGCCACCTCAGTGACACTGCCCACCGCACAGAGAGCACGGCCAAGGCCCTGTGTGTTTTTCTGGTATACACCCGGTCATCCACTCTGGAAAATGAGATCTCATTTACTTTTGCAGTCCTGCAAATCCATGTATTGTCCCCAAAACGTTCTTGTCATCCATTCTGTGTTGTGTATGCACATTGTCCRAGTAAAAAATTCTGCCATTTTTTTTTAAAAGGCCTGCTAGAAATTTCATTGCAAGTACACCTGATTCCTTTACAATATGAAATACCTTTTCAATCCTAAACCACCGCATTATTACATYGGCTGGCTGAGTTACACCCAGTCAGCAAGAGAGCAGTTCCCAAATCTGGGCTATGAGGCTGCAATATATGGGAAGCACAAAYGTGTTTCAAAACTCCCCAATTTATTTAACTTTTTCTGACATTTTGGAGCAAGCTTGACTGAAATTTTACTCAGTTGTATTCAGAATATAAAAGTAAGTTTTCAAAATCTACCTGGCAATCTACCTGGGAAAAAAAAAAATATTTGAGTGCATCAAGAAATCCAGATACCTGTGAAAACCTATGATGTATGTCAGTTGCAGACAAACAGTAGGAGAAATGCTGCAATGCACATTGCAGGATGTTAAAAGCTGACATAGGTGGTAAGAAAAATTCCTGACCTCCTCCTGTATAGTTCTATATTGCACTAAGGTACTCTCCCTACGTTCATGGGAACAGGGTGAATTGCCTGCATTAAGATTTTTGGCATACATTTTGAAGATAATGCATTTTTCACTCATTTGCAAGTAAATGCATTCTGTTAAGCAGTAATTCTGAAACTGAATGCCTTGCTGTTCTATTTTGCTTTTACCTTTCCAATCTAGTGACCATTTGATGTGGCATGAGGTTCTACACCTTTCCTTTTTTTCCAAAAAGATAATCTTATTAGTGAAATATGAAATGGCAAAAATTGCTCCTTTCTGATATATTTGGATCYGCAAATAGAATCTTCTCTACCTTTCCCACATTTCCTATAAATAAGTTTTTAAAAATGATGTTACTGAAGAAGTCTAGTAAAAAATTTATCAGCTGGACTAACTTATTCCTCATTAGCCAATGTTACTGCACTGGTGACATCTGTATTTACACAGATCCCTGATAAAAATCCAGTATTTTTACAAGCTTGCTATGCTAGTTTTACCTACTGGAAATTATAATCCTCCTCTGCACTAGCATGCAAGTAGTTCTAGTAGAACTCCTCACCAACATGTTCTAATTCTGCATGCCAGGGCCACCAGCAATAACATTCAATAAAATTTTTCTCAAGCTCAGRCCTCCAGATTTTCTACTGGTAATTACCTTTCAGAGTGCTCCTTCTCCTTTCAACATTACCTGCTTCGCCTTCCTTTTAKCTAGTCCATTATCCATACCACAATTTTGTAATATCTTCTCATATTGAAATAATAATTGTCCTTGAGACACTAAATCAAATTCTTTGCTGAACTCCAGATAGATTAGCTGTATTGTATTTTTCTTGTCTATAAAATCAATTGTTACCAAGGAAAGACACCATGTCATTGTGATATGCATTCCCCTCTTATAAATCCATATTGTCTTTTTGCCATTTTCCATTTAACTCTACATCTTTAGATAATCCATCTTCAAAATGTCTCTCAAAGTCTTCTTACAGAGGTTGAACTCCTGTGGTCAATAGTCGTCCATGTCATTTTTCTCCTGCTCTCTTCAACAATACTTTCTTATTCCGTATAACTCCCTCTCTTATTGCAGTTTCCTGCCTGGTATTTAGATGATCTGGTGGACTGTGTCCAAAAACCATAAAACTGAAAAACACACCAACTTCTTAATCCATGAAAAGAGTGCAGAGATCTCATGGAGAAACAGGTGGAATAAAAGAGGAAAAAAAAAAGACCTTCTCATAGCACAATACCAACAATATGCACAGTGCTATACAAATTCCAGTTGAAGTTACCTGTTAAAATAGAAAAGGTTTTTGGAGCTTTTGTGGAATTTCATATGCTCTTGAAAAGTCATGGTAATTGCTCTTTCCCAGCTGCTACACTGTATCTGTACAGTAAATATGTCCTTTGGTAGTTTTAAACTATGGATTTTGACCTAAACAACAATGTGTAGATATAAACAATGGAAAGAACACTGCAAGAACATTGTTTTGGACAATGAACAACACCCCCTTCTGAAATAGTTGGGGTCTAGGAGGCTTTGGTTTATTAGGTTAAAAATGAGCATTCATTACAAAACCAGTCATTATTCATACCCTATTTTCAGGAAAGTGCCTCTGTTTAAAAGCAATGCATAGGTTTAGGCAAGTGGGTCTTGAAGGTATAATTAGACATAGGTGCCAAAGAGCTCTCCTGATTAGAAATGGACTTGCTTAAAAGCAAGTTGCAGTCAATAGGCAATAGCTCACCATTGTACACCTATCAGACTTAGCATATAATCTGTGTCTTGTTCAATTTTGCTGTTTACATAGTTAAACCTTTTCTAACAAATCTGCATCACTGAAAGTGAAACCCAATGCTGTATAAAAAATTGAGATAAAACAATAAATCTACCCTTTTTCAAGGCTTAGATCATTCTATTTAGCTCAATTATAACTGAAGTTGTTAACATAATTAGAGCTAAATGAACACCATGATTAAAGGAATAAAAAATTACCTGCTTATTGAAGTTCTTTGAAATCTTATACACACATACACACACACACACACAAAATGGCTTTACACCCTAAGCTGAGTGTAAATTTGGCTGTCACGTAATGAGCAGAAAATGTCTGCACAAGTCATTATAGATAAAACCAGAAAACAGAAATAACAGGCACAAAAGAATCCACATTATACAAATTTCAGCGCTATCTGTTACCAGGGTAAATAAAAATGGAATTAGGATCAGTTTGTAAGCAAGATGAGTTCTTCAGACATCACAACAGCCTAAACTACAAGATCTTACCAGCCAGAGTCTGGAGTCCTGATTCTGGCATAGGCATAGGAAAAAAAGAGAATTGCAAARGGAATTGCAAATATCTCTGACACTAAAATATTGCATGAGGTGGGAGCTGGGAGGGAAGGATACAGAGTTACTTAATATTTTAACTTTTCATTAGCCCTTCTTCCTCTGAGCATTGTCTCTAATAGCTATTTATATCTTGAATGGGGTACTGAGAATAAAGGAAGAACTTCCTCTTTGAGTAGCCATGTGACAGGCATTGCTGCGGAAAGTGGGCAGAAGGCAAAATAGCAGTTTTTCTTCTTAGGTCACTAGCTTGGAGGCCACACAGGCCATTTAAAAGACTGACATCAGCAGCAAAGCTCTTTGGCATCAGGAACTCAAGGAGGTTATCTTTCTCTAATTGCTCCCTAAGCATCACCAGAAGCAAGACAGCTTTTCATTACCTCCACTGTTGCTCTGTGGTTAAATGCCACAGCTAAAACCTTTTTTTTGTCATTGCATTCCCATTTCATCCTAGCATTCTTTACCATCCATCCCCTTCTGATCTGTTCTTTCTCTCACTTTGCTTTTTATAGATGTGAAACATTTGGGCTGAGAGAGATTCCTGCAACCAATACRTATTTCAGAATATATTAGGTGGGCATGGGTCACCATAGAATTACTAGGTCTTACTTTTTTTTTTTCTTTTAGAACTCCCGTGAGATTTGATACTTACCTGAAGGTGCCTGTTCTTTACACAGACATACTTTTATGTTATATGTTAACTATATTGTTCATTTAGAAAGCAGAAAAGATCTACATTTCCTGTCTACTGCAAAAAAATTAAGTATCTCTTAAGAGCTCAGATATTGAAAAGAAAACACAGAGTACTAGCATAYTGTTTTCTTTAAAAACTGAGAAAGTGAGAGGTTTTATTTAATCTTTAATGTCTTGCTGGCACTGCAGTCTGTTTTGAATTGTCTTGTACATAACTTCTTAAATAATAAAAGTAAAAAAAATAGTTGTCTTCATAAATGGCTCTTTATTAGGGTATTTTCATTGTAGATCCCACTGTAGTTTACAAAGATTWAAATGTATAAATGAACTTATGTGCATAGCTAGTCTTGCTGCCCACATGTTTTCAAGATCAAGCCTTCATCCTAAAGCAACAGCTTGAGAAAACAGATTCCTAAAAACATTAATATATTTTCACTTCATTTATTTACAATATATACATTGAGTAAGCTATGTATGAGTAAGTTATGAATGAAATTCTTCTGTCCAAATGGGAGTTGCAAGCCTCCTCTCTTTTCCTATAATTGCTGTAGATACTCCAAGGATAACTTAAGACTGTGGGGCTTGGGAATTTTGTTTTTAATAAAGTCATCTTCACTGAACATTAGAAAGTTGGGGTTTATGCAGTCTAAACAGATTATAGTTCACAACTGGTTATAGTTAATGTCTGTCACATTTACCGTTTGTATATGGCAGTCACAAGGACGAGATGAATGGCAACTGTCTGGTGAAACAGTGCTGTTATTTTATCTATTCTCCCTAAACTCCACCTCCCTCCTTCCCTCACCATATGAAATGCCTTTTTAATTCTTTTCACCTTTGTTTTTTGTCAGTGATGATCTTAGTAAGTCTTCAGAAGCACCCACTTATCTCAGCTGCCGTTTCAAGTCATAAAAGTATATTTCTGTCACATAAACAAATAATTATATGGTGGAATTTATTGTTGCAGACATCCTTGGCTTCCAGAGGGTCAGTAGAATTAAAATTAATAATAATTAAAATGAACATTTTTATGGAAAAAAGGCAAAGCTTTATAAAACAAAGGCATTTGGAGGGAATATTAATCCTCATGCCTCAGGGCTTAAACAAACCTCTAACTGATGGGTTGCAGGAAGAAACTTTTTCCTCAGGGCAGAATTTATCATTGCTTACCACATGTCTTCTTCCAGGTTTCTTTAAAACACGTTATACCACTGACAGTCACTGCTAAAAACAGAATACTAGAGTAGGAGGAGGACTGGATTGGTTTTGCATGGCATTTCTTATATTTCTCCCACATCACTTTAACACTGCTTTCATCTAGAGTTACTGGGTCCCAGATTTTACTAAACAGATTCTAAGATGACCCTTTTCTCAGCTAGCTTTTTTCCATTTTATATTTTGCTGTATGGTTTATGCAGAGCAAGTTAACTTCAGCTAACTCTGCAGCACTTACAGCCTCAGCTCTATGTCTTTCACCTTATGGCCTCATTCACACATTCTGTTTTCCAGAGTGTGTGTGCTGTTCTGCTTTGTTTTGTCTGACAGTCTTCTGTCCTTTCTGGTTTGGTTTCTATCCTTCTTGTGGCTTTTCAAGTCTTACTGCAAGCTTTTCTTCTCTCTGAACAAACATAGTTGGCATACCAGCACTGCTTTACTAAAAAAACCCCAGAATATAAATTACTGAAATTGGTAGAGGATCCTGTTTTTTTTTTTCTAGGAGCTGTATTTTCATCATACCATTATTTTTACAGTGACAAACTCTTAGTCCATACCAAATTGGTAACAAATTCATTTTAGCTAATACAGACAAAGTCTGTTGACACTCAAATCACCYGTTTTAAGCATGTGAGCTAGTTAAACCAAAAACTATAAGGAAACACAGCTTCTCAAGAGTTCTGTGCCAAGAGATGTGTGATCTGAAAGGAGAAAAAACAGGATAGTGTAGCCAAAATAAATCAAATATACTTACAGGCTGAACTGGATGGTCTAGTTCTAATAACCAGAAGGCCTTTTACTCTTATGAATTGATATTGTGGCATACAAAATTGAATTTGTCTGTAGAAAATAAAGCAGTGAAGAATGTAAATTGACCCACATAAAAATAAATGAAATAWTTTTTTGTTTATGGATATTAATTTTACATGCAATTTTTTCATCCAGGTGTGAATCAACTATTTATGTGTCAAAGTATGCAGCTCAAATGAGTAGGAGGTATATCAGAACAGATGTAGATAAGTTTGCTTATTAATTCTGCAAGAAAATAAATGACATCTTGCTGACATATATGATGCAGGAAGACAAAACTGACAGACTCTAAACCTTGTMTAAATTCGACAAGTATGATTTACTGTACGTTGTAACCAGTTACAGCTTTTAGCTTTCATAAGTAAAAATTTGTTCCAGCATTTGCTTTAATATAACATTTCAAGTAATGACTTTCAGTATTTGTGTGATAAGTATGGTCCGGTCAGGAGATGGMAAAACATAATGTGTTATGATAAACATACCGTTTTTCTTTCCACTGCTGTTTAATCTGCCAGTGATTCCTGAATATCAGTCAGCTCTTTACTGGGCTTCTTAATGTTTTGTATGATGTTCAAGTCTGGACATTGTTCTGCAGGTTTACTTGCCTTGGTTACGAGGTTTCCTTTAAATGCTACACGTACAGAATTTATTACAGAAGTGTCCYCCAATACTTTATTCTGTCTATGATTTAGTGCAACTAAATGTGCACAGAACTGAGCAAAAGTGATGATGTTTACTGTCTTTCTGTGATTGTACTCAGTTTGGTGGGTGCTGTGAATAGTAAACCCCCCGTATGTACAAGAAGAAAAAGCGTGAAAGAGCCAGGCTGAGGATACCAGTAATAAGGCAGTTTAAAGATAAATTGASTAAGAATGTTGGACTTAGATTTTGAAAATGAATCCTCTATTCATCTCTAGCGTTCACATTTCTGTTCCTTTTATTCAAAGTAATAGGAAATTATGATTAAACCTTAAAGGACTCAGATCAGAGACTCGGGAAGGATAAGTATTCCTCTAGTTCAGAAACTTAGCCAGATATTCTTTGCACTTAACTAAATTATGGTTCTATGAAAAATTGGGTTTTTTTGGTGCAGCTGTTTAAAAAAAATCACCTCAGATCATATCAGGATTATTATTTGTKTTAATCTTTCCCTGAAATTTTGGTTTAACTCACTAACTCACTCATTTGTAGCAAAGCAATGGAAAAGAAGGCTAAGATTCATAAAGTTACTGGAAGGAGGACAGCAGGACCTCAAGAGTTAGACCATTCATGTAGAAGGAAAGTATCTGACTTCAAGCCTCCTCGAATGCAGGGCACTCAGAGGAAGATGATGTTCTCAGGCTCTTCTTATGACATTAAACCAATAATTAAAATGTCCCTAGAATCCACRTCTCTCAATGAATGTCCTAATCATGAAATCAGACATGAACCTCAATCATGCTTCTGTACCRTGAGCAGCATTGGGCAGTCTCAGGGCATTCTTCCACATACCTCAAGCTCACTCAGTCCCAGCCAGAAACCCTGGTGAATATTGTTAGTGAGAGCTGGGACCCACCGACCCAGCAGTGCTGAGCCTGTGCCTCTCATCAGCACTTACAGTGCAAGCTCAGCTCCGCGCTGGCCTTGTTCATGGAACTTCCTCTCAGCTCAGAGTAGAAAGACAGGAGAAGACTAGAAATAACCTATCTTGCTCTTCATCTCGATGCAAAACTGTATAGAAGATGGAACAGATTTCCCCTCAAAATCTTCTCTAAATCTTTTCGTTTGTTTTTCTCCGTGCACAACCTTTCTCCTATGTGGATAATGTGCTTGTCCCGGTCCTCTCAGATTCCCTCCACTTGCAATTTTCCACCCACTTCCTTTCTTTCTGAGCAGGGGCATCTTTGTGAGCTGTTTTTAGAATTGAACCCCAAGAGGCAGAAGAAAATAAACCTTTCCTAGTAATTCTTTTATTCATCTACTTTAATTGTTATATACAATTCGATAACCAAAAATTAATTGTTCCCCAAGTTAAATGTAATTCTTYTAATGGCTCCTTTTACTGAATATATCAACATTTCTGTTGTAACTCTACCTTTTGAGTCAATAGTCTGAATGCTTGAGCAATTTACTATATGTTGCTTTCCTATAGTTCACAGCTAGGAAAATTAATTTAATTTTGTCCAGACTCAAAGCAAATGTTTGACTAAATGCAATTAGTTTACTGATACATGAACAAACCTAGGACAGGATTTAATTACATTTACAGAAATTTAATCTAATGCATCAGGTTGATTTTTTTTTCTAGTATTTAATGGACCTTGCCAGGATCAGTATAAGTAAATCACCCAAAATACTAAAGCAATTTCTTCTACACTCCTTTTCAAAGCAGCAACCTGCATAGCTAATCAATAGCTATATACTCTTTGTACAATCATACGAAGGAAACCTTTCTTCTTTTTTTTTTTTCCTGTTTTCTAGAATATCATCAAGACTGGCTGCTGTGTAACAACGATATGTGCTTGTGGAAAATAGCTGTATAATGGGCACATTAAGGCGGGATTTGCCACATTGACTTTCTAATTCAGTGTTCTGTCTCCAACAGTGATCAGTACTGAATGTAACAAAAGAAGATACAAGAATTATTATAGCGGATAATCATGTGATAACTTATTCAGAGAATATTTCTTTGAAAATACTTGACTTACTGTCTTGAATCACAAGGAATTATTKCCAGTCTATCTACCAAGTATAACTGTGCTTAACCTTGCCACACAAGGTTTGTATTTAGTCTCTTCTCCCAAAGTAAGATTGTAGCTTTACTAATATCACATGGCAATGAATTCATAATTCTAATATTTTAATTGAGAAAACAGATTGTTTCTGGAKCTACATGGAAAGGAAGGGGGTTTTTTGTTCCTGTGCAATTGACCAAATATGTTGCCAAATTTATATTATAACAAACAGTGGCCCTCCTATGCTCTTTTACTGGTCTCACATAGCTGCCTTTTTCTGAGCCRTTTTAATGTTTCTGGTCATTTTCATTCTGCTTTAGGGGTGTGCCTCTTTATACTAGTTTCTCAGGATATAATCTTTAAAGTATATTGTTTTGTCTCAAGCCAGTTTTTGAACTCCACCATGAAGTACTTTTTTGATGTTAGAATTTCTTTTTATCTGTCTGCTCTGATTTCATGAYCTCATTTAAGTATGAAAAAAGCCTCAGTCCTGTACAAATCAAACTTTTCAATCCACCAAATTCCTGGGATTTGAAAATAAAGATCAATGAATCTGCACTCTCAAAGATAATAATAGKTAAATGATAGTAGTGATACTATCTAGATATGTATTCATAGATAGTAGTGAACCTCAGGAGAAGGAGAGGTAAAATGTAATCTTAGCAAAAGAAAACTTTAATCTAACACCCATAATCTAAAACTATTTATTTCTCTTCTTTGGATTTATTGCTATAACATATATAGTTGGACAAACCAATCTTTAATTTGAAAAGTATTTCCCTCATCAGATATTTTTTAGGTTTACATACAACATTTTCATAACAATCTTTCATTATGATAAATGATAACTCAAGACTATGATCTTGAGGTTCAGACTTATTTTTTATCTCTATAATGAATTGCTTTAATAATCAGAAGCAGAAATTTAATATTTTGCAGATTTAGTAAAAAATTTTGTTTCTTAAATTTTTTTTAAAATGCAAATGCCACTCAAAAACATTTTTAACATAGACTTTTTGGATTTTTTTTTCTATTCTATCATGTTTCAAAACATTGCCTAGAAAGTCTTTAAGTTCCTTCTATCAGGATATGTTACAAATCTTTCATTTTTATAATATTAGTTGCAAAATCATACATTACAAAAGCAAACAAKTGTTGCCTATACTTGAATCTTATTTACATCATATTAACGGAAATATTACCAAGGTCATGTAACACTTTTGTTAGCAATTCCTCTTTACTTGAAGGAAAAAGTTGAATGTTATGTCTCCAGTTCTCAGCAATTTGGCTTTCACTCAGAGGCATATTGCCTATGTTGCCACAGGAATCACATAACCACTCAACTTATCAAATTCTTGCTTGATCTTGATAGCAATCTGTTGTATTTTAGAAGTAAAATAAATTCAGATTCCATTTCTGTTTCCTACATTATTTCATCTAGCAAAAAAACCCCACTGATTAGAAGAAGGAATGATTCACAATGTGGTGAACTGATACAAATCATATTGCTTAGATGTTTTTTGATTTTGTAGCTTTTTTTGTCCTGGACTTTCCTCTGGATCAGGTACCATTTGTTCCCTCTAAGGCAACTTAAACCCAGCAAAACCCCTATCATTAGTTCTGGCTAAATTGACCGATATGTGAATATGGTTTTAGTTGATCTAGATCAAATTTGTGCATATAGACCATCCAGTATTATTAATGATAAGAGGAATATTGCCTACCTGAGAAACACTTTTACAACTACTTGGATACTTCTGTTTTGTTATTCAAAAGCGATTCTGGGTTTCCTCTTGCCTTTAAATTACTTGAAGGCACTTTTACATTCTCAGTGAAGTTTTGTTCTGTAAGCAGTTATAAGAAGTAAAGGCCAAAAAGTAGATTTTTTGAAAGGTTTGTGAGATGAGCAAGCAGGTGACTGRGGGAAGAAAATGGATAAAATTATCTGAAACTGTCCTGGATAAGAAAAAGGAAAAAGAAAAAAAAAATTAGGAGCTTGAATTCTAGGATATTTGGTACAGATGCACACACACATACAAATATCCATACCATTATCTATATACAAAGTCACACATACACCCATCACATATACACAGGCACAAATATACACAGACATTGCCAGAGAATAACMGAAAAATTATGCAGGTTGACGGGTATTTCATCTTTGCCACTTTCAGATTTCTTTAATGCTGTCTCAATTGCAATAATGTTACTATACTTTGGCTTATATCACTTATCTCCTTTAATTGAGAATTCTAAACGCTTTAGAAAAAGTGTCAATACACAATTACATTTTATTTACACAGGGAAAAAAAGGAGATGAGTTTTTATAGATCCTTTAACTTCATTGCTATTTCCTGAGGAAAAAGAATCTCAGTTCAAAACTGTGGTCAGTTTCATTCATAAGTAAAATCACAAAAGTAATACTATAATAATATTACATTATTTGCTGGTTGTTTTTGAGTACAAAGATCCAAGGAATGTTGGCACAACAGCAGGTAAACCAGCTGYGGATCTGAGTATCCTCAAAAGACTACAAGAGAGAAAAAAAAATTAAAAAAGCTCAATACAATAAATGCCCTGAGATGAGATAACACTAAGTTATGTAAGTTCTGATAGCTACATGGATACTAGCTGTCGTGTAACACTGAGTCCAAAGCAGCAATATAGAATACACTGAAAGTACATGTTAATTGACTAAAASCAGCCTCAATCAGAAATATTCATCAATTGTGGCTAACTGTGCACTCTAGGTTGGTTACCACAGTAGGTAACTGTGGATTAACACCAGTTCCAAAACTGCGTGACATTTTTATCCATGAACCAGAATTGAACACAAAAAACAGTGCTAATGAAAYGGGTAAGTGACATGGAGGTTTGCAAAGAGGCCACGGTAGCTGCCAAGGAGACTGCACTGGCCGCAGCGAGAGGCACGGAGGAGAGGGAAGACAGAGCCACTCGCTGCCAAACCAGCACGATCCATCCCACCACCGAACATGCGTGGAGGAGGCAGAACCCTCACCAGGTGAAAAAGTTACAGAAATTGATTGCATATGTGGGCACAKAGAATATGGGTAAACACATTCTTTTCTTTTGGAAACAGAGAGGAAAAAGTCTTTTTTAGTTGAAAAAAGCAATTTTTCAGTGGTAGACTATTTGTTCACATAAGAAGCTCAATTAGAAGGTCTTACAATTGGCTTCAGCCTAAATACCGCACAGACAGAAATTCTTCAACACAAATTAACTTACAAGAATTAAAATGATTATGACCAGCATCTCTGCCCTTTTACCTACTAAGTGCAGGGCCTCATCCTGAATTCTCTTGTATAGAAGTATTTGAAAAACTGTATGGAAGAGTGATTAACTTCARTGAAATTACTTTTCAWTAACCCCTTTTGACATTAGAAAATAAAACACTTTAATGAATTGATAATGAAATTAAATTTGATTGATATCTAGAAGAGATTACCTCTCCTTGAAAAAGATTTTATAGTTTATTCCAACAGACACCTTTTATTCCAGTTGTCAGATCTTTCTTCAGACTGCTTTTTCCATGTGAATATGAAAGCAGTTTTTACAAGGAGTTGCTAAAAAATTTCTTTATGTGACCATAGCAACATCCCATGACAAAAGCACATTCCCCTGGAAAACAGAATTAAATTGATCCATGTTACTGATGCTAAATAGCAGTCATTCARATAAATAGTCTTATTCAAGTCAAAGAGATTACTTTTGTGAGAACCTAATTTTGGTAAATATATACTTTTAGTTTTATATGCTTTATACCAGAAGCACCATCTTAAATTCAGACCCTCTTAAATGAAAAAGGGTTTTATGGTCAGGAAATGGAAAAAACAGCAGCATGAAAGGTAATGAAAATTACAAAGAGGTAATGCAGTGAATCTTGACCCTTTTCATGCCAATTAGCTGAAATAACTTCGAGGAAAACTGGTTCCCTCTTGTTGGAATGTAACAAATTCATGAATTAACTTCTTAGTTTACGGGAAAAGCAATAAGATCAGTGTGATTGTATGTTATTTAATTATGTCAATTAATAGGCAATGCTAAYCAGTGCACTGAAATATAAGTGAAATATAGAACGAAGATTGGAAAGCCATTTTTCAAAATCCCAAACTGCACTGTTAAAGCACAAATTTATTCRCAGCTAAGGAGTGCAGATTTCAAAACAATATATCAAACTACTGATGTTTATTTATGTGCRACATCAGTGAGATTTAGACACCTAAATCCAACAGCCACTCTTAACATACCAGCCTGAMTTACAAGATTTTGGAGCAAGATAAGCCCTGAAGTAATGTAATGCAGCCACACTGACAACATCTAGAATTTTACTGTATATGAGGCATKCCATACATCTGAGATGAAGGAGAATCAGAACAGCCAACTGCAAATATTAGTACCCAGATGTGGTACAAGGTGCTTAAGATAGCATTTTAGGAATAAAACACTGAAAATAGCTTCCATTGTCATTATGTCTAACCCCTTGTTACCTGAGACAATCTGTATTGTACAGCCCAGTCCCTTTCATAAGCACTCTCTCACCAAATTGGTTAGATGGCGTAGCTGAAGCAGACCTAAAGAAAGGCTACGTCAAAAACTCATTCTTCTTATGGCTACCAGCTCCCTACTATTCTAATGTTTGCTGTATTTGCCTTGAGCCTTTGTCTTGTGTGCATTTGCTCTTTGACCAGCATGGTTTCTCCATGGCATTTGACCAGCATTGTTTCTCCTTTTGATAATTATCTAGCAAGCAATTATACAATCTATGAGTTAGATGATAGAAAAAGACAGGCTTTTTCAGCATTCTRTTAAAATGAGCTCCCTGCTTTTCTGATTACTCCAGCAGCCTTTCGCTAGGCTTCCTCTAGATGACTAGAATTGAACAAACTATTCAGGTCAAGGGCATAACACTGACTTTTGTTTTTGTAATGGTTTCAGTATTTCGGTAGTTGAGTGGAGTATTTTCTTTCTATTTCCACAAATTCTTGGAACTTATCGCATTAAAAAAGGCAAAGTTAAGTGTAGCAGCAGCATTTGTGGTGGAAACATGGCGGTAAGCAGAAAAAATTAAGATACCGGACTGGAAGTACACCTCTGTCAAGGTGGTTTTCTCTAATTTCGGTTGGAGTTTCACAGAGGGAAGGAGAGGGTTAGCGTAACTCACATGTCACCATAGTACAGCCGGTGGCCTGGCAGCCCGCCCCAAAGAGTACTCAGTTCCCCACCGCCTCGTCTGCTGAGTTTTGCTGCTCATACAAGTTGTTCAATGGTAACAGCCCCAGGGCTGCTTCAATCTCTCATGCTATCACAAAAAAAAAAAAAAAAAAAAAAAAAACAAAAAAAACCCACACAACAAAACAAACAAACAAACAAAAAGCTTTGAATTGCACCAGTGTAAAAGATTGCATTTGTAACTGGATCAAAGGATCTATTTTATGTTCTGATACTGCAGCACTTGGCCGATGCCTAAAACAATGCATTAAAGGTCTGTCCCACACTCGTAGAAAACATTGGAAGCTTTGCACAGAATAGAACCACAGACCCTAAAACATCTGACTGAAGCAAAGCAAATTACCATACTATGTGTCATTATAAATTAGAGCCAAAACAGACTTGTTCCTTACTTTCTCCCAAAGTTATTGGCTCACAGGGACAGACTTAGTCCTACTATTTTTGGAGTAAAGAGTAGTGTGACCACTGATGCCACAGAAAAAGAAAGATTATTGAGATACCAATATAATATTTTTTCCYGTATCTACTGAGTCCTTTATGCTTGCATCAATTGGTTCTCAAGACTGACTTGGACAATTTTCTACCTATAAAGTTAATCAAAGCAAGRCTGACTCTATGCAGCTGAGCATCCCAAGCAGTTAAAAGGGAAAAATTATAATTTCCAGTTAGTTGTGATGCATGGAAATTATGAGAATATCTGACAATCTAAAGCAGAACTTCGTCCCAAATCACTGCAAAAAAAGGAGAGGAAACTAAAATATAGTAACAGCTCCCCTTCACAGTTCCAGAACATATTCACAAGATCAAAAATAGCTGTCCCCCAAATCTGTATTACTTATTTTATGCATTCTATAGTATTCTCTTTGAAAATTAAATAATTTACTCCTTGGATATCTTTTAATGTAATCTGAAGGATTGTTTTTATTATACTCACCTTGAACCCAAGATCTTTCACTTAGTTTTATTATCAAGTGCCCATTCTTATGCCCATCTATAAAATTCAAATGCTTTGTCTCAGAATAGAAATGGATATGCTGAGTAGCATACAAAACCCACCTAAGTACACTAGATTGGAAATGTTTGTCTCTCAGACTTGTCTCCAAGAAAGCAATGAAAAGAAAAAGAATCCTTCTTCCTTGGTGGGATACCTTCATATATTAAAGACAGATTAATAATTWAAAAAATCACTTCCAAAATTTGGAATTGTGTCCAATTCAAAACTATTATTTAAGGTAAAATAGTCTCATTTAAAACTGTAGACTAATATCAGAGAAGTTTGGTGTACAAAGTATTAACAAATGCCTTATTTTTCTTTTCACTGTTAAATTATTCATTACCACTATATTTTTTAGTATTATCTTTCTTCCCTCAAATAGGACTCTCAATAYGTTCAGATATGTGAACAGGAATGAACCTACTCTGAACAAAAAGTTTTCTTAGTCAAAACATTCTTCTTGTTATTTAATCTGGCAGAAATACACATAGAAATATATCTGAGAAAAAGTACGAACCATCACTGAGAAAGTTGCCAAGCAACCACTCTTTAATGCTAAGTAAGAATAATATTGTCTATCCAATTAGTGAGCCTATGTGAGAAAAATATCTATATTAAATCATAATACGTTATCACATAAGAAATTCCRCTACAAAATGCAATCTTAATTGTAACTATCAGCAGATGAAGCTACAGAAATAACACCAAATGCATGGCATACTTACTGGAGGCATCAAAAACAGAGATAATTTTACTGCAGTCTTTTCCAGAGATGAGATAATGCAATCAATAAGAAATATTGCTGACCTTGCAGCGCCTATAACATTCAACAAATAACTAGTACAATCTACTAACAGTTTCTTAAAATCAGTCTATAACAACACTGTATTGTCTAGTAAAATGAACACAGCCAATATGACCAGCAATATCACTGCTCCCAAAYTTACAAAAGAGAATCCTAAGATAGCTGGTCGAACAATTTCATGCCTGTAGTGTTGGTAAATTAGCACAGAAATAGTGCCAGTGTAATTAGTCTGTTTAAGGTCCTAAAAAAAAGTAATAGCAATATCAGTACACTCTCTGGTGTTGCTACWGTAACACCAGAGAAAAAGTAGTTTATTATTAATCACGCCTGTAAACATATAAGGAAGGAATACACAGAATACACACACACACACAAGATGCAGGTTTCTACATTTTAGCCACAGCAGATTTAAGMTAGTAGAATAAATATCAATCAGATTAAAAACTATTTTTAGATCCTTTTTTTTTTATTTGAATACCTTCCTTCCAGAACATTCATTGGAGCAAAATCTCAAGGGGGYGAACCAAACAAACCAAAACCAAGCAAACACACACACTAACCGACACACAAGGGTGAGAGCGTTCTTCTAGTTAAAAAGGAGTATATATCCTGGCATGTGTGTGGCTAAATAGGCATGTCTGAAACATAAGTGATATTTATGCTGTTATTTGCAGGGTTCTGCATTCYAGCTTTACAAGAACACATTCAGATATGTTTGCATAAGGTACATGACTGCAGAGGAAAATTTTGCAATATTTCTTACAGTAGCAAGGAAGCATGTGTTAATGAGAAAGAATAAGTTGTTTATAGGCTGCAGAAACATTCTGACTGCAAAATATATATTAGTATTAATAATAATAGCCAATAGATCAGCTGTGTTCATTGCAGCCAAAGTGTGATTTGACTTCTGTTTTATCATTGTGCATAACAATCAACTATCTATTCCATTAGTATTACGAGCTTTGACTTTTTTTTCCTTTGTTTTTTTGTTGCTATTTTGCACTAACCCATAATTTTGAAAGCATTCCTTGCAAAGACTATAAGGGCATAATTTAACCATCACTCAAACTCAATTAGTTTTTGATCATTCTGTAGAGCTGGTTTAATTCAATGTACAATTATTCATATGATAATTTAAGTAACAAAAATTTTAACGTTTGCAAATCTCTCAAAAGAAACATTTCAGTTCTCTTATTGCTGTAACTATTCACTACAACAGATATCTCAATGTAACTTGATTTTCAAAAGGGTTGTGCAGAAGAATAGCTGTGTTTGCACTTTCATTTTCATAACTTGGATTTAAAGAACAACAAATATGCAAAGGCAGTATTCAACTTTCATAGAATAGATAAAACCCAAAATCTTTTGGTAGAACCGGGCCAATTTTCTTGCGTTACAAACACGTTTATGTTCTTTCAACTTAATATTACTTCTTGCTTGTACCTGCAGCACCTCTGCTACATTTTATATCATTCCTTGAATCTCTTGCAGACAACGTCAACATACCCAGAGAACCAGACTATTCCACCAAACCTGCTCTTAAAAACACCACTCATCGGAGGTTTGTTTATTCTTTACAGAATGCSAATAAAATTTTGCTTTCAAAAATGTCACTTCATCACTGTTCTAGAATCTATGTTACATTTCCAGTCTATCGGTAAAGCTGCATCACTGTTACCACCATTTGTCTCTGCTTTTTTGTCTCATTAAAAATTCTTAAAATATACGYTTCTGAAATCATGATTAAATAAGACTACCAGACTCACCTTTCTTGGGTTTTTTTGTCTTTTTTTTTTAATAGGGTAAATCCTGAATATAGAAAACCAGAATTATTTATGAAATAAAAACAACCATGTTTGTATTTACCTTAAAGTTCAGAATATTCATGTCAGCATCAAAACTGAAAGGCCTAGATTTGTGTGGAGAYAGTTGGGTTTTGGGGGAGGAGGTTGTTTTGATTAATCGGGGGTGGGTTGGCACTTGGAGTTGACAGTACTAGTTACACAATGGGGTAGTAATTTTTAATAATATTGAATTTTCTTGTACCAATCAGCTATGTATGGGAAGTGTCATCCTTCTACCATAAATTTAAGAGTTATACTGTTGTAATTCAACTCACTTCAGTGAGCTACTCTTGTTCACACAATCAAGATGGGTGCTTTTTGATTCACTAGGTTTTTTAATTATTTGATTGGGCTGAGATCCGTGACTTGTTGACATTGTTCACCTCTTCTATAGGGTCTGGCTCACACAGCCGGATAACAACAACAATCTAGATGACTCACTGCCATCCTGTGAGATAAGCCTTTTAGCAGGTTTTTCTTTGTGGTGAATATAATGTCCAAATGATGCCAGAAAGCTTTTTATACTTTGAGTCCTATTTACTTCTATTGCCCTTTYCTTCATGAGTGAAACAAATCATTAATACGGATTTCTCAGAACAAGTTTTCCCATCAGTGGCATAAAGATTTACACCTCAGGGGCTTTGGTAAAATTGTTCATGATTGCACAAGTAAACACAAATATATGTGTATTTCTGTATGGATTTAGAACATGTATGAAGCTAATAAAGACAAGATCTGCCTAAATTCRTTAGTATATTAATTTTCTAATTTTTTATCTCAACTATAAAGGGAATTTAACTGAAAAGTTTTACTTCATGTTGCATTTTACAGCAATACGCCTAAAAAAAAAGCAGTTTATTGAGTCATAAAAATGTGATAGAATGGTTGAAGTGGTTCAGATGTGCAAAGAGAAGTAATCAACTGCCTTTACAGAGTGAGTTTTACTTTCTCTTCTAGAGGTACAGCTCTGCTATTTGTCTCCAAATGATAAATTGCACTGTTTGCAGAAAGGCACTATATTTTACCTTTTTTTTTTTTAACAAAATAATTATTTTCCTAAGTCCCAGTGCCTAATTTAAGCTCCTTACCTTAACACAGTTCATAATGTTTTCCCACAAAAATTTCAGACTTCTCATTTACTTAGGGGAAAAAAAACCAAAATGTCAAAACTTCTTGGGAAGAGGGCAACCTTTTCCAAGTAAGTGCATAATTTTTTCATTCYCTCTCCCCTCAGAAAATTCACTCCACATAAGCATTTATTTGTCTGTTGATCTGACACATCGCTTTGGCTGCAAAAAGACCTTATTGGAGGTCAAGCCTTGCTCTAAAGCCCTGCAGTGAAAAGCACTGAAAGCCACACCTTCAACTAAACACTCAGACCTAGATGTCAGCTGAAGTCATTGGGAGAGGAGGTAAACAAAATGTCTCAAGATGATTTGAGGACAAAGATGATAAGGGTAAAGAGTGGGAAATTGCTCTCATCAATATTAATGGAAAACACCATACTGAAAACTGAGCTGCTTACATATTCCAAGTGAAAGATTGAACTTTATGGAGGTGACTAACTTAGATTACACCAGTTCTCTTTTGTGTAAGAAAAAGCACTTTGGTTGTTTAGTCAACTTTAGTTGACGTGCAAGGCTGACACTACCCAGCAACAATCTCAGCAGCTGAGATTGTTAAAGTTGCCTTTTCCCCAGGAGCTGGGATGGCAACRAGCAATCAGGAAACACAGGCCTTTCAGCATCACAAATCGTGACTAGCAGGTAACAGGGCCACCTATTTCTGCTGCCAGCTCACTACAATTTTAAGGACACAGTATTTACCTCCGCTGCAGGGAGATTAAAGCCCAAGCAGAACCTCAACTCAGAAAGATCTGGAGGTCCAAGCAGCAGGCTGCGGATTCAATCTCCATGAAACGTGCACAACATTTAGAAATCGGCAGCTGCTGCTTTAACCAGAACCAGTTGGTCTATTGGGACCATCAGGTTGTATTCCCAATGAAAAATTTCAGTTGACATTGGATTTTTGTGTGTCCTAATACAAGTTCTGGAATGAGTACCAAGAAAAAATGAAAAAAAGTTCCATAATCCTCACATTGATTTGAATTTAAAGTCAGAACCTAGGTATGATGCTGGCAGGACAACTGCACCAGACTACTCATTTGCCAGACCGGGAAAATAGGCGAGTATGAGCAGTGAAGTCAACTCTTCAGGGAAGCTGAGCTTAGGCTGCTACTGAACCCTCTGCAGCAGGGCTGCAGGAACCATGCTCCACCACGCAGCACCGCAGCTGCCCAGTCAGGGAATAAGAGAGTACAGAGGCTGCCCCAGACATGACAAGAGATTGCAAATGGATTCCTTGTCCCAGCAGTCGGCGTCACCTGCACATGTCACTATTTACTATCCCATAGGGCAATACTGAAGGGGAGTTCCTACAGAAATGGCATCTTTTTCTGAGTGAGAAATAAGTTTAAAAATCAGCTTTTTGCTGATACACTGATAATTGAAATTCAGTCCATTCTTTCAATGAAACATTTTTCTGAAGAACTCTTCAGTACCTGACTTGCTGTTGTTACTCAYGGGATAAAACACTGCTGTATGCGGAGAGCTCAACAATAGTCATTCACAACATATTTATGAATGCAATTCATTTTCAGCACCATATCCTAGGGAAGAAAGGCTTGTGCAGTCAACACACTCCACAGGCACATCTGTCTCTTACCYCTGCACCTATGTCTGGCTCTTAGCTCACATTAAAAATAATTATTTAATCTGTTGATCAGTTTAAAAACCATTTGAAATAGGGSTGTGGTCTCAGATTAGCATCAAAGGAGAGCCTTCATCTGCTTCAATCACTCTGAAAGATGTTGTGAGCCATCGCATATAATTAGAAATAGCAGCAGACAACAACATGCACTCACATTAATGAGGCACAGAACACTCCTGCTAGGCAAACAACAGGAGTTTACAGCATGACCTACTTTCTTCTTCACTGTTATTCAAGTGTGCTATCAGATATTGGGGTAAATAAGAGCATTGYTTGAATTTTGAAGGTACTGATCACGAAAAAACATTTTGATTAAGCAATATTTTTTCTTGCACTTTRATATGCAAAGTTTTAAAGCATCTAACTAGAAAACCCTCTCAGTGAACTAGGAAAAACATCTAACCTTAGTGACAGTGCAAAAATATGGAGGGTGCTAGGTTTTAGGGTACATAACTTTCGCCCATACCAATGCCACAAAAACTTCACTGAATGTATTTACTAGGTAGAGGGACAAAATGACTGTATCAGTTTTGATGTAACATATATGAAGAGAAGCTCATATGACCTAGCAAAATTCTCTCTCCCATCAAATTTGAGTTATAAAGTATGATCACATAATTAAGTGTGAAGCATTGCCATCCAGTGATGAAGATGGAAGAGAGAAGTGGCGATAAAAATGGGGGGTGATGTGACTGAATCTTTGRTACTCATACTCCCAACTGGGAGAATTATATTCAAACATAGTCAGAGTAGCATGAATTTAAAAGACCATAAAAATCAATGGGGTAAGTAAAGAATAGGGATGATTCTATAAGCTTTAAATATCCTTACTAATGGATCATATGTTATCTATTTTCCTATATCAATGATGAGCCAGTTTTGCTTCCAAACTGTAACACTGCGTCCATTTAAGACTTTCTGAACCACAGCTAACAAAAAAAAATATKAAAAAAAAAGGTCATTTCCCTGAATATTTCCATATTTCCTTCATTTAAAAAAAAAAAAAAATCCTTTTGGAAATCTTCACTTCCCAAGTGGAAAACTTCTCCCTGAAAATTTCTACCTTCCAGGAAGTTGTACTCCTAAAACAAAAATGTAAATTCAGTATGGAAAGCAAAGTCATTAGTCTTTGCCCATCCCAGAACCCGGTCTAATATTACTAGGGGGGGTTAAAAAGGGAAAAAACAAAACAGACAATCCATGAAGTTCTGGACCTTAGAAAGAAGTTCTGCAGCTTCCATATAATTCAAGAGATGCAACTAATGAAAAGGTGACTGCTAACTACAAAGCCTGAAAGAAGGAAGCAGCAGGCTCCCAGCCATCCATAAGCTGGACAGCTGTRTTCTAGTTATTGCTGTGAAATTATTGACAAAACCAAAAAAAGGAAAAAATACAAAAGAATATAAATATATTAATTTTGAGACAGAAAGAATATGTTCCTCCAGTCTTTTTTTTTTTTTTCAGAGATTTTAAAATTGGTGTCGATTATTTTGAGGCAAGTTTCTAAATATAACAGCTCAAAATCAAAATTTAAAACATTTCATTCTATCTTCTTTTTACTCATCTCTTTCTAGATGAAACCATTCTTTTCAGCCCTCAGGTTACAAACTAAAAGATCATAAATTGTATTCATCCTTATTCTATCAGCTTTTACCAACAAATAGCATCATTTCAATTTTATTGGAACCTGTCCCACAAGCTAGCCTTCATGTATGCTTCATTCTCCTCTTAATTCTAATCTAAGATCACAGTGGGAGGCAGAGGTAAAAATCTTTGTGTCATTATTGTACCAAGAACACTAAAGCCAATATGTTACCACATAAATATTAGTGTAACAACGATAAATTAACACATACCCTTTTTCAAAGGAACCCATGTGGCAATTTCCATTGTCTCCTAATTAATTTAGGCAAATGAAAGAACGTATGTTTGCCCTTTAAATAGTATACATACATATCTCATGTTTTTATTACATGTCCTATGTAAAGCTATATTTGAATTAACAATTATTTGAATTTGTATTTGAATTAACAATTATTTGAATTTGTATTTAAATTAATATTTATTCACATATATATTTATAAACATATCCATTAAATATACATTAAAAAAATTAGGAACTATTCAGTATTAACTTCTGCTAGAAGGCTGGATTAGAAGAAAGATCTTTACTGAAGAATTAAAATGCCAAATCTCACACAAGCAAGTGGTAGGAGAATACAGGCATTCCTATTTCAACCGACCTTTAGATCAATGACCTTCTTTTGCCCTAAGCGTCTGTCAGACAGGCACTGTCACAAAACACCATTGCTAACCTTCAGCCTTCAATTCTTCTCTCGTACTAGGCACTACAGTTCAGGTTACACCTACAATTCCCTGAGCCATTAAAAAACTCCCTGATTTTGCCTGCAGGGCACTTATTGTAGCTCTAACTTTGTTTTCTCTTCAGTATTTAAAAAGCCAGATGGTAAGGGTAACACTCACTTTATCTGATGTAGGTTTTTTGGGAAAAAATTAACTGTCAGTCTACATGGTTTTTAACAGTAAATAATGAATTTATTCAGTGCTACAGACAAACCAGACTGAGTTTTAGACAGAATCAACAATTTCAAAACCTGCTTAGTTTTAAAACACTTGCAATTCTGCTTGTCAGCAATGAACTACAGATTGCCAACCTGTCATTTCAAATGAAAAACAYTTTTGACATTCTTGAATAGTGTTAATGAAAGCTTTTTTTCTTCTTTTTTCTCCTTTTTTGTTGTTCTTGCTCGCTTATCTTGTAGCTACTACTTTATTAGAACCTGACTTTAAAGTTCATCCTGGTATTCATTAAGGATAAAGAGATATATGCAATGACAACCTCCAGTACACTGCCATCACTCACACTGATGGGACTTTTGCCTAGCAATTTAATCTCATCCTGACCAGCCACCAGGCAGCTACATACAATTAGTGAATAAAATAAAGAGTTTTAGATTAGTTTTGTATCAAATGCTTTACAAGCAAGGGAGCAATTTTCTGAGGAGTCAGCTTTGAGCTTYGTTCACATCGCAACATCAAAACCCAAATAACAAAAAGATGTAGACTCAGACACGACTTGTCATAAAGAAGATGATAGAAATTTTTTATCATGTGTGGAGTGGGACTGCAAACAGATATGATAAAGGATTTCATMTGACAAAATTGAAATAGCTTGGACCTACTTGGGCAAGGGATGTTATATCAGCCAYGATCTAGAAGCAGAGCAGTATTCTAAGAGTTCAGGACAGTAATTATGCTGAACAACTGAATGCTTTCACTTTGCTGCCTAGCTTTTACCCAGGGACATATGTTTTCCTTGTTATTTGGCAACTTGGTGTCAAATCAACTTACCCACTATACAAATTAATTGCTATGCCTTTCTGAGGTATATTTATATGAATAAAGAAAACTGTTGAATTTATTGGATGTCTGAAAGCACAGGCACACAAAGKGAAATAGATGTGCAGCTGGGGAATCGAAAAAAAAATCACACGTAAATTAAGCATATAAATTTTTCACACAACTGCCTGCAGACCCCCCCTGTATATCTCCCTAATATTACTTAACTAAAATAAACCATATAAAGATAAATACCTAGGAAATTATTTGTCCTTATTTTGCTCTAATTTCAGCAAACTGGACAGCTGGCATGCAGAGAAATGAAGAAAACTTGTGAAATTGTATAAGCTGTGGTAAAATTTGCAGGCTGGCTGACCAGTTATCCATTACCCTTTCTTTGGAGGAAGGACTCTGGCAATCTGCATTTCATACTAAGATGAAAGAACAGCCATGCTTTGTGCTGTTTTTATAGCCTATGTGTGACARGTTAGTTTACTTCTGCTAGTGTATGAGGGTGTGTTGTCACGTACTAAATCAAAGTGCTTTSCTTAGAAAAAGCAATTTTAAGCTGGGTACCAATAACCCAAACGGGAGCCTGCTAGCTCTCCATCTAAGCTGCCGTCTTCGTTGGGAGCCCTGGGAGTGCGTCTTCCCATTGCCATGGCTTGTTACAGATGCCTTTGCTGGATATCTCTGGCTGCCAAAGGGCAAGGGGGTGGTTAACCCAGGGTCCATAAGACCTAAAGTTAATCACAGTAGTTCCTAGGGGCTCCAAGTTCAGTTGTGGTAGATAAAGACCATAGCGAAACCACTGAAGAACTGGGCAGCGATCTCTAAGCTTGTCCTCTTGTGCTTTGATTGCTCCTTGCTATCTGCTTGGAGACCAAGGGTGGATTTTTAGTGGAGCTGTTTATCCCTGTACTTTTGATTAAGGGAGATTGTCCCTGAAATAGTTCACTGATAAGTCTAATACATGCATAGGACTTCAGGGCTTTTTAAAACAATTTTTTTTAAAGTCTAGCCCACAGGAGYGTGAAAGCACAGCTTCAGTACAAAGAACACCAGAATAACAAGTTGGGAGAGAATTATTCAGTCAGTGCATGAAGACTGTTCCCCTCTTACCCACTGAAGTTAACTCGATTTTAAAATGGAGCAATATGTGATAGCTATTACTAATGCTTCCTAAATGGAGGTTTAAGATAAACAAGAAGTGGAGTTGAGTGAGGGGTTCTCCCCCTCTCAGGGAAATTGAACTCAGGTAAATTGCACAGCATCCAGGATTTGGTTTAGCTTTCTTTTTATTTTTTTTTTGTTTGTTTTGTTTTGTTTTGTTTTTAATGTGAAAAAGRGCTCAGGAAATATGGCCTTGTGTGAACCAACAAAGTATATAAAGAATAATACTAGGATTTTTTGTAAGTATAGTTCATCCTACTGTTATCATTTGCTCTAAACCCTTCRGGGTAGTTTGTTCTGCATATATCACTTTCCAGCTCAGAGAGGCTGTATTTTTCTTTCTCTAAGTGGAGTACAATGACTTTCTAATTATCTGAGAGACAGATGAAAATTATTGTAACTGRCCAGGTATACAATTTCATGCCCTAAAATGTTATTTATCAATTAAAAAAAAAATCTAGATTTAATTTTTAAGAAACCTGGACAGGCATTAAGAATATATAACTCTGTCTGTCTCCTGTGATGTAATGTGAATATGGTTTTGTAGGCATAGCTAAACTTTAAACAAAGATATGATAAGAATGTTTAGAAAAACCCTACTTTGCTGTTCCTTTATATACATGTTAGAATTACAATCCCAGCTATTTGCAGAATGGAAGCTTTAAAATACCCATTGTGTGTGTAAAGCAAGGCAAATAACTTCCTGGTTTGATGCTATTTTTGAATATTATAAACAGTCTTAGTTACAACACTTAGAATTACTCCTAGAGCATCTTACAGAATCTCRATTTCCTATGTTACAAAACTTAGCATTCAGACAGAATTTTACCTTTCATAGAATCTATCTAGAAAAGCAGATGTTTCTCTGGAGCATCCCTGTACTATGCCATATGATAGTGAAAGTAATGGTTTTGGACTTGCATCACCCCCCAAAAAAAGAGACAGAGATCAATAATGATTACAGTCAAACAAGCAGATTGATATCTTTTTAAGCAAGTCAGTGTAATTCTTAAGTATACGTCAGTAACACCAACACAATATCTTCATAAATGCCCACACAGAAAAATARTAGTTTTTTCACACATGCTCTATAGGTTTAGAGTGTAATTTATAGGAATGAAAAATGCAACTAAGCTTCACACATAAAACATATTTTAAAACAAACCATTTGGAAAACCCCTCTAAACTCCACATATAAAGCATTTAAGTATTACTAGTGTCAAAATGTTAGCTCTGTGGAAATGGGTATATGTGGTAAGGTTGACCACATCTATTTTACTTTTTTCTGTAAAATATTTTTACCCTGCAGAACCCTAGTCTTCCTCTCTTTCTCATAGTCATGAGAGAGAGAGAAAGTTTATGAGCTGTTTAAGAGCCCAGTCAAAGGTTGCCCTCTCTATAATTGGTGTAACAGAGAGAGTACCTTGGGTGATTAGCTTTCCTCAGCTGAAGTAGCTTCTGTTTCTAGAAAGCCTCATGCTTCCAGTGGCTAATTTCCTCTGGAATATCAATTCCCTGTGAGCAGGAATGAAACATATGTTGAAGAAAATAAGAGAGATGAAGATTCTAGAATGAATCATTCACTACATACTGATGGCAAGTTTAAATCTTTATGTCCAGATATAACCATCTAGCTCACTTGTTTCACAGTTGTAACAGTATGCAACAAACCTTTTTTTTTTATTCTTCACTCAAAGAATTTGTAAGAATTTCTGAATGATGTAAGATTAGACCTGGCTAAGAAATTTTCAAAGCAAAATGACAATTCTTGAAAGCAGGAACTCTTCATAAGAAAAGACTGCAAAATCCTGTGCCAGAAAAAATGCCCCTTGACTCCTTGTGCTGGTTTTGGCTGGGCTAGGGTTAATTTTCTTCATAGTAGCTAGTATGGGGCTATGTTTTGGATTTGTGCTGGAAACAGTGTTGATAATACAGGGAAGTTTTAGCTATTGCTGAGCAGTGCTTACACAGAGTCAAGGCCTTCTCTGCTTCTCACCCYAACCCACCAGTGAGTAGGCTGGGGGTGCACAAGGAGTTGGGAGGGGACACAGCTGGGACAGCTGACCCCAACTGACCAAAGGGATATTCCATACCATATGGCGTCATGCTCAGCATATAAAGCTGGGGGAAGAAGAAGGAAGGGGGGACGTTCGGAGTGATGGTGTTTGTCTTCCCAAGTAACCGTTACGCGTGATGGAGCCCTGCTTTTCCTGGAGATGGCTGAACACCTGCCTGCCGGTGGGAAGTAGTGAATGAATTCCTTGGTTTGCTTTGCTTGCGTGCACAGCTTTTGCTTTACTTATTAAACTATCTTTATCTCAACCCATGAGTTTTCTCACTTTTACTCTTCTGATTCTCCCTCCCATCCCACCAGGGGGGAGTGAGCGAGTGGCCGAGTGGGGCTTAGTTGCTGGCTGGGGTTAAACCACGACACTCATAGATATTCTTGTCCAAACCAGGATGAGAAAGAGGAGCAACACACTATAATGYGGTACTAATGTTCAGGATACTTTCAGATCATGAGACCAAAACTRGTGGTCCAAGTGAAAGACAAGACTATAGACTACTATGAAGCATATCTGAATCAATAAATCCTGTTAAAGAGTTTCCACTTTGCATAGAAGAATGACAGGTTAATTCAGCTAGACAGGGGAATTAGACTAGTCCTCTGTTTAATGCATGCAGGCTCCTCCAAGATTTTTTTCTGCAGTGTACMTTAGAAAAAATTGAAAAAATTACATAAACATTTCTCTGATCAAGAACAATAAACTGGCTCTGCTACCATTTCCACGTAAGTATCCTAACCACAGAGCATTAGCATCAGGTTCCTTCACTTTATTGGACAGATCACTTTTAAACACACTGTAAATGCTTTGTCAAATTGCTTGGATTAAACAACCTAGTAATCTGAGCCAATGTAAAAAAAAAAAAAAAAAAAAAAAAAAAAAGTATTTAAGAGGGTATTTAAAAATTTTCTTAACATAAAACCTCCAAAATAAACCTAGCCATAAAATGCTTACAACTAAAAAAAAAAAAAATTATATTTTTACTCATGTCCTAAGAGAAACATAGCACAAGATTAAAACAAGATGAAAACAAAAGTATGCACATTTAGATTATATATGTTTGTATGTGAATTGCCTGAAAAGTTTAAATATACTACAGAAAAGCCAATGTTCTCCATGAAAAGTTCTTGAGATGTTTTACTGAAATATTTTCCCTGTTCCAGATACCAAATAGGAAAAAGGAGAAAGTATCAGGAGAGAATTAGCTGGCAATTGCAATAATGGAACTAATATTGAAAACAATTCAACAGGATGATTCCCATCTTCTCATGCTCTGTTTTCTTCAACAACAGAAAAGTTCAAGATTTCTGTTTCTCTACTCATTTTGTACCAAACAAATGTAATACAACTCACATGATTGTTTTCTAACTCCAGTAGTTTATATTTCAAATAAGGTTTATGCTGCATGTAGACAAAGTGAGCAACAGAAAGAAAAACAGAAAAATCACTGACCGGTAAAGAACTGTCTGAACTAGTTTTATAGTTGAAATTTACAGAGAATTATAAAACTCTCTGGAATGATAATCCTGAAGATGGGTGGAAGAAAGACTGTAAGAAGAGGCAAGGTTCAAGAGTACGCACTAGATGGATTTCAGTAAACGCCTTCTGATTATCAATGTCTAGAAAACATTTTCCTATGTAACCGTGCACTTGGTGTAAAATCCACCAAATGGACATGARTTACTCCCATGCAGCATGTAAGGATTAGGAACAATACTCAGAGATGCTRCATTATTCAATGCCCCTAGAAAGACGAAAACTTTGCAGGACAATAAGAATATAAACACAGAAAATATCCAAAGAGAGAGATGAAAGACCTTATGCAGATTAGTCATCTGAATAACTTCCAAAAATGCCTTAGACAATACTGCCCCCACACAAACCTGTAGATACGCAATCTCAGTTGTACTGATGTGCAAAACGCTCTCAGATAGCTCAGATATCGATACCAACGGGTTTTCTCCACAAACTCCAGCTACAGTACCCGATTTCTAGAAGAGAGGATTATTGTGTTAATCCAGACCTGATTTCTTTGGAATAAATGTGAATTCCACAACCCATGTTCCTACCCAGARCTCAATGAAAGGCCCAGGCACAACCCAGCAGTGGGAGCAGCTTGCAAGAATGGACCCTGGCTTCTCTTGCAAGTCATTCTCCTCTCATCATTTTAAGTAATGAATAAATGAAGTACGGGGGGGGAGGGGGAAGCCCAAATCCTGCTACTAATTAGCACAAATATAAAAGGAAACAAAAATTTGCTAACTGTGCATTTCTAAATTCAATCAAGTCTGAGAAAAATCATTACTTTAAGAAGTAGACTTTAAGCACATTTATGCGTGCACTGTTTCTTTTTGGAAAGGTCAATTAAATGTCAAAAGTGTGACTAAAAAATGAGAAATTATTTAACATTCAGCAGTTAYAGCTTGCCTGTTGGTATACATTACACCTAATTATGTACTTCACAATCATTTCAGAAAAGAAATTCATAAAACATTTACAAAATATGTTCAGCACATTAGTCATGACTAGATTTTAAAAATACTTTCAGAAATACAGTTAATTGGAAATTGACTCTACCTATTTAAAGTGTTTTGATTTAAAGGAATAAAGTGTCAGCAGACAAAATATCTGCAGAATCCCTGGAATACACATTGTACCTTTTAAGGTATTACCATGAATGAATAAAACAGGCCACCATATATTTATGAGATTTTTTTCATCCTTCATTAGCTATAKCTGCTATTAAAGGATTTAAAAAATAGTAAACACATTCCTGTGAAATCTGCTTTATAAAAAGAAAAACGCATATTTTGAAAATTTTGATGCAGCTTCTGGCAAGCTGGCAGTAAATGCCACAGAGAAAATCACAGACCACCGGATGTTTGCTGTACAGTAGTCAATAATACTGTCAGTATTAAAAAAAATGTCTCTCCTGTGTTTTCCTGCTTGGAAATATCCCACGAATCATAGACAAAAAGATAATCTTATATTTTATAAATTGTCCTTTTCAAAGTTACACTGTGTATAAAGCATATTACTAGGGCCGAGGTTCTCATATCCTCATTCTCACTGGGTATCTTCTTTTTGGTCAGTCATGCAGCAAGGTGACATTAAAACAAGAGAAAGGATATTGAAACCTTGCCCCAAAGGAATTAAATTAGTGCAGCAGCAAGACAGCTTTCAAAGGGGCTAGCAGGGAGCCAATAAGAAAGTAGATACTTATTAGTTGGCAAGATAAGTCACACCTGCATTCATTTTACTAATTATAATTTAGTATTCCTGGATTTTTCGGGAGACTGATGTTTCCTTTCYAGCCCTTGCAAAAATAATTTGTTCATCTTTTTGGTTTTGTGATTCTGGAAGTAATCTAGCCGTACCCTAGAGAAAAATCTCTATTATTTTATAGAAATCTACAGGCAGCAAAATGCCTTTTAGGTTATCAACGGGTAGACTCTTGAACCCCAAAGCAATGTCAGCTCCTGCAAGATGGCCAAGAGTACAGTGGTCCCCCAGCAGGCTCTGAATTCCCSAGGATTGTGACCAGAAGCTCTGAGAATTCATCTAACCATTGCAGAAGGGTCATCCACAGGCCCCCTGGGCTTGCTGGAGCAATCRTTCTTAATTCCCTGGAGCACAATATTAATTGCAGTGGAGGATCTAGTTCTGACTGACCATCCCACCACCAGTTTTAGTTGCTGTACACATGCAAAGTYTTTGATTTTTCACATTTTATTGTTCCACCATCTCTTCCACTTCTTCATTTACATCAGATTTATTTCACTGCTCTTTTTAATTCCCCTCTCTCTCTTCATTCTCTAGTCCTTCATGCCTCCACAATCTGTTTCCATGGCCCTTTTCATACAAAAAATACTTCTTTATGACTTCATCCCACACAAAARTATATACATCAATATGCAAAATGACAAAACTTGATTGATGGTCACATCTGTGTATGCTTCCACTCTTCCTCCTCACTTGTTTTCATCTTAGAACGATTATTACATTGTTGTTATATCATCACTCTGGGTAGGTCAAAGTGCAGAACCATGCTATTTGMTTAGAGGTATTGAGGACTGTGCAGTTGTCTATGGGCACTATAATAGCAACAAAGATGTTCCCATCGGTGTGACACCCTTACACCTGAGGCAAAACKTTTCCTGGGAATTTAGCTCTAGCTATGTAATCCTTCTATGCAAAAGCATCCCTTGCTCACTTGATAGTAGAGTAACAGAGAAGTGCAAAGCAGTTAAAGCTTGAACCAAGACTCAATAACATCTAGGGAAGTGTTCCTCAGTGAAGGCAGTGAGAATAGTGCCTTGATCATGAATTCACAATTTTAATTATGCATACAAATGAAGTCTGTATTCTTCCATATCTTCATTCTTCCATATCTACAGTCATGATCATCAGTAGTGAAGTGAATTGTTTTGTTAGCCTGCACACCAGTCAAATCCATATGCATAAGTCACGCATGCAGKTTTGGTAGTATGGGGTGCCTGTAGCTTTGAGTTTCCAAAATATCACTGACATTTTTCTATCTTACTGACCAGAGCCACAAAGCAAGCTATTTAGGGTTTACTCTCAGTGAAGTCTTTAATTTTTCTCTTTCTTTGTTTGTATAAAGGATGGCTTRCTATGAAATTTCAGTATGAATTTTAAAGGTTTAAAGTTGAGAAATCATGGAAGTAATTACTCTAGTAGAGTACATTAGTGAATAGGTATGACCACAATTGGCTGATAACTTGCATACAAGCTAGTGAAATTGAGACTATATTGATTGCATTTTAATTGAGACAAAAGAGAAGGCCTTTGAAGAATGCAGAGACTTGCATCTTTATATTGATGGATTTACTGGTGCACCTAAATGTAAGAGCAATTAACTGTTAAGTTAAACTTACTGAGTATGAAGCTGTTTGGTAGCCAAGGAGAAAATTTTGCATTCATTTCACCAAGTAGAAGTAAATTTCCAAGGTACGCAAGAGCTTCCCACACCAACAAGCAGGCGAGAGGGGTACAGAAGCCATCCATTGGCTTTTTTCCAGCTGCACTCTTCCAGTGACCAGCTACGTTAGCTTGATGGCAACTTTGCCATATTTTGACCCTCAGAATGGTACCACATATACCGAAATCAGATTAACTGACTTTTGCCATAAAATAAAAACCCAGCTGAAGAATAAGGCAAGCAAGAGTCTCTGTAAAGACTTTCCATTGCTGAGCCTCTTAGAAGTGACTCCTGGTCATTGCATTTTCCTTCACAGCATGACTCAGTTTCTACTCTGATACGTTACTAGGGTCAGTGCTTAAAGCTTCTTTCTTCAGATACTATGTGTACTGAAGATGGAATTTATAGATGGGGTATTTCATGTCAAAACATACACAAGACACCATTGGCATAACTTGCAAACTGCAAGTATATATTGGGTTTGTCAAAGCGTTAAGATTTCTAACCTTTTGAGACGTACAGCATCAGTGCAGGGGTATGTGAAGCAGACAAACTCTGTCCTCCAAATCATCACGTACACAGGATTCCACATACACCTATTAGCTTTACAGGCGTAAAAGTTATCCTAACTTTAAAAGTCTTAATTAAAGCTTTTATAAAGCCCCTCAAACTTTCACTGAAGTTTTCAGATACACTGTGACATCAGGCTTCCTAGATATAGGAAGATATAAAGGCCATCTTCCTTTATATTCTATATTTTTGCTTACAATAAACATTTAGAGTTCGAAACCCAAGTGTTTCCTTGTGTCTCTCCTTACTCAGCTGTAAGAGAAGATATAATTATTTGAATGCAAAGTGGACTCTTACTATGGAAACGTGAAAGGAGCAGAAGGGAGACACAAACAAGATGCAACTGGGTGTCTTGCTGTAGAAAAAAAGCCCCAAAAATGAATGATGAAAACAGCTTTCAAAGATGGGCACAGTCTGAAAGCATTTGTTCAAATTTCTTGAAGMAAATGGCCCAATGCTGGTGTATTTTATCTGTATGAACAAGAAATTCTACATGCCAAGATAGGGATATTATCAAAGTGGATGGTTAATACAACTCTAAGTGAGAGCAGACACTAGCAAAAAGTAAAAGCAAGATACTGAAGAATGTGCCATTTAGATGATGTAAAAAAAACATTCATGTACTTCAAGAGAATGAAAACAGGTATTTTTAAAAAATCACTGGTGCCTGCTATTGTCTACTACAGGTTTCATTAAATTAAAGTATTTTTATTAATACTGATTATTCCTAAGGACAGTAATACCTAAAATAAAAGTTATTTGTATGTCCCTAATCAAGGCTTCTCTTCAGAGCAAAAGAAAGGAAACATCTGATGACTCTTAAGAAAGCAGAACATTTTAATAAACAAAACAGTCAGCAATTAAGAGGTTGACAAAGGAAGAGAGGAAACATCATCAGAAACTGCACATCCCTCATCAAGGAATTTCTTTAGAATTACACAGCATAAAAATAAAAAATCTCATGTGTAAATACAGCTCTACAGCTGCATAAAGAACACTTATTTGACAGTGCACTCACATAGGTGAAGGGACACTAAAAATTCCATGAAATTTACTGAGGTACTGGTTCTTATTTTAGTGTGAGGAATATCTTAAAAAAAAAAATTGCAATAAAATGTACTTTTTAAGTGCATTTGGTGTTCTACAGTTTTCCTCAGCATATCATCATACATCCATCAATCAGCAAGTGCACACTCTGGAACGTCAGTATGGCTTTTAATGTTCTTCTGATATAAACCCACCTTTTTATCTGTGTTTTTAAACATCTGCACCAAGTCCATTAGTTCCTTCTTCCTAAGGCAATCTCAAGATCCAGTGAGCCTGAGGTTCTTTCTACTTCTTAGACTGATAAAATACAGAGTTTCTACACATGAATACAGAGCATTTTTTGCCTTTAGAAAATTCACTGCTATYCTTAAAGATGGAAACAGTCATAAGAAGAAGTACCTTATTAAGGAAAAGTAATGAATTTCAGGTACAGGCAATAGGTTTGCTACTTCATTTCTTCAGCTGTTGACTCCAACATGSTCTGTGTTAGAAACAGCTGGGAGCTGTTCCTTCCGAGCTCTGAAAACGGTGCAAGATTGCAATAATTATTGTTATATTAGTTTGGCATCTACAGTTAGTCCTCATGATCAAAGATAACCTTATCTAGTCACTAGTTTTGGAAAATGTTATCATAACTGAAAACAATATACACAGAAGTTTACTTTTGCACATGTTGGGTACACAGTGCTCTTCATTTAAGAAACTTCACAGTTAGGTGGCTATAGTGACTTGCCAGCTAATGTTCATAATACTATCCAACCACTTTGCAACAATATTACATCCATGGGTAAAGAGCTGGACGTAATATGTCTTCAGATAATGCATGATTTGACAAATTTCTCTCTTGTCTTTTCAAAATATTGTTTCAAAAAATCTTATACTCTCATATGTATTTTTAATTTAACAACCATTTCTTTTCCAGTGTAGCTTGGGCTTAAGCAGTTAACCATTCTAAGCATTCACCTTCCCTTACTTCGGGCTCCCAGCTATATAAGCAGCTACATTGTGTTGTCTCTGTTCCCTGACTGAGTGGATATCATTAAATTTGTAAGGAAGACAGCTTAAAGCAACAGCTGGCTAGTGCGCCTATACTATTTACAGCCTTCTGTTACACTGTTTTAACTTTTCCAAGCACGGCTAAGGTGACATGAAATTATAGTTATGTTTCCAGTCAAAGAATTCAGAATAAGAAGAATATCCAATTTCTGTGAGTATCTGCCATTTACTGCCATTATATCCATCTTCCTATTGCCACCATTTTCTGGTATTACCATTTGTGAGAGGCTGAAAGAGTTAACATGAAGTTGATGCCTCAAACATTGCTGTAAATGGGTCCTGCATAGCAGTGATAAGGTGCAAATGAGGAGCCGGATAACAGGACAGGCAGGGCAGAT